>KZ451998.1:458803-572805 GCA_002786265.1 Apostasia shenzhenica
TTCTTAAATAAAAAAGTATGATTTTTATTAAATGAAATCAAACTAAACCAAACTCATATTTATTTAAATCAAATCAAATCATCTGATCCAATTTAATTATCCTTAAATTACTCATAAAATTATTATTTATTTACATAAATATTTTAAAAATACATAATTCCTGAAAATAAAAATATTATAATATTGTATAATATTTATTTTATAATTAAAAAAATATTATTTTTAGAAAATAAAATTAAATTTTATAGTAAATTTTAAATGCATATGTTTCTAAACATATCGAGTTGATTATACGTGTTGAATTGGTTTTTTTGAAGTAAGCAGACTTCGAGCTAAAAGAAAATCAAGTAAAATTTCGATCAAGGAAGATACAAAGGAGTTCCAATTGAGTTTTGATTTTCGTATAAAATTGCCACCCATACCCTGCCAATTCTGAAAGAATTTCGGCTTTGAAATTTATTTGGTAACCTTATTGACCAATTAACCTTCGAGAAGTTATTGGGCTTATAGCTTAGATTGAGTTTAATGCGAGTTTATTAAGCCAATTCGGAAGCCAAATTTTAAAGTTAGTAATTTTTATCTACTTGAGTAGAATATGGCCAGATCGTATTGATTCAGATTGAACTTAACTCAACGTTCATAATTATGATTGATTCAAGTTTAAAACTCAATAAAATTTATTTATATTTTTTAAAAATAGTTTTAATTTATAAAATATTTATGCCAACTTGAATGAAATTTTATTGCGTACGACGAGTGATTCACAATAGTGGTTCGCTAGCCAATCAAGCAGCGCCATGCAGAGTGTGCTGGCTCATTGCGTGCAGAATGTCATTGACGACGTCAACTCACATTCAGTTGGACGGTTCATTTGATTTGCCGATTGGACAGTCTAGTTAGCAAACCAGACCATCTGATCTGCCGATCAGATGGTTCGTACGATCGCCAGGAAAGGAAATATTAAAAATAGATATAGGCCCATAAAGTAGGTATAAATAGCATCAAAATAAGGTAGATATATATCTAGAATAGTAAGTATCATATATACTCATATTCTACTTTAATTAATACTTAACTAATCTTAAACTATAACTACTTTTTTAGACTTATATCTATTTTTCATACATGTTTTTTTGGCGGTCGAATGAACCATCTGATTGACTGATAAGATGGTCCGGTTGACCAATTGAATGGTCCTTTCCATTGTACGTGAATTTAACATCATTTATGATATTCTGCATGCAATGGGGGCCGCTTACTCTGTGTGGTGCCGCTTGATTGGTGGAATGCTCGCTGCGCGCAATAATTTCACCTAACTAATTAGCTAGAACTAAAAAATTTGAACTGTAGAGCTTCTCTTAACCTAGTAGCTTAGAAATGTTTGGCGTGAGGTGCAAAATAATACTAGTTTAAAAAATAATAATAATAATAAATAAATTATTTTAATTATTTTACACAAATTTTAATATAAAAAATTATTATTTATTTCACATACTCAATAATTTTTAATAAGAATATTAACTTTATTTCACATTTTAAATCAAAATACTCGATTTTAGTATTTTGGTATAGGATGTCAAATAAAGTTGATATGTTTTAAAAGAAATTATTTATTTATTATTATTATTATTTTTAAAATATCTTAATTTTAATTTTGATTTTGCCTTGCTAAAAAAAAGACTAAAAAATTTTGATTTTGTGAATTATGGTGAAAAGAATTGTTTTATTTGAGGGCAAAAAAATAAAAATAAAAAGTTCAAAAATCGATGTATATATGAAGGAGCGTGAGGTTCAGCGGTGCTGCGGTGGCTACAGGTATGGCGGACCCGAACACCTGGATCGAAGGAGACGAGAGCGCAGCGGAGATGCTAGCGAGGTTGGAGACGGAACGGCCTGCCCTCCTCATTCCTCCTCTCCACCGCATCCACATCCGCGCAGGCAATGTCGTCGAGATCACTGGATCCTCACAGTCAGCAAAAACAGAGATCCTCTTGCAGGCAGCCCTAACCCTTTCTGCGTTTCCGCTGTTTTCCTTCACTTCGCGTCTTTTATAATGTGGATTCATCTCTGGATAGGCCGCCATCCACTGCATTCTTCCGAAGGAATGGAATGGAGTTCATTTCGGTGGCCTGGAGCGGCTGGTGGCTTACTTTGATCTCGACTGTCGTTTTGACGTCCTTCGTCTCTCCCAAGCGCTGAAGCATCGTATAATGCGCGTCTACGGTAACGCTTCTTTACCTGCTGCTCTTTTGTCTTTTACAAAGGGATCTTCTGACTTGGTAATCCTGAAGTTTTGCTGATGCTGGCCTTTTAGTAGTACAGCATGATGTTCTTATGTGTGTCTTGAAAAATCCCTAGGATTACCCAAGAGAGGGGTGATTTGGGTGTTCTTTCTCATTTTTGAAAAATAATTGTGCGTTTTACAAAACAAGTCGGAATATATGATAATGTGAGAATTCACAAACTGCAGGCGGAGTAGCCTTTCACAACAATAATCTTTCCTTATATAGAGCAAAATCAACCCTAATATGTGATCCCTTCTTGTAGAGGGCAATATCTACCAGCAAAACAATCCTATAGGCTAGGATTAGGCATCCACTAACATCAACTCTATGATCTTAGTTAAAAAATAAAAAGAAAAATCTTTTACAAGAAGCACTGCAATTAGGAATTATAGGAGTAGAATTGAAGGAAAACTTGACTCAAACTTATCTCTTTCTTTTCTTGAATCAGCATTTGAAATCAGAGAGGATATCTCTTCAAATTGAACTTCAAGTCAAAGGCTCATGTTTTTTGAAGTGTCTAATTGTGTAAGAGTGTCGACTTGAGTGCGTGGAGGGTATTTATAGGTACTTCTAACTCTTATGGCCATAGAGGACAAAGTTAATTCAAATTGAGCCAAAAATATGTTAAAACAACTAATTTTTAAATTGCGTCAGTATCGGATTGTTTGGTTGACTCAAATGGACCGTCCGATCACTCTTGATGACTAACCGTTGGACTGTCTAAAATATGATTGGATTGTCTGTTTTGGGCATGTCAGATTGTCCATTTATTTTTATCATCTAATTCCTGCCATCGGATTGTTTGGCCCTCTTCCCACTGCTTGTGAGGGCCAATTGTCACTTCCGTTGCAGAGGATTGGACTACTCGTTTTGGTTGCATGTTTCAAATATTGTCTTTGTTCATTATAAAGGAACTCTTATACTAATTATAATGTAGCTAAGTTTTATATATAATTTTGGAGTGATTTATCATATGTATATTACTCAAAATTTTTAAATAATCTAAACATGTTAAATTTAGTTACCCTTACTACTTTATTTTTTTGATATTAGTTACCGTTATTACTTTAGAGTTAAGGTTTTTTTAAACTTTTTCCATCAAATAATTGTTATACGAGCTCCTTATATCTATAAGACCTGCTTATATATTGTTGCATGTACCTCTTGAATAGGCCTACTAAACTTGTAGCAGGATGCAAATGATGGAGGAGACCCACGTGTACTTCTCTTCTCGTGATTGGGATTTTTGTTCTGTGACTTGTATTTGGAGGAGGGAGAATACCTTCTTTCATCTTTCCACTTCTTTTCATTTTTTTGGTTTTTTTCTTTAGTGGCTAGTTGAGCATCTTCAACTTGGACATGTTGTTCGATGCAAGCCATTGGTTCCATATACGTATTGGGCTTCAAGAGATTGAATATGTTCCTGAGGGGGCTTGGCTTCAAACCTTTGCTATAAGATGGTTACCTTTGGGTCTATGTCTTTTAACCGAATGTCATGCCAACTAAATGATTAGTGTAGCTTCTAGTATTTTGCCTTATTTTTGTTTGGGATTTTCCTAAGAGATATCTGAAATTTCCATCTTCACAATCCTTAGGAAATGACATAGGAACTTCCATTTGAGGTGGTTGTACGAGTAGATGAAGCCATGGTGGAATTCATGTACCATGTGAAGGCTGCTACTTTGAAATTGAAATTCATGGCATTTGACGTCGTTGTTTAGGCAGATGTAACAAAATGATATTTTAAATCCTTGGATATATTCTCTACGGTTTGTCTTACCATTATAATACTTAAAACAGGGGGGGGGGTGTAGTTGTTCGGTATTGGCGCTGGTGTAATTACGTCAGAGAGAGATGCGTTGAGATCGGCAGTCCCAAAAAGGTTTTGTGGTATCATTGTGGGGAGTATCCTCCTCGGGAAAAATAGGCTTCCTTTTGCGTGTGGTATGCCTTGAGGGAGATGAGTCGTGGAATATTAGCTAGAATAATTTGTTGATGGACTAGGGCTTCTCCTACCTCAGTTGGAAATGTTGTCTTGCATGGGGGCGATGGTGCTGACCAACAGATATAACTAACTCAGCAGCTTGAATTTGTAATTGGGGTAACTGGACGCATTACTGTCTCTACGAGGCTGTGAGTGGTGGGCCTGGTGACGCATCTAGCTGAGGAGGTGCTCGATGGTCTAATGTTGAGTGCTTTAGTGGAGTGCAATGGTTGCTTGAGGACTCACTGAATGCTATAGTGCTGGGTTTTCGAGTGTTTGTTGTATTGAAGGAGATGGAGTTAAGCAAGCCATCCCAAAGATGGACGACATTCTGGCCTCCATGGGGGTTGAGACACATCAGGAACTCATAGAAAAAGTACTGACGAAGATGGTTGATTCGGCGGTGGGACTTCTTGAATTGGCCTCTTATGCTCTAGGTCAATGGCCCGTAGTTCTTTTAGGATAGTGGTCTGTAATATAGCCATCTCTTCCACATCTTGATTGAGATCCATCATCATCTCGCAAAGGTGGGTGACCTACTGCTCGCGTGAAGAAGCAGTTGAAACATTAGTCATGGTCTTACCATGTTAGGCGATTGCTTATTTGTGGTGAAGCCCAAGGCTTGGAGAAGGTACATTGCTAGGAGCTCTAGTCTTCTTCTTCTTATTCTTGCATAAGAGCACCAAAATAATTTTGATGGAGAAATTTGTCTGGGGAATAGCATGTTTGAATAAGACGAGAATGGTCTCAGTAGGTATTGATTGGTCCATAGTTTTTACCCTATAAAAACAAGAGAAAAGGAGGCAAAAGGGAAATCACATAAGCACAGAGATCATATGGATTTGCGTAGTTCAGAGATGTTTTCCTGCATCCATGAGTCAAGCTAAGGAAGTAAAGATGACAATTATAAGTAGTTTCCTTAGCAGGAGGTGCTATTATAGTGTGGAAAGGGAAGAGATTTTGAAGCCCGATCTAGGCTTTGTAGTTGCAAGCTTCAAGACCTGTGGGGAGAAGGATCTTCTCTAAAAATGAAATTTCTTATATATATTGGCATGAGAAGCATCATTGTGAATGCTAGAATCATTGATGTGGTGTCAGCAAGCCATTAGGATATCTGCCTACTAATAGTGTGACAGCTCCCACGTTCCCACAACTGCTATATGGAGGGGGATTGGGCAATAATGACATGTTGGTTAACTACTTGTTAGTTGAATTATATTCAATGCTCTTGGTTGGCCTTGGGTTGAATTAGAATAAGGACTTGTATAAGCTGGGGGAGCCATCGAACTGAATGATTGTGACTAAGGAGATCTTTAGTTGAAATCTTCTTGTGAGATGCTGGTTGAACTGCGAGAAAGCAAGGTGAGCCCATGGGTAAACAAAGTGGGATACTTCAAGATCCAGGTGATATGGTGTATCTAGATCATACTCGGATTGGACTTGGCTTGACACTTTGACTTGGGCTTCTAAAGAGCCAACTCAAACAAGACGAACACGTGGATGGTTGAGATTGTCACCATGTATAAGCTTTCACTTTGTGGTGCACTTTGTTGTTGATGTCTTTTACGCTTTGGCTTGCATGTGGCTATTGTTGCTGGTTAAAATTTGGCATGTCCAAAATAAATGATTGAAAATAAATAGATTTTTGAACCACTAAGTTACTTGATGACTGTTCTCAACCATCTCAAATTGTGTATGGTGTCTTGCTCATTTTTCATTTGTTTTCTGGGAGTAGACTTGCTAGATATTGCTGCTTCTTGTTTGTTCGTATTGTAATTATCGTTTGCCTCATATTGCAAATAACCAAGCACTGGGTGACTACTTTCTGATCAGTTTTGTCCCTATCTTCTTTTTCAAGGCTAAGTCTTTAGTAAAAAATAAGATTTACCTTTTACAAGCTAGCTTTTTTTTTTGGTAAGCACAATTAAATTTGGTTGATTGTTTACATTTTCAGACCTGGCCATGCTGTTGGATATTTGACTGATGGGGTACCAATACAAAATGCTCTTGTGAATTTTTCTTTGCAGTGAATTCAACTTATGAAATGCATGAATATCTTTTTGTTGTTGTCATATACAGACTCTAACATGTAGATTGACTATGAAGTATCCAATCTCTGTTTTTTTATTTTTGAAATAAACTAGGAACATGTCAAATTTCTGTTTAACTTGTTTCATTGTAGGCACAGGTTATGGTAAAAAAAATGAAACTTATCAACACTCTCTCCAGAGAATAAATTCGCATTGTCACATGCTAATTTTACAGAAGAGGAACTATTTGTGTCTTGCATGAGACGCTTCTTGTATATCCGGTGTTACAATACCTTTGAATTCTTGGCTGCTTTGAAGGTAAGCCATTTTTGTTAATTGGTGAACTTGGCCTCTGTAACAATGTTTTAAGATCTTTTTGAATCTGTATAGGCTTCTTAAGTGCCTCAATTTTCCTGATTAATGACTTTTACTTCCACCAAAGCCTAGCACCAAAATGTATTCAAAGTGAGGCTTATGAAAAGTACCAAATTTATAAAGAGGCTAGGTAAATTGTTAGAGAAACATAGGTTAAATGATTGGGAATCCTGATGATTGATCAGATTGTGTACCAAAATGTTTGAATATATTGTTTTATTATTTAAATATTTAAATTTTGTTCAAGATTTAAATTTGTTAAATCTTTTTATTTATTTATTTTATTTATATAGTAAGTTTATTTAGTCACACATCTGTTATTCTTTATATAAGGATTAGTAACTATTTAAATAGTGTTTGTACTTGAACATTGAGATTAACTTGAATGGATGAAAAACTTGTGTTTGAGTTAAATCTAATTCTGGATGTGGTCAATGTGGGAGGAAAAATCTCCCTGAAAGCCCTGGCTGCCAAGCTGCAAGGATATTCCTCATCTTTGAGCAACCCTCAATTGTTGTCATTAGCTTTTTATTGTCAATGTTGTTACTTGGTCATTGCCGCCACTGTAAGATGAATTCTCTGCGATTTCATGTGAACGACCCATGGTAAGCTTCTGTCATTGTGAGTGAAACCGCTTCTTTCAATGAGACCAGCACCTAGGAGGATTTACACCCATTGAGGACCTTTTCTGTCCCTATGAAGACTGCAACCTTCCTGTTAATCTATGAATGCAGCTTTCTTCGTGAGGAAGATCAGCCACCACATTCTATGCGAGTAGGTCAATTGTTGTTGTATTATAGCATTATGTTACAGTACCCCAATAATGCTTCAGGCAGATCACAAAAAGCCAAGCTTTGTTTATGTTGTAGGGTTCAATCCTTTACTGACTTGCTCTGATTTGCCTCTATTTTTTGAGTTAGGTAAAAGTTCTTATCCGATTTTAAATTATCGTTTGTTAATTGATTTCATTTGGGTATTATCAGTCAATTAGATTGTTCAATTTCTCTAATTGAGAAACCCGCTATTATTTAAGACAATTAACACTGGATTTTGAATTCTAAAAAGAACTCAAATTGGTTTCTGAAATCTTTTGTCTGATTTACTGAAATTTAAATTATCCCTAGTAAAATTTGATAATATCTTATTTATTGTTGTTCTGATTGAATTTGAATTTTAAATTTGTTAATTTGCGGAATTAGATTCTTTAAATTATTGCATATTTAAATTTAAGAAATGCTTGCTTTTGTTTGAAAATATTATTTCGTTAAAATTGTTGATCTCGAGTTCATATATAAAATCATATTAGTTTTGTCAAATTGATATAGAGCACAATCAGATTAGGGTATTTTATTTCAACATTTCATTTAGGTCCTATTGGATTCAGTTTTGTCTTGCACTTCATATATCATTATGGTATTATATATTTCCTGTCGATTTGATGTTGATCGCATGAGATATAGTTCCTCACATACAAATTACAGATGCTCCTATTACTCTCATAGTCTTTGAATGATGGCAACCAACTATATAGCATCGACATTGATAATTCAAGTATTGTATACATTATTAGTCCAATCCTTTGTAAGAAATACCTGTAATAATGAACCAGAAAAAGGAATTGGTTATTATAAAGTGATTCATTGTTTCTGACCTCATTTCACCTCAATTGTTATATAGTCACTTCAGTCATGCTCGTTGTTTCTCTAATGGAAAATGACTTGGGAAGAAAGATCCACATCTCACAACACTAGACTTAAGTAGAAGTTGGCACTGACTTAGGTACCTACTTTTGCGCTTCTTAGAGAATTCTTCCCTTGCAGTATGTCGAACCCTAATCGTATGTTCATTCATTAGGGCCTTAAGCCTAGACTTTTCTTCTTTTTTTTTGTTTGTGAGGGCGGAAGGATTGTCACAAACACATCTAACAAATAAAGTACGTGCTATGAACAATAATAATTGATCAAATAAATTTTAGAATCTCACTTGGAGATTTAATAAACTAATAATCAAAGTGAACTAAAATTATATATATATGTCACATCCAAATATGTACAAATATCATATTTTCAAATACGCACATTATGCATGTTATAAATTACAACCTCACATATACATTATTTTTGACATATTTATGTCCAAATATATATACACATAATTTCCATATATAAATATAAAATGTTATTTCCATATATAAATGTCAAAAAATTCACTTCCAATTATATAACTATCTACATAAAAGAGAAACTCACTTATAGCTTTCAAAAGAAAACAAGCTCACCTACATAAACCACCAAGTGTTGTATTTCCATTTCTTTCTAGGTGAGGACGGTGAAAATGGTAGTGTTTGAAGTCCTTAGATAAATGTAGAGTGGTTTGCCTTGCACGAGAGTGCTGAGCACTGGTGGAGATTTGAGTTATGTTTTGAAGGAGATGAAGGCTTCGTCACCCTTCTGTGTTCATTTAGTAGACCTTTGCTCTTGTAAGGCCTTGAAGACAAGGAGACATTGTTCTCTAGATTTTGATCTAGAGTGACTCATGCTAGCCACTCACCCGGTGAGTCATTATAGTTCTTTGGGGACAACATGTTTAGGATTGTTGAGATTTTGACTAATTTAGCCTCGATGTCTTGACTGAATACTAAGTATCTCATAAATTGCTATAAGAGGTTGTGGACTTGCACTTTGTAGGGTTCAACTTCATCTCGGACTTTATTAAGATGTCAAATGTTTTCTGGAGGTCTAACAAGTGTTGAAGATGCGATGTGCTCTTGACGATTATGTTGTCAGTGTGTCTTTCTATTTCGTAAAAACAATGTTTACCATCCGTTGATAAGTGCAAGTTGTGTTCTTTAGCCTAAATGGTATAACATCATAGTAGTGGATTCCCATTGCACAGGGGTTCCCTATGGTCTATGCCTTTAGTTAAATCATCTAGTCTCTAGAAATCCTTTTCCATTCCTTGGATGCTTGGGGCATTGTCATTTGGGTATGGGGAAAACTCTTCAACGCCAGGGTCATATTATTGGGTGCCAGGATAACCTTGAACATAAAAAATTTGAGGAATTTCATTTTTGCTCTAGTCTTAGGGAGAAATTCCTTAGCCAAGAGTGTAAGCAGAAGAATCAGCAAACCTCATGGGGGAATCCAAACATTGCTATAAAACTTCGCCATACTGCGGAGATGTGAGAAATGCTTGTTAGCGAGGAGGTCCCGACGACACATAACTCGATGATATAAGTGGAACGGGCAGTAGTTTTGCTTGCAGTTGAAGAAAGGGAAGCGTTGGGGGAGCAGGGTTCTCTCACTTTAGAGAAGCAAGGATCGCCTGATTCAGAGAAATGACCGTCACGATTAGCGAAGGAGCTACGTGCTCATATGGTAACAAATGTATTGTGGTTAATGAGACATGTTACACTAGAGGAGCTATATTAGTGACAATCGGCGGAGGGAGAACCTATGGCATTGGGGGAAGAACGATGTTCCCCGCCACTGTCGAAGGGAGTGAAAGGTTAGCCGTGAGCCACTCAAGTCCCATCTATGGTACAAAGGCCATGGTGTTTCTCACCAATCGTTCATGCTACATGGTAGGTTGGATCGATCAAAGCTTCTTCTAATTTCCTCAATATTCGGAGTCAAAGGAAATACCCCGTAGCAGCCTCCCCCATTGTTGTTAGGCCCACACTTTCATGTCCTATGCAATACAACACACTACAACCACGACCTCTGTGACGTCCCGGTTTCCCGGACGCCAGAAAATTATTATTCTTTCTTATTATTATATTATTCTCAACTTCAAATTCTTAAATAGCACAATTCATAAATACCTTCAATATCTTTTCCCTTGTCCCGTGATCTTTCTAGTGCAGGACCTGCCACCAAAATTGGCAGGAGTTTGTTAGAACAAACTCAGTAGATAAAACAACATCCAAAATAACAATAATCAATCCAATACTGCATATAGCTTGAATACATCTCATGTATTAGAATCAAAATAGACTCTACAGCCATAATTTCAATATGCAAGATATTCTTAAAAATAATAACCTTTAATATCAATATCATATCATAATCATCTTTACTATCTCTGGGCCCTAGGTTTCTCAACCAATCACCTCAAATGCCACAATCATTTCAATGACTCTCATTAGCCATTTTTATGAAGTCGTCACCCCATCAGCCCCAAAAGGGCCTTGGACGCCGTCGCGTCAATATTAAGCTCGAGCTGGCATGTGTGATCGCTTGTGAGAAACCTGTTTTACTCATCATCGCATTTAAATCATGAATGCAACTATCAACTCATTATTCAATAATATTTACATACTATAAATTCTGTATAATGACGTGGCTCTATTATTTTCATACCCTTTCACCTAGAAGTCTGAGCAAGAGTTCTCTACAGCTTGTTATTCTAGAAGCCTTGAACAGGGAGCCGCCACCTGTATCAATGATTCCTTTTTGCGTTAGGAACATCACCCGCGCTAACACTCCCCGCCCTCATCGAAATAACAAATATATAGGAAAACTCTCCCGCCCTCATCGGTTTCTTGTATACAAAAATACATTAGTACCACATCACCTCACAGACAAGCATATTTCATCCACTCACTCAATAACATACCCAGCATACATGGCACAATAACATATATAATATTCATTCATTATCATATTTCACATAATTCTAACTAAAAACAACATACAACAAACATGACATAACAAATATAATTCTATTCCATTCATTTCTTCCCATATCTCATATATAATAGGATCAAGCTTATAATTTCCTCAATTTCGCTATAAATAAACATAAATCCACCTAATGAATCAAACACCAATAAACAAGCAATAATATATCACTAAATTTTCACAACATTCATTCAATTTCACAAGCAATAATATATCAATATTAATTTTAGGGATAGGATTACCTACCGATCAAAGCTTAGAAATCCTGAATAGCTTTCCCTCTCCTTCCTCTTCCTTTCTTCTTCCTGCGGCAGCTTCCGCTGCGCTGCTCCCGTTGTTCTGCGCTCGGCAAAAACGACGCGCAAGGGGCGCCGACACCGAACGAAGAAAGAGACCGAGAGGGAGAGAGGAGAAAACCCGGCTGCCACGCGTGTGTTCACGCGTCGTGCGGGAGGGGCGGAGAAAAGGGGGCCAGCGGCTGCCTTATCCAATTGGCCAAAGCAAAATTGGTCTCCCTGTTTCCAACTTCTCGTAAATAGCTCCAAAATTATTATTTTCAGGTCCAAAATTCTCATTTTAAATCCAAATTAGGCGGTTCCGCCCTATCTGTTTGGAACAATTGCATTTTGGTTCCCCCTGATTCCAATCTCTTATAAATAGATCCAAAATTATTATTTTTAAGTCCAAAAATATTTCTTTTAGGTCCAAAATAGTTTCAACTTTTAAGCCTCATATCACACTATAATTCCATTTTCTTTTATCTTCACATATAATTTCAGGATGTCACAACCTCCATCTTGGCTACTTCACGGCCACACTCTGGCCACTCTGTAGCACCACACCGACACGTCCACTACTCCAGGAAAGCACCCAGACCTAGTACAACCAAGCAAGGTGTAGGTTAGTCACTGCTACACACTGCTCGCCATTACTAATATTGCACCAGATATTAGCGATTATCTTATCGACTACTCTGATAACACTATCCATGCTCCAAGTGGCTACATCCTAGCCCTCCAAAAAAGATCATTCGATCTGACAACCAGCTCTTGGCGAGAACTACTTTCTCTATCACGATTATAAATGTTGGGACTTGCTATACTACAAAAGGGATTTCTGGCAAGACTTATTCCCATAGGGCCTTCACTAGTTACATTCTTTATAACAGCTTCTGACAACCCCATCTTATATAGTGAAGCTTTTGGAATAGCCCACCCAGAGGAAGCGGAAGGATCTCTTTTAACTACCTAAATCTTCTATGTTTTTACTATTTTGCAATTTTCTCTTTGTAATTTTTGTTCTCCCTTGCTCTCTAAATTTTCTTTCCCCTCCTTTGCGCTCTCTTACAAGTTTGACTGTTGTGCATTATTGGGACTCTACATTCTTATGTTATCTCTAATGCTTTCATTGAGACCTCGCAAACATGGTTAGTAATATGCAAAATCTCACCGACTTCCCAAGGAGATCAAGATGAAAGCTCCTATAGATGAAGTCTAGCTCCAACACTCAACATTGCTCAAGGGTCATGTCCTAAGTCTCCTGTGATGGACAAATGGTGGCAATGCGAACCACGCTCCAACATATGACCAAGTAGGTAGAAGCTCTCACAGTTGTCGTTGCTCAAGGGTCACCTTCTAAGTCTCCCGTGATGTATAGATGGTGGAGATGCGAACCATGCTCCAACATTTGATCAAGCAGATAAAAGCTTTCACAGTTGTCATCGCTCAAGGCAGATAGGGGGATACACCCAACTCTGACCCTTCACAGGCAACTATATAACCAACTAAATCCTCCGTTGGAAGCAGTGGCCGCTCTTCAGGCACAAACTGCATAGACCATTTCGCTAGAGAAGGTGGCCAAGGCCTCCTAGAGGTCCGAGCATTAAACTTTGATGAAACTTTGATGTTATCATTGTTTCAGCATAATTATGCAAGAAGTATCACTCTCATGAAACTTTGATGGTCACTTTCATGAATAATTTTTTAGCACCATTGTTTTGGTCAGAGGTCCGAGCATTCATTAGCAGTTGCACTGTGGTTTGGTCTTCATTTGGTAGAAAAGATTCATAGATATGCCTGTAATTAGAAGGAAGAGCCATTGTAGCAAGTCTTCCTCGAGCAGAGTTATGAACAGGAGCTAGCAATCCAGACTGTATTGAAAAGTTCTTGAGACATAGCATGGAAGAGTCAAAGTATTCAGAAGCGAGGTCCAAGAATGAAAAAGGGGTAGGATTACTGAATGGATACAAGTTTTGGCTAATTCTCGAGTAATAAAAGATGCATTTTATGTGGGATCCCAAAACCACCGGTGGCCCCAACCTAATGTATGACGAGCCCACCAACTTCCTGGAGAAGATGCCCACAGTGAAACATAATGGATGTTGAGGTCCAAATTCGAATTTTAGAGAAAAGAGTGTTCAAAATATAGCCATGCCTTTGTTCTATGCAACACTATAAATATCATCAGATCAAGCAAAATTTTTGACAGTTGATTGGATTTTATATTCCACTGAGGCAGCTGATTTGTTTTTCTCTGTTTGCAGACAATGCATTTCCAGTTTCTAGAAGCAAGTGAACAGATTGGTGTAAGCATACATATCCTTATGATTGATAGGTACACCCTTTGCTTCTACAGTTTTTTAATGGTTTAACTCACTTGCAAATCTGAGATACAAGGGTTCTGATATGGAGGTACATGTTTTGTTAATAGTTTCTATTTTTTTCATTTACTACCTTTAATTTTGGGCAAAATGAGACAATCTCAACCAAGTAAATTACCAGAATAATCTTATCTTTCTCTTGTTCACCCAGCCTACAATGACCTTCCCTCCCTTTATATCTCTTTGCCTTTGTTCCTACTATACTTGGATTGCTGTGGTGCGAGTGTTATGCCACTGTTTTGCTGTGGTCCCTCTGATTTTGTTTTTCAAGATTCAAATGAGTAAATTACCATAACCCCTGCTCTATTGTGCATTCAACCAAATATGGAGGGTGACCAACCTCTGCGTGGGGCCGTTCTTCACCCTCCTCCCTCTCTGTGCTGCTCCTAGTCAAGTGTTCAGATCCCTTCTATCGGGATATAAAGTGCATCCATGTTAGGGTACCATCAGGAGGCAGTCTTTTCTGATAAGAAGTTGTTATTAGTATTATTTTCATAGTAGAAATGTTGTGTTGCTCGCTCTAAAGATTGGCAGGAGGTATGTGTGATTTTTATACATAAAGGTCTCCTCCTATTTGAGTGGTTGGATCCCTTCTTTAGCGATATAAATGCATCCATGTCAGGGTGCCAACGGTAGGAAAACTTTCTTGGTTGGCAGATGCTGGTATTAGTGTTCATTTTATAATAGGAGTGTTGTATTGCTCCTTACATTTTCATAGAACTGCCAGCCAGAAAATTATTCTCTAAAGATTGGCAGAGGGTTATGTTTGATTTTTTAAAGGAGAGAGGGTTACCAGTTCGTAAAACCTAGCTTTGAATTGAAGTTTTCTTAGCCTTAGTGTATCAAGCTTTATGGAAACTCATTTACTGATGTCATTTGTTCCAGCATTGGTGCTTTTTATTGGATGAATCGAGCTTACCTGTCCTTGCCTACAGATGATAAAACAAGGTTTGTATGCTAAAAAGCTATTGTGTTTAGATGGGATCTAGCGACTATACGTTTTTTTTTTATTTAAATCTAACAGAAAGGAGCAAATGAGCAATGAATACTGGTGAACGACCTAAGGGGCATAATTTTTCCTTGAAATTCAAGGGGCATAATTTTTCCTGTAATGATTAATGCTTTGTGTTGCAATGGTAATCTCTTTTATTTTCTGGCATCATATGGTTAGCTATTGGTTAGTAGGGATGCTTTTCGGTTGATTTCAAGGCAGAGATCTCTGACTATTGCAGAAACCACTTTTCTGTAAAATCAAAGTTATAAACACCATACAAGAGGGAACAATAGTACAAAGAATGAACCTGCACATTTGAATAATCTTCATCATTCTAGATTTCTTCCACTTATTTTTCTTTTCCTTTTCATTATGAAAGCTTTTTTTGCATTAGTACTGGTTGAGTGTTTTCTGTGATGTGGATGCTACTTTACCCATAAGATTCACTCGATAGGTTCTTATGTTAGGTTACACTATAATACCTTTGATGCTAACATGCAAATTAACCTTGTTATTTATACTTGAGAATGGCATCCACTTGAATGGTTGCCTATTTAAAAGCAGTTTTAATTTTTTAACAGAGTAAAGTTTTCCTACAGGGCAGCAATTACATATCATATTGTAGGGTTTTATCCAGTATATGCACTATGAAGCAAGCAGTTATAATTAAATACTGCCGTATCTGGGAATTACAGTAGCTAAGGCTAAGTTTGGCCTTAATTTAACCCAATTTAATGAACTTCAACTCATAGCATCTCCAGTAGAATTTGTGTTGATTATCAAGTGGCCAAACTATTTGTAGTTTAACATCTGCTTCGATTGAGCTTGGATGAACTTAAAAGTTGACCCAACCTGATTTGACCCGGTTAGTATATTGGTTCAGAAATTCTCCTTCCTAGCCTAAATGGTAAATAAGTCGACCCATTGCAAATTTTATTTTTGCTTAATATCCTTTTGTTAGTTTTTTCAAAAAAAAAAAAAAACTCTTGTTAGGTTAACTTAAACTTTGGCACCACCAGTTATGTATGATAAGTTGGAAGGCTTCCCTGCAATTACTACTTCCCCAAACGATGGTGTTCTTTTGATACTTTTCTTGTCTTTTATTTTCTTGAATTTATATTTTGAGAACAATGTTTTCTTCTTATGTAATTATCTTGAATAATATTTTTAATATCATGCAGGAAAGAAATCTCACTTGAAAATCTATCAAAAACTGTTGTTGAAGAAATTAATAATATTCGAAATGTGCAGCCTCTGCTTGTTTTGGCAACCAAAGTAGCAATTTTTGGTGTTGCAGATCCAAAAATTGATGTGCAAAGGTTTTGCATTTTGAACATTATTTATTTTTTATTATTTTGTTTTTTGATTGACTACGTCAAGTTTAAAAAAACCATTATCCGTTTTCTATAACGTATCAACTAAATCAAAATATCAAATTTATGGTTTTCATGCATATTATACGTTATTACTATTTTTGGTATATTTTAGTTTAAAAATTAACTTTTGCAGCTGTAGGTTGTTGTAATGATCAGAGATCCACATCTAAATGGCTAGCATGTGCATCTGCTAACACCCCGCCTCACCCAGGCCTGATAAATTTCTGCATCTTGGGAGGAAAATTCTACATTTTCTTATAGAATCAAATATTCGAGAAAGTACCATAAAAAAATCCTAGAAAGTACACATCAATGAAACATACACATTTTTTTGTTATGCATCAATATACATTAACTAGAGCTCACTCAAAACAAGTCAGATGACATAATTTTAAGGGTAAGCTGCATTTGGGCCATTGAGATAGAGGGGTACTTGCAAACTATTCACAATTCTTTAAATTTGTCAACTTATAGCCCTCTGGTTCAATGTTGCCCTTAGTTCCCATAGTAACAAAGCCATCAAAAATAAATATTTATACGATTTTAACCTTACATATCAATCAAAACATTTTTTCTATTTGATAAGCTGATATCCCAAAAAAAAAAATTTCCTTACTTTTACTTCTCTTATCTGCCTGCGTCTCTCCTTTAGATGGTTCAAGCAAGCTGCAACATCACCACGATTGCCACACCTGCGAGATGCCATTGCACATACAGCTGTGTGAATGGCCACATGTGGCATACAGTTGTTGAGAGTGAATGAGCCGTCCACGCTGCGAACAGTGTAAGCTCTGCTGCGCGGACAGCGTGCAATGTGTGGCTGCACGAATGTCCTGCGGGACGAGCCACGCAGATATCTTGTGCGAGCGACCACACAGTGCAGAGCTGTGCAAGCAGCCGCATGGTTGCGTGCAATTGTGCTGACGATCGACAAGGGCAATGGGTATTTTTGTCTTATCTTTTTTTGAAAAAAAATTCGTTAAAGTTAATTTTTTAATCCAAAAAGACTAGGTAAAAAATTGGGAATCAATCTTCAGGACCTAATCACAACATTATTGGTCCAGTTTTTGGTCGTTTAGGCTGTTGTAGCCCTTACATGGAGGTGGATGAGCATAGCGTCGAGATCTAGGAATGCCACAGTCTAGGCTGGGTTGGACGTGCAATGGATTCAGTGGTCTGGAGTGAACTGGCCATCAGTTGCTATCCATTGGTGTTGTGCTAGTTTGGGTTTTGGTCTGTAAGCAGCAAGGTTGAGCAAGAGTTGGCATCAACGAGATTAAGCAGTGGTCACATGGGCCCCATAGGAGTGGTTTGTTGTGGGAGTGGGGTGAAGAACCTAATTGTAGGGAGGTAGGTGACTTAACGCGAAATCTAGGAAAGATTAGTCGTGAAGGCAATTTGATTTTTGTTAACACTAAGATAATTAAGGTTTTCAAGGTTTCTAACTAAATGACGCTTGATACCCTTCCCTCTCCAAGGATACAGACTCTTTTTCCGATTACAGGTTTTAATCAAACTCAAAATTTATTTCGTCATAAAGTAAATATTACAATAGCAGGGAGACCATTATGTAAAGACCTTATTACATAGAAATTTGGATAATAAAATATATGTAAAAACTAAACTACAAAGGATAGATTGGGAAAAATATGAAATTAGCTATATATACACAATCTATATCTTCTCAGAATTAGCTAATTTTATACTTTCTCAAATTAGCAATAAGACTAATCTTGAAATCTTCGTTTTGCCCATTAAGTCGTCCAATTTTAATCCTCAACTAGCATCATGCATATTTGGCAAGAATCAGTTACATGCTGTTAGGGTGTCTCCATTGTCTCTCCCTAATCGGGAAGAACTCAACCTTGTGCTACCTGCTCATCATTTATCTCTCTGTTCATTTGGTTAAATTATTGTAGCTTCTACCTTATAGTCTAATTTTGCTATAAAAACATCAAAAGTTATATTCTTTCTTTCATTATAGACTGCTTTATTAGATTTTTGTCATGTAATTTTATACTTTTTTAAATTCTCTTTGTTCTTGTACTTATTCCAGTCTTTGTAACAAAATTTTTTATTCGTTTATTGTATTTTTTCTTTCTACCACCAAGTGTCTTTGTTATTTAGAGTTTTTCCTTTAGATTCTCTCAATATATCTTTTGCAACATTAAAGATGTAGTTAACAACTCTTAATCACGTAAGATCAACTTTCTTTTTAATGTCTAACTGCCCATATTTTAGAATCTTTTTCTTAAAGATATTTCTATTCTCATTTTTTATATTCTTTTATCGAGTTCGAAGGCATTGTTTCTATATATTATTCCTTTTTAACTCTTCATCTTAAAATCTAAAATCATTAATTAATGTTTGGTAGTTAAGACTTGGCATGATCTTACAATATTTACAATCGAAGCTATTTCGTTTTGTTATACGAAAATAATCAATCTGTATTCGTGAAGTTCTATTCTTATAAGTAATAATATGCTTCTCTCTTCTTAAATAAAGTATCAACAATAAAAAAGTCATAAGTTAAAAAAAAAACTCGAAAATAATTTTTCCCTCTTCATTAGTCTCTCCAAAGTTATATCCGCCCTAAATGCTATTAAATTTCTCAGCAATGCTTCCAACATGTCCGTTTAAATCTCGTCCAATAAATATTCCCTCCTTTTAAGGTGTCTGTTGCACTAACTTTTCTAAATTATTCCTAAATTTTCTCTTTATACTTGCTTTCAAACTTAGTTAGGGGTGCATACACGTTTATAGTGTTAATAGTGATTCCATTGATAATAATTTTCAAAACTATGGTTCTATCTATATTTCTCTTGACTTTCGCTATATGATTCTTCAAATTTTTGTCAAGAATTATACTCATTTCATTTTTAGTTTTATTCTTACTAGAATATCATGGTTTGATGCCTATGCTATCAATTTCTTTGGTTGTCTCTTTTATCCATTTCATTTCTTGAAGGCACAAAATATTAATTCTCCTATGAATTATAATGTTCACTAACTCTGTAAGCTTGTCTGTTAGGGTGCCTATATTTTAAATCCGTAATCTTATCCTAGTGTCTTGGACTCTTTTCTTTACTGACATCTCTCCGTAATGTGGGAACACTTGTTCACTTATCAGTAGACTCAAGCGTCGATGCAACGACCCTTGCACATGTTTGTTCGATATGTTTTATGCTGGCTGTTGACTTTCTAATACAACCTTCCGATTAAAGCAAACTTTGATGGCTTCATTAAATAAAACACTGTGATGAGCGCTGGAGTGATCAAGGACTACCATGGCAACCTCCTTAAGGCGGCCGACACCAAGCTCTACACACATTCATTCAGCACAGCGAAGGCCATGGGAGCACTTGTAGCAATCATAGCTGCTCAGGAGTGGGCGGACACAACGAACAGGATTTGGTTAGATGGCGATTCAGTCATCGTCATTGATGATCTTTACCATGCTACTAGAGGACACCTCTCAGATAGTCACAGCTCAGATATCCTATCTTTTTTGCGCCTTTAAGTCAATTAGTATCACACATGTATATAGTCATGAGTAAAGTGGTAGATTTTGTAGCTTTCTTTTATTCTTTTGATGATGTCAAATGAGTTAAGGGCATGCTCCTTTTATCTGATTTTTGTACAATTCTTAACGAGAATCAATCTTTTTTGTACTTAATATATTAAGTTGTGCTTTTATAGTATTATAGGCTACGACCGATTTTCAAAAAGTATGACACATTTGGTACCCTATTACCTAACTATGGTGGAGTCTTGCTTTAGTCCCTGTGATCAACCTAGATCTAATATCCAAGAAAGTTGTTGATTACGTGTCCATCTTAAATGTAATGAGAAGGCGGTGCTTGATACTTAGTTCAGTGTGAGGCAATCAACTCAATGCAAACTTACTAAAATAATTGATAAATGTCAATAACGCCTTTTAATAAGACGCCAAACTTAAGCTCAACTCTGAAACCAATTTGATATAGGATGAAATGCAAGGATGTGTGAATTAATTCAACAACATTAATTGATAATTTATCACAATTAAAGGCAATTACATGTTAATTTAATTATGGCATTTGATTATAAATTCAATT
Organism: Apostasia shenzhenica; assembly: GCA_002786265.1. Taxonomy (NCBI): domain Eukaryota; kingdom Viridiplantae; phylum Streptophyta; class Magnoliopsida; order Asparagales; family Orchidaceae; genus Apostasia; species Apostasia shenzhenica. The sequence continues at coordinate 479,286 of KZ451998.1, forward strand.
AATCGTATTTTTGGTTCAGATTTAAAATTGGATTTCTCAAATTTAAGTTCAACAGTAATTCTCTTGATCAAATAAAATATGCTTTAAGTAGAGCTCAAGCAAATAATGCAGATGATAGATAATTTTAATTAAATTAGAACATTTGCCTGGCGAATCTACTAATTTATGAGTTCGAATCAGGCAAACTCACCCTGACATGGGATATTTTTGTGGGACAATGGTCTGAAAACATGAATCTACAAGCAAGAGTATTATGTTGGCCGTAGTTTAGACCATGGTGGAGATGATAAGGTTTGTGAGTCAAGTGCATAGCTAGGAGTATGATGCGGCATGCGACATTGGCGTTGAGGAGAAATGGCATAGCCAACACTGACTAGGATGAAGTAGAAATGATGTAGTAGTGCATGCTGCACTAGTTGGAAGTCCCATGAGCATGTGTTTGGGAGCTGGGAAAGGCGTAGTCAAGGCGGGAGTGGGACCCACAGTTGATCTTGTGGGTCGAAGTGAAAAATGTTGATTGGTCACCTGGTTTGGTTAGGACCGTGAGCAGTCCAACAACAAGTGTTGGAGCTTACCCACCGAGCAATAGCATGGATCTCGTGGGAGACGGGGCTAGTTACATGGGTTTCTCTTAATGGAGAAACTAGTGGGAGGGAGTTGGGAGGCTGAAGCTGAAACCTTGGATTATTTGGGTAAATTTTTTTTTTTCACTCAAAGATAACCAAGATTTAAGGATTCTTACCTAAGGATGCCTCTACCATGTGATTCACTAGGATATTAACTCTTCCATCTGAATCTAGGTTTCTCTCAAACTTGAATATTATTTTATCATATATTGAATATTGCAATAGTAAGGAGATCTTTGCATAAAAGGCCTCATTACATAGGAAACTGGAGACATCAAAACAAATGCAGAAATAAAGTACCTTGGGATAAATAAAGAAGAATGTAAAATCAGTTAAATATGGTAAATATAGGTCTTTGCAAATCAACCTAGATTCTTCACTCAAATAAATTAACATCAGACTGATATAGGAGTCACACTTCCATGGCAAATCAAGTAAATTTGCCAAGAATCAGCTGTAGGCTGCTAAAGCATCAACCCAACATAGTATAGTTTAAGCCTTGTTTGATATTCGTCTCTCACAGCTCAGATTGAACTAAAAAATGCTTATTATGATACTCATCTACTCAAATATTACATCGTAAACACTGAAATAAATATTTTATACTATCGTTCGCATGTAAAAAAGATGCGTCTATGAAATAAATATTTCATCTGGGACTGCTCACGGAAATAACGATATAGGAATGATTACAAAATACTTAGGTTTTAGCACTTGTGGACAAAACATTTGTTTCTTTCTTCTTTTTTGGATCAAATGCGCTATTTAAACTTCGTTGCTTTTTATTAATGATTGTTTCCGACAGTTTGGAATTTCTTCTTTTATAGTTCCTATTGTAATTTCTAGCAATTGGCCTTCCTCATAAAAACTGGCTATGTTTCTTTGCTAAATTTTTTTTGGTTGTCAATTATTATAGGGTTGTTGTGAAGGGGCATTCAGAGGGTTCAGGTAATGTGGAAGACCGTAAGATCACTGGAAATCTTTTATATCGTGAGTACATGCCTCTTGTATGGCAGGTAAATGTTTTCTTTTGATTGGTTTGCTTTTTATTTGTGCCCTGAACCATAAGCCATTAGCATAAACAAATTATGTAATGTTTTTTTTCCCCGTGTGTTGGGTACTCCAAATTAATTCCCGGGAAAATTGTATCGTTTGTGTAACTATCTTGACAGTTGTACTATACAACTATTTACTGTGGTTTAGATCAGAAAAGGAACCAATTAAAGAATTGTGAATAGCTTTTTGTGCAGGTTACTGCATGAGATACCAATCTGACTCCATTATGTTAGAAGTTTGGTTACTTTATTGTTGCTATACAAAATCATGTATGCCTCCTCTAATGCTTCTTTTTAAAAATTCTGATGCAGGTCATGTCATATTGGTACCACCAAAGTTTTTATTACAAATAATGACAAGTTTACCATGCAAATAATATTTGCTTTTTTTAATAAAAAAAATACCTTTTCAGGTCTGCAAAGGAAGTGTTGAATGATGTTAAGCTGGACATATAGTCTTGTGATGCTCTTGCTATAACTCATTAAAACTAATTGAGAGTATCTAATATTTTGTTTGTGATTTTCTTTTTTTTCAGTCATTTGTTACACATAAGGTACATTTGGGAATTTCAGGTGTGTTGTAACTCTGTGATGAAGTAATCTATGTTTTCTTTATCCAAAAGTATGATGATGTTGCTTTTAATTTCTTAACAAAAAAATGCTGGTAATTTCCTACGTGCAGATGTTGTAGCATCTGATGAGAGAAATGGAGCTTCTCCTACTTACATCTGTAAATGGATCCAGCCACCAGTAAATATGTTTGACAGATATGTCGTGACAAATGTAAGCATTTATAGATCTCATAAGCGGGTAATCAACTCAATATGCTTATTTCTTCATTCCTCATTATTCATTATCAGTTGATTGTTCTGTTCTTTCCCCTTATAGGATGGCATCTTTATGGTTTCTTAAAATCTGCGCGAACTGTTTTCACCTATTGGATTGTGCTGAAGGTTTGCACAATAATTTGTTCCATTTGGTTTATATATCAATTATAACAGTTTTTTTTTATCAATTATAGCAGTTATGTTCTACCTTGTGCTCAATTTTGATTGCCTACTGTTTTTCAGGACTTTATTCATGCTGCAAATGAAGTATATGACTTAATAGTAAGTACTTGTTTTGGTTGTTTGTCCATAATTGTGAAGTCCCTCTTTCGGGACACCACGACAACAAATTTAATTTGCAGAAGAGATTATAAATTGAATCAAACAATTTTAGGAATACAAAACAATTTAACACTTGCAGCAGAATACAGTAAAATAGCTGAACTACAGGAGACATGTTAAACATAAGCTTACTTATTTACAGGCCGTGTCATCAGTTTAACTCATGCATCCTATTTTTTATAACAAGAAAAATGTCAAACCAAAATATAAATACCCCCTTGATCTAGTGTTCGTTGTCCTCTCATGTGTCTTTTCTTTCACCAGTACCTGCCAACAAAGGCATCAATTCACCAACCTCAGGACTGAGTAGGCAATAAGCATTAACTTGCTAAATAAAAATCACTTGCATGTAGACATATATTATTCTTTCTTAGCAGCATCATTATCAAATAGTCGTAACAATTAACAATCGTAATATAAATGCTTATGTCACATAAACATGCAATAATAATACACCGTAAATTCTTTTTTTTGTTTATACATTTTATTTTTTGGGTCTCGGTTTCTTGAATTATGTCTTAACTATATATGTATATACATATATATATATAGAGGATACTTAGCAACTCATATATCCCGCAAATGGAAGAGTGTCATATGTACAATCATCCCTTTTAAGGCCAAACCATAGGACTCAGTGTGGGAACTTTATAATTAAGCGTGTTTGAGTGAGAATGGCAACAGATTAGGTATGGATCGGGTTATGCAAAACCCATATCCGTCCTATAATCTTTTAACCTTTACCCATACGTGCTTTGCCCTATTTCTTTTCTACCATTTCACCTTTGCCTCGACCTGCCCCTTTTCATCTTATATTCATAATGATTTATTTTAAATTAAAATAAGAACATAAAATTTAATTTTAATCATTTTAGGTTTTTTATTTAATTAATTGTGTCATGAGTTGAGGCCAGTATAATTATGTTATGCCCGAACTCGTCTCGACCTCTCATGATTGCAGGTTGAACTTTGCGACACATATTAATCCCATTAGGGGCAGGTGGTAGCGAGTTAAATAGATTTAGGTAAAAATTGTCATCCCTGTGAACTAGAAAAGTACTAGCCTGACTAACCTCTCTTGCGAAGTCCTCATGTTGCATCATTTCTCGAGTCAAAGTAGACAATATTTTAATATTTAAATCACAAGTTACAAGTTTACTTCAGCTAAGTTTGACTCAACTGTGTTAAGGAGATTTAGTGATTACTAAGTCAAGTCGAATTTAACAATGAGGTCAACGTGGTTAGTCATAAATGGGTTAGGGCTTATTTAGTCCCTATACGTCATATTAAAGACCAAAATAATTTATTTATTAAAAAAAATAAAAAAAATAAATATTAAATTAATTTTTATCATATTTTACATAATTTTTTATATAAAATTTTTTATTAGGCAACTTTACAAATTTCAAAGCATAATGAAATTAATTTCTTCACCAAACTGGCCCTTAAATTAACTCAAGTCTTGGCTTAAGTTAACTTGAATCTAGATTTAAGCTATGTTGAACTAGTTATTTAAGAATCGTATTTGAGTTCTATTGTTTCGGTCATGAGCCCTCGTAAGCGCTAGCGTTCAACTTCATCGAAAACTTTTCTTAGATAGTGTTACGCTCATTCCTCTTTAGATGCGTCGAACTCAATAATCAACAAGCAGAGCGAGGCTTGATAATCTTATATTGTTATTCTCTCTCGTGTTTGCTTTTTTTTTTTTTTTTTATCATGAATCATATACTACTACAAATCCATAAAAGATTAGAAGAAACGGCATGTCTATTTCCTGTTAACCATACTGAGATTCAAATTTTAAAAAAAATTTAAATCAACCTATGGAACTCAAGTCGAGTAATTTTGGATCACGTTCCAAGTCATATTCACGATAATAATTCGAGTCAAACTTGAGATAAACACAATGAAATTGCTTTCGAGTTATCCGGTGGTTCAACTTGCAAAAGAATAATAATAATTCAGACACAGTTCTTCGGTTATATTATCCATGATTCACACATATATTTCAAATTAGCTCCATTTTCTGAGTCAACTGGCATCAAATCGATTCGCCTCGAAAGTTCTTTTGAGTTTCAGTCGAGCTGCAAAAACTGAAATTGAGCTCCAGTTCGTCTGAGGTTTCACCCCCTGCTAATTTGAATAGAGAAGAAAAGGGAAGAAAACCAACGGGCATATAGGAAGTATGTTGTTCTAATGACGCTTCATTTCCTGGAAGATATTCGCCACGTTTGGTGATAATCTGGGTAGAAATTTGAACAGCTAGAAGCAAATAGAAAAATAGTGTCAGCTGATCCAAATATCATATGAAAATAAAAAAACATTATCCTGGTAGTGAAGTTTCTAAATGGACGCTTTTGGCTAATTGTTCGTCTTTAGTTGTTCAATTGGAAAAATGAGATTTTTTTTATTAAGAATGCGCATGAGCAATTATTCTATACTAGTAATTCAATAAGTTGAGGTATTGATATATAAATAATGACACCTATCATTTAACTTAAGTTTTTAGATTAATGAGTGTCTATTTATTTGCCAGCGATGATATATGGTGTAGAATGTTGGCCTGCAAAGAGTAAACATATAAATAAAATAAATGTTGCAGAAATGAGAATGTTAAGGTGGATGTGTGGATATACACGAAAGGATAGAATGAGAAATGAGTATATCCAAAAGAAAGTTGGTGTTGCACCAATTGAGGATAAACTTAGAGAAAGTCGGCTTAGATGGTTTGGACATCTAAATCGTAGGCCGATTGAAACTCCAGTTAGAAAAATTAAGTTATTGAATTTTGCCATGTACAAAGAGGAAGAGGGAGACCAAAGAAAACATGACAAGAAACAATAAGGAGTGGTCTTAATTACTTAGACTTAGATAAGAATTTGGTAACTGATAAGGCGCAATGAAAACAAAGGATTCATGTAGCCGACCCCACCTAGTGGGATTAAGGCTTGGTTGTTGTTGTTGTTGTTGTTGAGTGTCTGTTTATTTGAGTATTAAGTTTAACTTGAGCTAGTATCATCTCCCCTAACAATGGGTATCAAAGCAGATGGTTCTGTTGAAATTAAGTGGCTCTTGTGGTGTTTTCAGGCTGGCTTATTGTGCATGCATTTTATGGGTTAAAATTACCCATTGGACGGGAAAAAACCAATGTGAATGGAAACTTATGCGAGAGGAGATCGCTAGAAATGCACATCAGCTCAACCACGCATTAGCTTAAGTTTTAAGATTAATGATTATCCATTCACTTGTGATCTATTGCGGTCACATTCCTATAATAAGTTTGTTTAGTTAAAGGCAAATACTCGAGCAATTTAACTTTTACCCATAACTTCACGCAAGCATCAATGACGACGGGGAAAGTGCAGATAAAAATGGTAACAGCAGCTTGATCAACTTCAAGGCCATAACGATCAAGAATGATTTCTATCAAAGACTGCCAACCAGACTCAGAATGGTACCTGCAATTACCAGAAGGAAAATTTTGATCAACACAGTGAACAAAGTGAGAATAAATGGCATTAGTATAGGGCTTGCAAATTTCTTAAAAAATGATAATTTAGTTCTCCAATTTTTTTTTGGTTTTGATCTTAGATCTTAAAAAATTACAATTTGGCTTCCAATTTCTCCTAATCTTTGCCTCGGGTCCTAATTCCTTCAAACAGAAAAAATTACTTTGGTCTCTTGATTTTTCTTGATCTTTGATCTTGAGTCTTAAGAAATTATAATTTGACTCATAATTTCTCTTATACTTCATTTTAAGTCCCAATTTTTTAGAACGAAAATAATAATTTGGTTCCTTAATTTCTCTTAATCTTGGCCTTAGACTCTAACTCATTACAACAAAAACTATAATTTGATTCTATGATTTTTCTAAGTCAAAAAATTATAGGTGGTCCTTCAATTTCTCTTAGTATTGTTCTTAGATATAAATTTCTTATGATAGAAATTATAATTTCATCTCGTGATTTCTCTTAGTTTTGATCTTGGGTCCTAAAAAATTATAATTTGATCTCATTTCTCTAGGTCTTGGTATTAGGTCTAAATTTCTTACAATGAAAATTATAATTTAGTCTCCGAATTTTTGTTATCTTACATTTAAAAAATTATCATTTGGTTCCCCTATTTCTTTTATTTTTGATCTTAGATCTTAATTTTTTACAAGTCTAATGATGTAGTTCAGAAGTTATAAATGTTTTTTATACATAATTTAAAGTCTAGAACTGTCCTTTAATTTATTTTCAAATAATAGGTAGAACTAGATTTGAATCGAAAGACAAATGTGAATAGAATTTTTCAATTCGGTTCTTATTCTGGTATAAGTGATTCATAGTTGGTTCCAAAAATTGTAGTTCCAAAACCTACTCGGTTCAAGTCCATTTTTTGTAAAGAACCAATCCGATTAGAAATAGTTGCACCCCTACTAATATAACACGTGCAATGCACATGCAAGACACTAGTTTTATTAAAACTCAAGCATGGCGATTCACTTCCCAAAAGTAGGCTTTTTGAAACATAAGATGAGACTAAAGTCTTAAGTTCAAAGCTCTACAAACTTTAGATGCAATGGGGAACAAGTAATTAAAAGAAGGATGATGATGATATCAAAAAAACAAAATAAATTTATAATAGAGGTATTAATTGGGTACATGTCGAAGCTAACCTTGTTTAAGTTGATCTATATTTTTGCCCAAAAAAAAACTCTATTTTTTTTTATTAACACAAAAAATACAACAAAACTCACCCAATAAGAAAAGTAAGTTTAGTTCGCCTTAATTATATTATCATTATCAAAACTTTTCTAAAATGACTTCATGAATGTTTGATTCCTAGTTGATAAAACTAAAAAAAAAATACTAAAGTTAAACTCGAGTTACAAAGAAATACATTAAAATCTAAATGATTTCTTCTCAAAAATCGAATATATGGAGTGTAAATTTAATCAAGATAAAAATAGAGAGATGACAATTAATGATCAAGTTGTTAAGAAGAGTGAACGATTTAGATATCTTAGATTTTTTATTAGCAAAATCAGAGTAGAATAAATAAAGTGGAGAAATGCATCTAACATATTATCTGAAAGAAAATTATATTTAGAAGTAAAGATAAATTTTATAGAACACTGGTAAGGCCAGTGATGATTTATAATGCTAGATGTTGGCCTATAAAAAAAATACACAAATAAAATAAGTATCGCAAAAATGGGGATGTTAAAGTAGAAGAGCGAGTACACAAAAGAACAATATGAGAATTGAGTGTATTCGCGAGAAGGTTAGAGTAGCCTCAATTGAGGACAAGTTCAAAGAGAGTCGGCTAGGATAGTTTGGACATATAAATTGTAAGTCGATAGAAGCTCTATTAAGGAAAGTTGTATAATTGAATTTTATTTATACAAACAAAAAATTGCAAGTAATTATAAGGAATGATCTTTTATATTTGGAGTTAAATGAGGATTTATTATTTGATGGAAACAAAAGATTTATGTAACCTAGTGGGATAAAGGCTTGAGTTGTTGAATGTTTGATTCCTAAGGAGTGTTCACCTAACTAAATGGAGCTTGGCTATGTCTTTGCCTTTGAACTTTGAAGCTGCAAGTTAGGGGAGAGGAAACAAAATTAACAACAAAAGAAAAGAATTAAACCAAATATTCTACAAGAGTTCATACTTTACCAACCTGAAATAGAAAGAATCAACTAGAAAATATAAACAAATAACTAAAAACTACCAAAATCTCAACTAAACACATAAACAAATAAGTCTCTCTTTAACCAGATAAAAAAAAAATTAGCTCCTCTTATTGACATTCTCCACATTCTTATGATCACATGCTCCAGTACTTATCACTCACTAAATTTATGGATAAAGGTGCACAAGATCCTTTAAGGGTCACTAAATGTAACAGCTCAGCCCACTATAAATATTAACTGCTTTAGTTTCTGAGAAACCGTAGTTGAGCAGTTTCCGGAGGTCACACATCTCAATATTACTTTGACTCAAGCACGTTTAACTATATAATTTTCCGTCACTAACCTCATAGTTTTGCCTCAAAACACATCTATGAAGGTGCAAATGTCTTTTCATATATACGCAACATCTCTCTCATTCTTTGTTGATGTGGGGATTTACCTAAAGGAACATCCCTCACGGGATCGCACTAACAAGCTGCCCAACATAGATGCCTCTCCACTTGTTGATGAACTCAGTAGGTGTCAAAAAAAAGATAAAGCTAAAACACTTTTCATAAGCAAAGTTTCTCAAGATAAGGAGATTCCTGTAAAAAATAAGTGAATATCTTACCCCAAAAAAATGTCAGTAATAAGAATAATAAGGAACGCCTTCCCAGTGTCAGATATATTGTTTAGTAGCTTATACCCCGTGAACTTCAGCAATGCCACCTAGTCATACAATTAAAAATAGATGTCAACATAGAATTAACTAAAAGTCATACTCTTAAGATTATGAGAAGAAAAGCTTTCAGATGAAACTACAGCAAAGGTGATCAACTGACAAAGGATAGAACTAGAAACCCATCAAATTATTTTTTATCACAATACTGGGCCCAACTCATAGGTCATTTTCCACGTCAATAACACAATCCAGTGGATGTCTTCTATTCAAAACAAAAGCTAAGAGATCCTCAAGAAACCAGCTAATAAAATATAGTGATAATCAATATACTGCAACTACGATGGTTAAAATTTGAGGATCCAAGTCGGGAATATATACAATGAGACTTAAGTTATGAATGTTTTCTATGTTAATTTCGGTATGCGTGTTTTATAATATATGATACAAAGGACCACAGTCAGTATGGATAATGACCTATAGAAAGCAAGCATCGCAGGGGCAAAAAAATATGAGAACAAAATCTGTAAGTGAGAAAAATCAGAACTTAAATAACCTATAGAAAGCAAGCATCTCCCAGCTACTCCAACATCTCTATTTAAACAGATAAAAATATATTTTTTTGGAGTTTCTTCCAATAATAGGCTTTGTAAATAGGCTTCATGTGACGATCAGATTTGGAGTGTTAAAATTTGAAATTATTTTGGACCCAAAAGAAATATTTTTGGACCTATTTATGAGAATAGGAAAACAGAGGGACCAAATTGCAGTTGTGCCAAAAAATCAGAATAAACTCCACGGGAAACCGCCTTTCGCCGTGCCGCCCGGTCTTCTTCCGCGTGTCGCTCGCGCTAGGAAGAGAGAAAGATTTGTTCTCTCTTCTTCCTCTCAATTTGCCGCGCCCGCGCCCTGTCTCTGCGCGCCGTTTCTGCTTTCCGCCAACCAGCGACGCCAGCAACAGCAGCTGCCGCTGCTGCCAGCAGAGGAAGAAGAAGAAGAAGAAGAGAGAAGAAGAAGAGAAGAAGAAGAAGAAGAAGAAGAAGAAGAAGAAGGGAAGGAGGAGAAGAAGAAGAAGAAGAAGAAGAAGAAGAAGAAGAAGAAGAAGAAGAAGAAGCAGCAGCAGAAGAAGAAGGGAAGGAGGAGAGGAATCAAAGCCGGTTTTTCCTCGTCCTATTTCTTCGTATTTCTCCGGCTGTTATCGAGCTTTCAACATGACGTATAAAAGGTAGGCAAGAGTTCTAAGTTGGTTATTAAATTAAATTAGTTGGTTAAAGATATGATTGAATCCATGTCACAGGAATTATTATAATGTTTAGAATGTTATTATGCATGATTTTGTGATTTCTATGAAATAATTGTATAAGAATGTTAAGAGCATGAATGATATATTTAACTGAGTTGTTTACCAAGTAAAAAGGCAGATTATGATCTGTGGACTTGGAACAATAAGAATGTGATATAAAGAATGTTTTGAAATCGACAATGTATAAAAAGGGTTTCTTGATGTGTTTATGTCCCTGCCTGCTCGAGCCATGCCAATGCCAGATGGGGTAAACCTACCCAAATGTTGGGATGGTGCCAAGATTGTGATGGTTACATGTTATGTGGCACTCCTTTAGATGTTTTAGGAGTTGCCAAGGATCCTATGTATATGTGATGATGAAAAAGAGGCAGTTTGTGACGTAGACAAGAAACCGGGGCCCAAAAGATAAAAGTTTAAAGAATAAAAAGGCTTAATAGCGGATAATCGTTTTTGCATGTTATGTGACATCAGCATCTATTTTATAACATATCAATTGTCCTGATTATTTATTTATTCATGTTGATAAGAAAGTATGATGTATGTTCTTGTAATAATTTTATTTAACAGTAGTGCTTATTGCCTACTCAGTCCTAGAGTTGGTGGACTGATGCCTTTTATTGGCAAGGTACTGGTGAAGAATGAGGCAACACGGGTAGTTTACGAGACTGAATCAAGGGGGGTTTTGTTTCCAGTTTGATCTTTTCTTACTGTATAAAAAACTATGGTTTGTGTATAAATGCTTATGGGTTGAACATGATGATGTAAATAGCAGTTGTTATTTCATTATGTTGCTTCCGCTGTATGAGTTAAAGATTTGATGTTTACTCTTCCCTTTGATTTATGTGAGATTCGTGGTGTCCCGAAAAGGGGACGTCACGTGTGGTGTCCCGAAAGGGGGACGTCACACTTCAAGCCAATGATGCACGAGAAACTAAATATATTATAGGATATGTAAATGAGATTACCGCAATCACCGAGCTTTATCCCTCTAGGTGGGATCGGCTACATGAATCTTTTGTTTCCATTGCACTCTATCAATTAATAAATCCTTATTTAACTCTTATAATTTTTTGTTATATCTTTTTTAATCTCTCCCTTCTTCTTTTTCCATTGGCAAGATCCAATAACCCAACTTTTCTTATGTTGATGAGATTAAAACTGCCAAATATGTAAAACTTGTAGGAGTATGCTAACCTTAATAATTTTAAAAAGTGCTGTCAAAGCATCAATAATCAAAGAAAGAGGATGACATTGTCAGAGCATTACACATTTGCCATACTTGGATGGTAAACAAAAAAGCTTACTGTAATTATTGAAATGTAAAAATCATGCAAAACAGAATTGGCATGGCAAACAAGCTGCTAACTTACTTTGCTTTTATTTGCATAAACTAAAATGAATAGTGTAACTCCATAAATCATATCCGACCAAATATTTGCAAAAGCTCTCCGATTTTCTAGCCTGAACTCATCCCTTAATTCTATCCTGATAAAACAGCAGATGAAAAGACTAAAATTAACAACAGATGTTGAGAAACAAATGCATTGACTTCAAACTTTTCAAGCATATTCCAATGAAGAAATATGGGAATAAGGAATTAAAGGGAAAGAAACTATAGGAGATTAGAATAATATGATAGGTCAAGCAGGGGGTAGCAATTTTATACAGAAGTCGAAGCTTGCTTGAAAATTAACTCAATTCAAAATTTATTAAAGTTTTGAGTGCACGCTTAAACTAGAAAATAATTTAGAGTATTGAGTCAAGGTCGACATGCTCAAAAGTTTTATGAGTTTACTCAAAATTATAAAATATAAAATATATACACATATAACACGGACTCTTTATCATGAATATGAGAACCAAGTGGTATTTGGTTCGAATCTCATGTTCCTCACTTTTGCCCCCTTTTTTTTCCATAAAAAATGTTGATTTCTAGCCATCTCAAATTGAATTTTGAGTAGACTTGAAATCACATTATTTGGAGTTGGGTCAAATTGATTTCAAGAACTAACGTCGTTTTGAGGTAAGTTCAAGTTGACCCAAAAAAGTTCAAACTTGACTCGCTGCCATCCCTAGGTCAAGCAAATGAATAGAAATTATTTGCAACTATTTGCTGACTGCTAATCTTCAAGTCCACATTCACAGTAGCATCAAGTATTTTGCTGAAATGATGATCGAGTAGAGCATGCTGAAGGAAGACAATCAAAATGCTAATTCCAACCAAACAACAAGAACAACAACAAACCTTCAATCCCAAACTATTTCAAATCAACCATAATTTCTGATCAGATCAAAATGACCTCGATCACAAAGCTACAAACACATTACATCAGAGCTTAGGGATGACACGTATAACTAAACAATCATTCCACTAATCTTCAAACCCATAGGTAAGTCAACTCTTAATTATCCCTGCATGCAGGATGCCCTTTTATTAGTCAATTTGAGTTGTAGGATGAGTTGGCAAATTCTAATTATCAAGCCACATTTGATTGCCTGTAAAAACACCATCCCTTTCCAGCTATGAAGAATTTTAAAATTCAATCAGGATCTTCCCTCCTTTATTGATTAGAGGTGAAGAACATGCATGCACATATGAAGTAAATTCAACGAGCAAATGCAGCAGAAACATTGAGATATAATCAATAGGTGAAGACACAACAAACATGTTTTGTTGTCTTACACTTTATGCCGTAACTCCACCCAAACTTCTTCATCAGAAAGAGGAGGTGATTTTCCAATCTCAATTTCTAGGCGGTATCTTGCTTTCTCAACTCTCAAAACCTTCACCATCTCTAATTTCTGCTGTCTTCTAACATCAAGCAACTCAGCAGCAAGAGGAACAGTCTTCACATACCTGTATACATAACACATGTATGACATATCATACTTTTCCCTAAACATAAACAGATGGAGATTTCCATTTTATTTTATTTTAAATTTGCTTCAGCATAAAGAAACAGCTAAAAAGACATGCAGGCCAATAGAAGCTCTAGTAAGAAAAGTTTAATTATTGGATTTTACTCATGTAAAAAAAGAAAGAAAAAGGCCAAAAAAAAATAATAAGAAACTATAAGAAATGATCTTATATACTTAGAGCTAAACGAGAAATTATTATTTGGTAGAGTGAAATGGAAACAAATGATTCGTGTAGCCGACCCATCTAGTGGGATAAAAGCTTGGTTATTATTGTATAAACAAAAGGTTAAACAGGTCTTACAAGCTTTTATCTTGATGCAAATTGCATTACTCTGACAAATTACTTTAGCAATAATGAGTTACTATTACCATACGATATTTTAGACTACAGAAAATTGAGGGATTATTAAAAGATTATTGTATGGCTTCTTTTGTTTATTATATTTTATTTTTTTCATTGTATGGCTTCTTTTAAGATATAGAATTTTATTCAGTATTTGTATGAGTGTCATATTGTGTAGCTTTTGTCCTTATACTAATTTTAACTTCTATGATTTACCTCGGAAAAATAAATGGATTCCACATTTTGGCGCAATTTGTTGTTTACTAAATCAACATTATATGCAAAATGGAAAGAAAATCCAGCACAAAAGACAAAAAAGTAATCATCATCCGAACAAATAAAAAAACTACAATTTTTTTGTCGTAAATTTTTTTTGGGATAGTAATTGTTGTCGTAAATTGGAATTAAAAGACCATGCTTGCTTTACCACTATCCTGGTTGTCCGCTATTACTTTGTACAAGTAAGACAATAAGTACAGGTTAGGAATTGATGACTATATGAAACACTAAGCATTATTGAGGAGAATACCTGTCCAAAAATGGCATCAGAACATAGTCGTGAACCAAAAAGCTCACTACCCAAGGAATGAGAAGCAAAACGACAATGAATTTTACCTAAAAAAATATATCACTTAGTCATTTCACCACGCTGTAGCACCGTGCACATATTGAGATGGCCCGCTCTTGAGCATTTACATAAAACTAGAAATAATCGACTAAAGATCACAAATTGAATTTAAGAAAAATATAAAAACAAACACTCCGTGAACAAAAAGAATCAAGCAGAGTTTAAAATTTCAAAAATCAATTATCATCTCAGCATTTAAGAAAAATACAAAAAACAGATACATCGTAATCAAACTATTGCATGACATCTCCCCATTTTCAACAAAGAGGTAATAGGTTCAAACCTAAGGAAAAAGAAGTATTTGGTTATTTAGATTACAAATATGCTTAAAAAAAATTTACGAAGCAATTTCAAGTTGCTTAAGCAGATATATTACTACTGTCATTACGTATTTCTACCATATTAATGCAGTCAATGCATGTCATGTAGGTGGACCTATCGATGCACATGTTACTTTGCCTTATTACGTGAATAATAGAATAGTGCTATTCAAGGAAGAAAATCAAAAGATACCCCAATGACAATGTGAGTTAGCAAATTATTCGAAAATAATATTTAATCTCAACTAAAGGAAGGATAGCAGCAAAAAAACTCACATGCTATATTTGAACAGTTTTTGCACTCCATATATGAGAAGGCTGGAGCATATAGTACTCCGCATTTTGTTCTAAGAAACATGATTCATAATTGATCTATCCCTTTCTAACCGAAGGAAAACCACAACGGTGTGCAGAAATAAAGACATCGGCTTTTGGGCTTCAGATTACAAATTCCTAGCCAGATTCCATTGCTTGTTTCAACATAAACCACCCTATCTCTTCATTTATGCTTCTCTATAACTAGAAGCAAATAACGAAGAATAAAATAAGAAAAGAAGGAGAAAAGGAGTAGAAATTACTAATCTGAGAAATCTTCTGATAAGATATTATTTATAGTTGTCTAGCGTGAACTGCATATCTTAGGATTTACGAAGAATAAAATGAGAAAAGGAGAAAAGGAGTAGGCGTAGATTCTATATTCTAGTGATTTTTGGTTAAAGATGAGGTGGAGAGAAGGAAATTCAAATAGAAGTAAAACAGAAATCGCTTAAGATAATCAGTACTTGAAGCACTATCTCTATGAGTGCCTGACCAATCTGGTTCCAAACACTTGAACTGCCACTAGATTTGCACTAAGGATACTTGTTTCGTTCTTACATATAAATCCACAGGAGGGGGAGGGTAATCACAAAATTATAGAATTGCATAATGAAAGTACAACTAAAAAGAGAGAAACTTAGGATAAAACTTACACTGAATGGAACTTAATGGAGATAGAGGGAGAAAACCGGTGACCAATAAGGATTTTCTCTTCTCTCTCTTCATGGTCGTTGGAGGGGTGTTGGTGAAGGATTTCATGATGGTTTCACGAGGAAGGAGTGAATTTCCCCACTTGAATGGCCATGCCTCTCCCTATCCTGTTTGACAGTTGGACATAAATTTGGAGGAGAGAGGAGTCTGATGGTTTTAGGGAGATTAGAGTAGAGTTTTTTTCTCGTTTCCTTTCAGGGTTGCCAGTGGAAGCTCAATTTGAGCTTATCTAGGTAGACTTAATTTCATGATTGCATCAAATCTAAGTTTAACCAGCATGATCGAAATCAATTAGCCAGTTTTTAACATGGAGAAAAAAATTTGCATTCTTGACTTTGGTCTCCTTACCAAAATCAGCATCAAACAATGCTTAATAACACGCACATTCATATGTCAAACCTACGCTGCATAGATTCTGAATTAACTTTTCTTAGCAAAGAAAGAAAATTAAATAAAAAATTTGAATATGGTTCAAGGATAGGCATCAGCATTTGACCACAGCTATTAGCATGTAAACTGAATTTTCATAACAACAAAACCACGAAACACATGGGAGTTTAGAAAAGCATAGTTCTACACTTCTTGTTGGTTTTCAGCTGATCCCCCAAGTCGAATAAGAACTTGAAAGAACTATTAGTAGCAGTATAATAAAAAAAGGGAATGAAAGAAAGAAGTTTTATTAAATAATGGTGGACATCATTTATGATAGATGATCAAATAGATGAAGATTGGTTTAGTTACATATGAGCCAAAAGGTGGTCCTTCCATGGTATATGCATAAAGCATTGAATAGTTACATCACTCTTTCTTGTGAAATTGTATTGAAGTGTACGCATGAGCAAGGAACAAAATGCACTCAAGGAAAGTCCATATTTCTTAACCAAGACCTTGAGGGTTATACACTCAAATTAAAGTATCACATATTGTACTAAGGTTGAATTTTCAAAACTAATGCACACCTCGAAATTTTGGCAATACTAGAAACTAGGGACCAAATATAAAGAGAACATATTAAAGAAAAATTGAGGATAATCCTCCAATGGTGTCAATGGTACACTGCTTCCCTTTGTCAGGATGACTGTCATAGGATGTCCATGTTCCATAGTAGCAGATGACATTAGCCGCTAGAAAATCTTCAACTTGTTTTGCACAGGACTTTGTAAGTGGCTTGCCTTTCATCCACTTAGTGTAGTAGAGAATCACAAGTAAGCGCTTGTGAGCATGTGCTGCTCGATGAAATGGACCCATGAAGTCAATACCCTATATGACAAAAGGCAACAAAGAGTTTGAAGAAGCCTTGCTGGTTGACATGGTATGTCCATGTAGTGTAGTCGACAATTGTTCTCGGAAAAGGCTTATCAAGGATTGCTCTAATCTTGTTGGGATTTACCTTTGTACATTGAGCCAAGGCAACATATCTAAGGAACTTGCATGAAGCTTTGAAAGACTACTTAGTGGACTGGTTTCATCTTGCATTTTTGAAAATAAACAGCAATAACAATATAGCAGTAATCCTATATTTTATACTAAACTATAACTTCATATTTCAGTGTCAAAATGTAAAGCAACTTTTTTTCTTTGATGGCTTTCTTGTTTGATTTTTTTTTTCCAAAATAACAAAGTTTTGACAAAAAAATGCAGATTCATCTCCGTTAACTTTATCTGATTATTGGTCTTTTCGGGAGCAAATATTGGCAACTTCAAACTCAATGGAAACGCTCAATGAATGTGGTCAAGCAAAAAGTTGCAGATAAAATCATGGTCATTGAAATACCGAGCTTGTAGAAGCAAACTGAAAAACCTTGTCTTCAAACAAGAGCTCGTCATCATTCTTCCCAGTAATTAAGTTCCTCATAGTCCTGGAGAAACCCTTCTCACGCATTGTATCATTCGGATCACTGGAAACTTCCTCTGCTACTTCCATTTCTCCATTACCCAGATCATTATCCCAAGACGATCCGACTGCATACTCCGAAGCATCTCCAAGCCAGTCCTCCCACTCGCGCCCCTCGGCATTTCTCACACCTTCTTGCGCTTCCCTCAGCTCCGTTATCGCCTCAGCCCTCCTCTTCCAAGCTTCAAACTTCTCATCCCCCAACATGTCTCCCGTGTCATCCCCAAGCACATCTTCTCCGTCCAAACCATGCCAATTCTCATCATCTTCATCTGAAAACAATCTCTCCCACCACGGCCTCTTACGAGCGTGCCCATTTCTGGCTTTGGTAACCAACCGCACCACTCGAATTCGCCCCCTTCTCAAAGAAAAATCAAAAATTTCCCGCGCCTCCCAGACGTGACACTCAGCCCCAGATCCTACATCCCGTAAACAAACAAGACTCCCGCAGAAAACCATGGAATTGCTCATTAAGCACAAGAACCCACCGCCGCATCATTCGCGTCTTCCGGCCAGTGAAACCCTAGCTGCATACCATGTCCGATGGAAGAAAAACTTGAGCCAGCACCGACATCGTAGGGGGCGAATGTAGCAGCTGAAACCTGGACAAACTATGCGCATCGAGATTTATTTCCGCATATCCAAGCCCTAATTGCTGGAGCTGGAGGAGTTGGGGAGGAGGAGGAGGCCATGAGAGAGCGGATAACGCAACGGCTCTCCAAACCACAACAGAGAAGAGAGGATCCCCGAGACGTTGAGATGGCGTATAGTTTCCCCGTCATTTAAATTTTTTATATTTCTATTTTATATTTTGGGTAAATTGCATTCTGGCTCTTAATGTCGAAAAGTCATTTCAAATCAGTATTAACTATTTAAAAATATTAATTTAAATCCCTAAAATTTGTAAAAATGCTGTAACTTTTATTCCTCTTTTTAAAATGTTTATATTTTTAGCAATTATTATACTTTTCTATTATCATCATTATTTAAAATTTTAATAAAATTTTAAAATATAATTTTCCACATCCTTATTTTCTCCATTATTAAAGTCAGAAAATATTAAATTTATATTTTAAAAAGTAAAATAATTAACAATTTGTGATAAGTAAAAATTAATAATTATATTTTAATTGAGAATAAATAATAATATATTTACAATCTTTTGACCTAAATTGAGATGTTTTTAAAAATTATAATTAATTTATTATGCCTTCTGATCTTAGGAGTTCAAATGTATTTATTGTAAATAAAAAAATATAATTATTTTCTTTCAATTAATATAATGATTATCTATCTACTTATATTTTAGGATTTATGTATTTTAAATAATATCTGAGATTTTATATTATTTAGTATATATATATATACTCAAAAACTTTTTGTATTGATGTTACTTATATTTATAAAAATAAATAATATAGTAATTTTTATAACCCATAAAATTTTAGTAGCTGATATGTAAACACATAGATTTAAATCTCAAAACATCTAAAAACTTATATATATTATTATCAGAAATCTTCTTATTACTTGTTTAATTTTTAAATAAATATTTATATATTCACTCCTAAAGATAAATATTTATCTTTAGCACACCAAATAAATAGTGAAAATTGTAATTGATATATTTTTAAAAGAAGAATTAAATATTGAGTACATTGCAAGTATGTTCTTATTTGGTCATACGTGTAAGTAGGTACTTACTATTTGAAAATTATTCAAGTTAGTTAATTAGCTGAAAGTAATGTGTAATTAAATTCAATTTTATCAAAAATGACATTTTTTATTTTTAATTTTCTCGTTCTCCCTTCACCTCTCTCTTTCTCTCTCTCAATCGGGCAAGCTACAACTCATGATTGCCACTGTCTTTTGCCCTAGCCACTGCCACCACATTATTTGCGAGAATTGGCCACATATTAGGAGAGCATGTCTAAGAACCCGTTAGAGACGGTGGTGGCCAGAGACCCTGGCAGTGACAACGTTTTCTCAAGTTGTAGTTGACGCACACAAATAATGGGGTGACAATCAGCCCAATAGCGGCAATAGCAACCTCTCGTGGCTGCTGCGATGGGAGAGATGGGCGAGAGGAAGTAGGAGAGAGAGAATTAAGAGTAAAAATATCATTTTGGATAGCTTTTGAAGCTGATTGTAAATTACCTCAAACTAATAAACTAATTTGCGTAGTTTTCAAACAGTAGAGATTTACTTGCACATATAACGACCTATTTACAATTTATTTAACTTTAAACTAATAAATATAAATATTTATTTGTAGGTGATATATATAATTATTCATTTTATTTAGCTTTTAGTTAATGAAATTTAAGTTAAATAAATAATTATTTGTTATTTGAAGATTAAATACCAGTTTCAATTTAATGTAATTTTGATCCAATTTTAAATCAAATTTGCAATGAATTTTCAACTAAATTTATGACTAACCATAGGGATTAAAGAAAAAAAGTAAATTTCTAGAAACCTATAATTAGAGTCAATTCCTCCATCGTAGATGAATTTCTAAATTTGAAATTTTCAAGATTAAATCAGCTTACTAAAATCGAAATAATTGGAATTTTTTAGCTTCGAATTTTAAGCCATATTTTTAGTATATTTGATTTTGGGACATTTACACGGTGGACACAGAAATTAGGCTAATTTACGGATTTCACTATAAATCTCAAAATATTACAGATATCACATCTAAAATAGCTATTTTTTTTTATTTTTCACATCCTGCAGTAAATTCTATCAAAAAATTTAACCATAATTAAATTTCAGAAATGTCTGATGCTCGCTCGTGATGCCCGCGTAAGAAGAAGATGCAAATAGCAGAGTAATGTTCGTGTGAATACGCTGTCGTCTCGCGAGAATATGTTGCTGCCAGAACCAATGTAGCTTCGCGATGCTCTAACATGAAGTTTGATGGCTAAATGATGCAATCAATGGCTGAGATTTTGTTAAAATTTAACTATAGTTAAATCTTCTGATAGAATTTTCTGCAGAATGTGAAAAATGAAAAATGACTGTTTTAGATGTGATATCTGTAATATTTTGAGATTTATGATGAAATCTATAAATTAGCTTAATTTTTGTGTCTACCATGTAAATGTCCCTTTAATTTTTCCATAAAATTAACATTATCAAGAATTTTAGAATGTCGAATCAGTAAAGTAATAGATTCATGATATAATTGCATGATTCAATCAGTTAAAATTAACATCCCACATATTTCTTAATTCTATAAATATTATTAATAATTTTAAATAATTGAGAGGTTATTAATTAAATGAAAAGTATGAATCTAACTTAACTATTTAATTCATATAAATAATCAAATTAATTAAAATTTAAAATATGAAAAAATTAATAAACAATTATCAAATTTATTTATACTTATTTATTTTATTTCATATTTTATATTATTTTTAATACAATCACCAATTTTATTTTATATTTTTTAACTTTTTAATGTAATAAATTAATTTTATTTTTCCTCTTATATTTTAATGCAAATTTATAATTTTTAAGATACGATGAAAATAATTTAATATAACTACATATGATGTTATAAAAAGCAGACTGGACCTCAATTTGATCTGTTCAATTGTAATTTTATATCAAAATTTAATTACAAAGCTGAACAAAATTGAACTATAATAAATTAATATTTTTTCATAATATTTATAATTTTAATATGATAATTAATTTGTATAATGAAAAATTTTATTATTATGAATATTAATAGTATTTGTGGTAGATAATGTTATTTTTATGATTTGTTTTTAAAATAACTTTTTACAATTTTAATAAAAAAAGAAATGGGATTTTGTTTTTTTTTTTGAAATGGAAATGGGATGTATTTGGATTAGCAAAAAAAGAAAGGGATCTATTTGTAATTGCCCTTTCGCAGGACTAATTGGGCCCGAGGTCCCGGCTTTGGGCCGTCGTTTCTTCTCCAGTTCTGTCTCTGCATCTCTCTCCCCTCCCCGACTCCGCGATCATCCAACGAATTGGTGCGAGCTAATCCCTGGGTGTAGCACCATCTCCTGGTACGTTTTCTCTATCTCTATCTCCGTCTGTGCTCGTCTTCCTTCCGCTATCTACCCTCTTTGTCGCGTTGTCGTAAAACCCTAAATCCCCATCTTCACTTTTCACGATTGTTCCTACGACCGGCAGTACTTCTTTTTGGTCGCTCCGCATCGCAATCGAAAATCCCCCCTTTGCATCTGCGCTTGAAAATTTTGAATTTTTGACAAATCAAGGTGGCTCGGGTAATATTGTTTCTTTTTGGATTCATGTTTTGCTACGAGTATGTTTCGGGACTGAGAGGTTCCTTCTTATATTCCTGCTTCGGCTTTTTGGCTTTTGGAACAAAAGGTTTAGGATTGATGGAAAGTAGGTATTGAATTGGAGTTGGCTAAATGGCAATCGTCCTTTGCGGCAGTTTCCATATAGTCTGATATTTACCCGATGGAGACGTCTTGTGGTGACTCACGATGTTTATCTGCTTTTCAGGCATGATTAGGGAGTTTTATACTGTTGCAGTTGATTCTGTGAAGCTATGGTGTTTTGTTGGCTCGCTTGACCTTCGCTTGTCTTCTCACCTGCAATTTTTTGGGTGAAATATCTAACTAGGTAAAATATTTTTGCATAATTGTGTGCCTTGAAACTGCAATAAATATTTCTTCATGAAGCTCAATTTGTTCTCAATCTGTTTTGATTTGTTTTTTATGATCATAGTTTTTTTTTTGGTCATGTCTGAATTCAGTTGCCAGCACTATACTAGAAATCCCTTTGTAGTTTGTATATGTTAAGTTTAAGTAGGAAGACTATAGCAGTGTAGTTAAGGCAAACCATACTAAAATGTAGCAGCATCTGTTATTACTGATTGTTGCATGGTATTAAAACCTTAACTAGTCTTTCCAAAAAGTAGCAGAATAAACCAGTTTAAATGTTTTGATTGAGAAGGGATTCTGTTAACCTTTTTTTTCCACATCAGATAAACTCTTACTTTGTTTGATTTCAAGTAGAAACGATATTTGGCATTATTAAGCTCTTATATACCTATGAACCGTCAACATCATTTTGCACATTGTCGCGCAATAGAAATAACAAAGTTTAACATGAGAAGGGACAATATGTTCTGATTAAAACAAAAGAGCTTGTGAAAGATGATTTCAACTTTATATTTTTAATATTGAAGAGAATGCAGGTTGCTCTTAATGTTAGTTTTTTGTAAGTTAAGAAAGAATTGACCTAGTTAGAATCCTACATGTCATACAATGTTGTTTCCAAGTTGATTGTCTAATCTACTCTTGGAGGCTTGTTTTCTATTATAAAATGTTCATCATGACATTTATCAACCCTATGCAATGAATTTATTGAACCAGTAGAAGTGGTTGCTTTATTTTAAGTTATCTTATCAATATTTTACTTGTTGAGAATTCCTTAGTTAAACTTTACTAAAAATAAATGACCCATTTTATCTTGTTATTATATGTTCTATAAAGGAGCACATGAAGAAGATACTCTTTTTTGGATTTTGTGTAGTTTGATTATATTAGCTTTGCATTGGATGGCTGACAACTGTAACATAGATTTCCATATGCTGACCATACTTGTACCTTTATTAGTTTCATGTTGTAGCATTCATGGAAGATAATACTTTTTGGTTTGAGGATAATTAAATATTTTTTAAGAAGGCATTTCTTTTGAAATAATTCTCTGATACATCCTTTCATACTAATGAGTATGGATGAAATTTCACGTACTTCTTCTTTTACAACTTCTATTATATTGTCTCTATTCCTTTTAAATTTTATCCTTTAATTATGATTGGTCACCAGTCCATTTTTTGCACCACTACATCTACATGCAGCATAAATTTGCATGTTCGGTCACCATTTCATGTTATCGCTTGACTTTTTGTATAGAAAGTGATGGTGACACATGGAAAAATTTTGGTTTTTTCACAATTTGATGTAGCACTGTAATAACTGGTTTGGGCTATCGTGGAAGGTACTTAAAAGTTTCTCGACATTGGTCGAAACAGTTTTCTTTCCACAATTCGATGAAGCACTATAATAATTGGATTGAGCTACTTGGAAGGTATTTAAGTACCATGAAATTGCTAAATGTTGTCTTGGCTGATTAGTTGATTTTCCTTCTATGCAGCACCATATGATTGCATAGAACTAGAAGCCTACAACTTAGGCATGACCTTTGGGTGTAATATGAGTATCATGATTCTTAGGCATGTAGTTTCTGTTTCAACATATTGTTTGCCTACCTAGTATCTTTACCAAGGAAGGTTGTTAGGATATGCATTAGTTTTTGTTTATCTTAGGTCTCTGTTATGCAAATACAACTTGTTAATGCTTTATCTTTTAATTTGTTTTTAAACTTTTTTTTTTAAATTTTACCCTTAGACACTACGATTTTCCCCACCCTACTTAGAAATTGTGATGATAGTGTGGTTCGAACTTGAGACCCCTTGGTAATCAAGCAAGTTCTGTCCCCACTGGGTTAGGAGAATACCGCAACTTGTTAATGCTTTATTTCAAGTTGTTTTGAATGCATCACTCTTGCTGTCTTTCAGAACTTGAAATTTCACTCTCTTCCACAATACTTGATCGGCATCTTGGTGCTTCTTTTCTTAAGCTTCCTTAAAGGTGTTGTTAATATTGAGTGAGAAAGTTTGCCGTTATGCCCGCTTTACTAGAAATCCTTCATATAGGTCCTGTTTGGTAGCTATGCAAAAACATTGTTGGTTTTTTTAGCCTCCGATTTTCGCATTCAATATAATTTTTAATAATAAAAAATTTCTTGCACATCCTATGCAAACTTCAACTTAAAAAACATATTCTAAGATCCTTCACATACTTTAATACAATTTTATTTCACAACTTAAACAAATGGCAGCATAACATACTAACTTTATTTTACATTCAGCGCGCTTACCTATACATAATAAAATTCACTACATTTTGATCATCTTAACAAACAAATCCTTGGATTTGTTGGAATTTCTCTTTATGTATTGGTATAGCCTGTTTTTTGAATAATAATCTTATGCAGCATGCACTTTTATAGGCTTTGTGTATTTTTCAGTAATTTGTAGTTATACCTAAAACTTTTTCTTTTTCTTTTGAACAATGTGAGGGAGATGGGGATTTCTTTGCATATTTCCTTGAAATATTATCATATTGATATGGTTAAATATAACTATTGTACTTTGGTTACATATTCTTCCTGTTATTTTTTTTGTTGTTAATTAATTTCACTGCAATTGTGTTTATGTTAGTTAACTGATCAACCTGTGAATGGTAATTGTTTATGTTGTCTATCCCCATTTCTATGCAGATAAAAAATTGTTTATGTTGTCCCTATGCAGATCCAAAACACTGTAACAAGAAAAGAAGTTATGATGTTAGAATGCCTATTACATTAACAATCAGTGAGATGATAAAATTGATGTATTTGTTATCCTCATGCAAAACTGTCAAGATTATCACAACAATCTTGCATTTGAGGATTTTTGTCATCTTTTGGACAGCACAATCATGTGTAAAGTTCGATGACAAAGTGGATAACTCAATAAATAGTGTTAAAGATAGTTCCAATCACTTTCAGTAGAAAGAGTCAATGCTGTACTGGTGAACTTCATAAATGGTGATAAAATATTTAAATGGCCATTCCAATTTGCCTTCAGAAGACAAGACAATGACAGTGCTGATCGTAATCTGCAAGGTGCTATGCAATTCAAAAACTCAATGTGCGATCAACGCCTCATCAAATATGCAATTTTTGAATGGCTGTGTGACCCCCGTTTGTAGAGAACCTGCAGGCAAGTCTCGGGTATTGTTATAAATTTTCCATAATGAAGGCACAGAAACTCCAGAGACCTTAGAAGTTAGAACTGAAGTTGTCGAACTTGATGCTGTTCAAATCTCCCATCTTCGAATTATACAGACAGATTGCAAAGGCCTTAATAGTGAGAGCATTTTAAAGAATATAGAAATTTTTTGAGTTCTCTGTACAGAAAAATGTCAAATCCCAAGGAGGCATTAAATTCTATCTTTTGAGGGTTCTCATATAGCTGGCCAATAGTAAGATAAAAACATAGGTTTAGCAACTAAAAGTGGACCTAATGCCATCTAGCACAAGAAGTAGATTCCTCTTTATTACATACTTCTTCCTATTAGTAATGCTTCTTTCTTGCCATTTCTTAGATTTATATACCATTAAATACCCTATTGTACTCTTTTCGCTGTCATTGCCATTCCTTTCTGGATTATTTATATGTATAACTTGGATCTATATTGTAGGAACTTTTGCAATGCATCGTGTGGGTAGTGCAGGTAACACATCTAACTCATCTCGACCTCGGAAGGAGAAGCGGTTAACATATGTATTGACAGATGCAGATAAGACTAAGGTGAAGAATATTTTTCTGTTTTCCTGTGAATAGCATTTTTTCTTCATTATTAGGTTACATATTTTATATTTATATTTTTGTTTAATACTTGTTGACTTAGATATCTTTAATTTCAGCATTGTGCAGGTGTAAATTGCTTGGCTGTGTTAAAGTCTTCATCTGATAGCTATGATTATCTTTTCACTGGAAGCCGAGATGGAACATTAAAAAGGTGGGCCATTGCTGATGATGAGGCTAGCTGCTCTGCCACATATGAGTCACATGTTGATTGGGTATGACTTACACGTGGATTTCTTTTTGCAATTTTGATTTGAAAAAAATGGTAATTATCTCCATTTATTTCTTTAAATCTGTTATCCACTATCATAAGTAGCTGGATTAAGGCTTTCTTGCTGTTGGTATCTTTTTATCCACTATCAAATGTGTTTAATTATGCTCAAAATATTATTTGATTTTTTTGAATGTTAACCCGGCCAATAAGCTCCCCCATATAACTGAGAATCATTTGTTTTGATCTGTTTGTGATCTTAATTCTGGTGTTTAGTGATCTTCATCTCGTATCATATTGTACTGCTTTTCTCATTTTGTTTGTAATAATGGGATTTCCATTGCAAGTAGCAGTAGGTTGTCTGTGGTTTGTCTATATTGCTGCATGCCTTACATCACAAACCTCTGTAAATGCTTATTTTGGTCAGTGGAAATCTGACAATGTTGGTATATTTGTATGTAGTGGTTGGTTATTCTAAATTTGCCATTGATTTTTGTCTTATTTTCTTGCATATTTAACATCTTGGCTGTTGTTTTGTGCACTACAGAATTAAGCTTACAGTTGACCGCCTAAAATATCGTGTTCTGCAGGTTAATGATGCAGTTCTTACTGGTAAATCCTTAGTTTCATGTTCCTCTGACACAACTGTGAAGGTTTGTTGCTTACAAATAAGTTTGCACTTGCTATTACTGATTCATTATCAAATTGATCAATCTTTCCTTGCAGGTTTGGAAGAGTTTGTCAGATAGTGTTTGTACTAGAACTCTTCGTCAACATTCTGATTATGTCATCTGCCTTGCTACTGCTGATAAAAATGTAATTCTTCCTTTGAAAGATGTGTACAGATCTAGCTATTTGATATATATTGCAACTCCTTTTCTATCTCACATTTCTTCCTTAATACGTAACATTTGGTTGTTCTAGATGTCTGATCTTTTTGTAGTGCATTGCACATTTTAGAGTAATATTGTTGCCTCTGGTGGACTGGGTGGTGAGGTTTTTGTATGGGACATTGAAGCAGCACTTGCTCCAGTTGCAAAATCTACAGATCCTATGGACGATGAAAGTTCCAATAGAATGATTAATTCAGGAAATTACGGGATTCCTATGACAAGTTTGAGATCAGTTACATCAAGCAACAATGTGTCTGGAAATAACGCTCAAACACATGGTTACACCCCTGTTGCTGCCAAAGGCCATAAAGAATCAGTATATGCTCTAGCAATGAATGATAGTGGAACTCTACTAGTATCGGGGGGAACAGAAAAGGTATCTTTAGTTTCCTATCGTTTGTCATTTTTGGCTTCTCTCTCTACGTGGCTTAACAGAGCTGCCACAGTTTGTATTCCGTATCTACTTTATTAATGTCTGCAGTTAAATACTTTAAAATTTTTAATCCTTATTTCTAGGTCATACGTGTTTGGGACCCCAGAACGGGCTCAAAGAATATGAAGCTAAGAGGGCATACGGATAACATCCGAGCATTGCTACTTGATTCCACTGGCAGGTCGGCACTCTTATTTTCTTCTAGTACTTTTCCCCCAAGTGCTTCCTGATTAGTGCAGGATGAACTCATGGGAAATAAAGATTCTACTGCTGATGGCTATAGACAACAGACTATTTGGAATGTTTTTGTGGTTTTTAAATGTCAGTGAAAAAACTTACCTTTTCAATAGTTTGCTTCTGAGTGATGATAAATCTAGTTGAAATGGAGTAAATAGACTTTCCCAACAAAAAATTGATTATATTAATTATCATTTGTAATAATTAGGTTTGGTGGAAGAGGTTATGGATTTGTATCCATGATACCCCATTGGTCACCTCTTGTGTAGATAGGATATGTTGGCTATAGTGTGTTAAAATAGAAATGGTTTTCCTCATGAAATTCTGATTTGAAGTTTGAAATAATTTGGTGCCTTGAATCAGATCTATTGAAATTATATATGTATTCTGTAATTAAGAAAAGAGATGTGCATATTCTTACTTATAAGAATGAGTTTTCAAGTATACAGATTGATTATTTTTTTATAAGAAAATAAAATCTCTTGGACTGTAAAGATTATAAAGTCATTCCAAGTGAATGTTTGACTACTCAACATCGATTAATAATCTTAGATTTTAAGATAAAGAGCTAGAAAAGGAATAGTAAGTCGAAATAATGCCTTTTGACTCGATCGTGGAATCTAAAGAATGAGGATAGAAATATTTTTAAGAAGAGAGTTTTACAACATGGTTAATTGGATATTGAACGGAAGGAAGAAAATGGATGGAATCAAATATGCAGTATTTATAGAAAAAAGTATTCGGTTATTGGGGAACAATCAATATACTTCTAATGTTATTGAATTTCATTCGTTTCAAATAAGTCGTATCTTGTTCAAACCAATAAATAGAGCTAAAGTTATAGTTGAAGCAGCCAGTAGAAAACCGAGATAACTAATAAAAATAGGCATGAAAGACATAAATTAGATATGTTTTTTTACTAACGAATTTTTCCAATAGAAAAATACCTTATTCCTTTTTTTTCTTATGTGGTTGGAAGCTGTTAACTGCATTTGTGAGATTGTAAAGAATATGTTGGGAGAATCTAAAAAAAAAGTTTCAAATAATAAAGATGCTTAGTAGTGAAAATAAAAAATACATGAAAAAATTAAAGGAAAAAATATTTGTTACAAAGATTGGTATAAGTGCAAAATCAAAAATAATTTTAAAAAGTATAAAATTGTTCGACAAGAATATAAGAAAATGTAATTCAAAGAATGCGGCTTTTGATAATCTTTATAGGAAATTGGACACTGAAAAATGAGAGAAAATATATACAAACTTGCTAAAGTAAGAGATAAAAAACTTAAAAACCCGATTGGAGTAAAATGTATTAAAGATAAGGATCAAAAAGTATTTTTTAAAAATGAAAATGTTCAACACAGATGTATGAGTTACTTTGAAAGGTTTTTTAATAATAGTTGTAATAATACAATTGATTTTACTAATTTTAGCATCCAAAAATAAGATAGAAATTGCTCTTACACCTAGTGTATATGTAAAATTGAAGTTGAAGAGGTTTTAAAGAAGATGAAGTGTAAAAACCAGTAGGATCGAATGATATTTTAATAGATATTTGAAAATATATGAGAAATGAATCTGTTTTTTGGCTCACTAGATTGTTTAGTATGATTTTAAAAACTAGAACGATGTAAAATGAATAGAGAAAGAGTACACTAGTACTTATTCATTGAAATAAAGGCGATGTATAAGAGTGTATTAACTATAGAGGAATCAAGTTAATGAGTTATACTTTAAAACTTCAAGAGATGGTGATCTAGCATAGATTATGTCATTATATTAGGGTATCACAGAATCAGTTTAGTTTTGTGCCAGACAGATCTATTATGAAAGCTATTCATTTGTTGAGAGATTTAATGTAGACGTTTAGGGAGAGAAATGAGGATTTGTATTTGATTTTCATTGATTTAAAAAAAAACTTATAACAAAATTTCAAAAAAAGTGTTTTGAAGAGTTTTAGAAAATAAAAATGTTTAAATTTTTTACATTCAAGTTATTCAGGACATATATAAAGAGCCTGTTGCATATGTTTGATTGGACATATTAAAAAAAAGTAATTTGGTTTATGCATTTTACAAATGATATTCTCTTCGTTAATAAGACTAGAAAAGGTACTAAGACGAAACTTGAGTTATAGAGAAGTATATTAGAATCTAATAATTTTCATTTTAGTAGATCAAAAATTGAATATGTAGAGTGTAAATTTCGTTAGAAAGGAAGCACTTGTAATGGAAGATGACAATTAATGATTTAAGTTATCAGGAAGTGCGAGCGGTTTAGATACGTTGGATTAATCATACAGAATAATGGTTATATAAATGGTGATATTATTTGCAGGATCCAGACAGGATGGATAGACTTGAGGAATGTATCTGGAGTATGATGCGATAGAAATATTTTACTCAGACTTAAAGGTAAATTTTATAGAACAGCTGCATGACCAGTGATATTATATGGTGTTGAATGTTAATCTACAATGTAGAAACACATAAATATGATGTGTTGCGAAAATGAGAATGATAAGGTGGATGAGTGGGTATCGTGAAAGGGTAAGATGAGAAATGAGTATATTCGCAAGAAGGTTGGAGTTTCCTCAATTGAAGATAAGCTTAAAGTGAGTCGGCTTAGATGGTTTGTACATATAAATTTTAGATTGATAGAAGCTTCAATAAGAAAAATTGGATTATTGGATCTTGCTTATATAAAAAAGAAGAAGAAATCTAAACAAGACATGACAAGAAACTATATGTGGGATTTCGTGGGGGGCACTTATCATTTCTGGGCTTGTGGGCTCTTATTTGGTCATGATACTCTATTTGAAGTTAAATAAAAGTTTGTTTTTTGATAGAGTGCAATGGAAATAAATGGTTCATGTAGCCAACCCCACTTAGTGAGATAAAGACTTGGTTTGTTGTTGTTGTTGTTATCTGTAATACAGATTTGGAGGGATCCAATTGAATAGGAGAGCAGATGCATTGTAAGTTCAGTGAACTTGAAGAAACAACTGATATTGTTGTGAGACAAGACATGACAATAGTTGAAAAGTTGAAAGTCCTTGTGTATTCCTTGGGATCATAGAGGAAGATGTTAATCATCAAGACTTTATGGTTAAAATGGAGTATGACAGGAGTATTATGCGACAATAATAAGCTTTATTAAGTTGAAGGGAAAATTTATAATATTGCTATGTGACCAGCTATGCCATTAGGAGTGTATGTTGGCAGTTAAGTGGTAAAATATTCATAAAATTGTAGCTAAGGTGAGTACTGAGATGGATAGGTGCCCACATCAAGGCAGACCACATTAGAATGCTTGTATGTTGGAAACTGTGCATGTGGCACCTTTTGATGATGGTAAGATAAGGAAAGAATATTTAAGGTGGTTTAGCCATTTACATTTTAACCTTTAAAGGTCCCCTTGGCCTACAAACGGATTGGGCCAGAGTCAGGTCGCTCCAAATCCATTTCCAATATAGTTGGGTTGGGTCTAAATTTTGATCCGGTCTATTCCAAAGCTGTCTCAGATCCAGATCCAGATTTGGGTGCATAATCTGGTTGGGTTCCAGATTCCAACTGCCGTGCCTCTCAATATTTTACTAGACACATATGACAACCCTATGTGCTATTTTGGATTTATACTCATGCAAAAACATTTTAATAGGGTATCCCAATATTCCAATTGGAAACATCTTGACCTTGAATTACTTGTATGCACTATTAAATGTTTTGTTCTTAGGAAACTCCTAAAGCAGATACTATATAGTATATGCATTTACAATCTACCTAATATAATAGTGTGATGGATCTTTTATAGAATTTTAACAAAACCACTTCAGCGGTGCATCATGTGATGTTTTCTTTTAAAAGATTCATTTAAAGTTACCAATGTGCTTAATATTGTCTGTCTCTGAGACATGGGCTTAACCATAAGCAAAGAAACATTGGGTACCCCGTTAACTGTTTGGAAATAGTAACATGATATTATTTCATAGATTTTGGCTTGATATTTTTAATATTGCGCACAGTAATTGCTAGTATATACCAAGGTTACAGCTGCTATCCTTTGATGACAGCTTAAAGAAGGCAAAAATGAGAAGGAAACATCTTTGGCTTGGTTTTTCTATCGTACTATTTTGACATGTAATTCACCATTTATTTTTAATAGTATTATTGCTACAAGGATTGCATGTTTTTGTGGATATCCTACTAAGAAGATTGAATTTATCCATTTTATCAGGTTCTGTTTGTCTGGATCCTCAGATTCAATGATAAGGTAACTGTTATCTCCCCCCCACCTCTCTTGGTTATTCAGTTAAAAATATTTGCAGTAAAACTTTTGCTACAAGCTATGGCTACTTAAATTGATATGTGATCTTGTGTTCTTTTAATTCATTAAAATTTCTTTGGATGCCATTGTGTTGTTATTACTTCAACTTTGTTCATTGTGAAAAAAAAGTTGAATATTATTTTTATTGCTTTTTTTATGAACATATCAAAATTTAATTTCGAGCTGTCTAATATTTTCTTGGTTTTTCCCATAAAAAGAAACTGGGAAATGTTATACAAACTTTTATTGAATTTAAAATTTGAGTTGTTAAAAACTAGGTTGTGCTGTTGGGGTTGTTGGGGTGTATATAATGAGACTTTCTTGAAATCTCAGCAATAAGATAAGCTTTATTTGTATGAAATATGTGTTGGACCGTATAAAATATGAAAAATCTAGTTGATTGATGTAGAAATGGTTATGTTAGAGAGGATGTTGGTGTTTGCATCTGTTATTGATGAGCATTCAATAATATAAAGGAAAAGTATAGATGCTATTCATGCATCAATAATGCAGTGCTATCGATGCTGGGCCAAATACGAATAAAAATATGCAAATAGGGGATCAGTGATTTAATTGCAAACTACTTTAACTTTCAAGTATGAGCAATATGCTTTTAGAGATATAATTATGTGATAATCGAGATACCTAACAATAATTGAAAAAATCTTTTCATAATGTAAAAGTATATTGTATCAATGATAAATAGGAATTTACCAAAAATGTGGAACAAGATAGATGTTCTTATTGAAATATCTTGGATGTGAAATAAAATTATCTTTTATTGATGAAATTTATGTAGTATGTGTTCAAATTAACTTTTATATTAGAGTTTGAGTTGGATGCGAAGTAAATATAAAAAATTGATTGGATATTGTTTTGGCCTTCAATTGAATTAGGCCATAGGGTTTGGCAAGAGTTTTTCCCCTACTCAAAGGATACCTAGGTTTTTAAGGTTCTCACTTAAGATTTACCATTCTTTTATCGGAATATTTTCATCACCATAATTAAAATGTCACTTGAACCCAGATTTTATTAATAATTAGTTTATTAAAATGTTTAATTACAGGTTATTTAGAAAGGAGCTCATCTCATCCTAAAATAAAATAGATGATGTGGGATTAAACATGCCTTCTTAAATAAATAAAATAGAATAAAGAAGGCTTGATTAAGTAACTGCTATTAACCTAGATGAATTGAAATATTAGAATAAACAAAAATAATTTATCGTAATGATGGCACCATGTCTTATAATTTGTATAGAAAGTGTTGAATTAAAAAAAAGCTAAGAAGGCCTATTTGTTTGCAAAGGTTAACTTTAACGAGGCTGAAGATAAACTTGGATGAAAATATTATTTTATTTTAAGTTGTGAATGATGTGAAATAAAGTTAATTATTATGTTGAGATGCGTAAGGGATTTGATATAAGTTATTATTTTGATACTGTGTGCAGAATATAAATACAGTTATTTTTTATTTTAAATTATGTGCATGATGTGAAAATAGTTAATTTTTAATATTAAATCTTAGATGTGAAAATAATTAATTTTTAATATTAAATCTTAGATGTGAAAATATTTAATTTTTAATATTAAACTTTATGTGATATTTTTCAAAAACAATTTATATATAATGTGTTATACTTTGTTAATTTTAACTAGGTTAGTTCAAACCTAGCTGAATAAACTGGGTCTTTTGAAATGGTTGTTTTTAACTACATAAGAAAGCATAACTGATAATACATTGAATAACTATAGGAACAAATAGTGAATAAGGATTTCTAAATGCACTCTGAAGTCTTTGGGATAACGTTAATATTGGTGATGGTGCTCATTTGTTGATGCTATTTTGTTTATGCAGATTATGGGATCTTGGTCAACAACGCTGTGTGCATTCTTATGCCGTACATACAGATTCAGTCTGGGCACTTGCCAGCACCCCATCCTTTTCTCATGTTTATAGTGGTGGGAGGGATCTTTCCGTGAGTAATATGTCCTGCAATTGCGAGAATCTACCATTCTAATATTTTTTGTGGTGAAAAGGCTAACTTTTCTGTTTCCTTGGTTGTTGTGGCTTTTCCAGCTGTACCTCACTGATTTATCAACTAGAGAGAGCATTTTGTTATGTACAAATGAGCACCCAGTTCTACAACTAGCTTTGCAAGATGAAGGTATATGGGTTGCAACTACTGATTCATCTGTTCACAGATGGCCAACTGAAGGATGTTACCCGCAGAAGGTTTTTCAAAGAGGCGGTTCATTCTTAGCTGGGAATTTGTCATTTTCAAGGGCGAGGGCTTGTTTAGAGGGAACAACTCCTGTGAGTAGTTAATTTTATTGATAGTGTTTTGAATCTTAAGTCATCCGTTTAAAAGGAGTTTTGTATTATCTGTATTATTCGTTACCGGTTCTCAATTTTCGAATAAAAAATGCGGAGGGTTGTGTTAGGCAGTTGCCAGTCAACGTAAACCTTGTCGAACAAATATGACATAAATCTTTTAAGAAATTACGCTAAAATTAGAGTTTCTCTGAAAATAATGCGTTTTATTGCCTGGATACGGTGAAAAATATACAAAGGCTGCTACATTGGCCTTTTGGTGTTGTGATAAGTAAGCAAGGGTTCCCACATCATGGACGGATCCAAGTAAAGAAGTTAGTTCATAACATTAATACTAGGATTGAAGACGCTAGAATAAAGCTAGTTACATGGAATATAGACACTCTATCGGGAAAGTTAATGAAGTTGGTGGATAGCATAATACAAGGTTAATATTTTGTGTCTACAAAAAACAAAATATGTGGGAGAAAAAGTTAAAGAAATTGATATCTTAGGCTTTAAGCTTTGGTACTTTGGTAAGAATAGAAATAGAAATGAGGTGAATATAATTCTAGATAAGAGTCTAAAGGACCATATAGTGAAAGTCAAGAGGATTTGAGATAAAATTATAGCTTTAAAAATTATAATCAATGTAATGACTATTAACATTACAAGTGTTTACGCCCACCAATTAAGTTTGGATGCAAGTATAAAGGAAAGTTTTAGAATGATTTAGAACTAATACAATAATACCTCAGGAGGAAAGAATATTGAGACATATTGGATGTGTTGCTGAGAAATTTAATAGTATTTATGGTGGGTATGGATTTGGGAAGACTAATAAGAAGGGTAAAACTATTTCGCATAAATGAAGATGCTAAGGTAGATGAGTGGGTATACATGAAAGATAGAACGGGAAATGAGTATATCCACGAGAAGGTTGGGGTAGCCTCAGTTGAGGATAAGCTAAAGAAGAGTCATTTAAGATGGTTGGACATATAAATCGTAGACCGATGGAAACTCCTATAAGGAGAGTTGTATTACTAAATTTTGCCTGTTTTAAAAAATGAAGAGGAAGACCAAATAAAATATGACAAGAAACCATCATAAAGGATCTTACATATTTTTGAGATAAATGAAGACTTGTTATTTGATAGAGTACAATGAAAACAAAGAATTTATGACGACCCCACCTAGTGGAATAAAGGCTTGATTGTTATTTTTTTTTGTTGTATATGCATGCATAAATCTCGACTCAGGTACTTGCATAGATTACACCATTTCATGTGCATGCATAATCATTTGAGCATGCGTGCACTACATATTGTAATTATACAGGAAATGTTGCACATAATTTCACAAATGCTTAATATCACAACTAATTAATTGATTGGTGTCTCACACTGCAAATATGCATGCAAAATCAAGAACAAGTAAAAGTCAATTAGAAAACAAGAAATATAAAGCAATAGAAGCACAGAAGAAGTTTTAGGTGGCTGCGCAAAATTATGCTCACTCCCTGTTGAGAAAACCCCTTGTTAAATGGTTTCACTAACAAACTTTTAGAATTTGCATAAACTGTGAGTTTTCTCAAAAAGCTTAGGCCACAAAATTTAAAGCAGATTGAAAGAATGTAAATAAAAAGATTAAAATAGTTATCGATTTGTTCCATGGAGATATCCTCCCCTACATGTTCATTGAATGTGACAATGAACTGTTAGAGCACTTATTCAATCTTCTGTTTGACGCACATATGCTCTTAGCTATTGTGATTAGCAATAAGGTCAAAATGGTCGGCACATCTGAACTTGTTTTGACCCCAAACTAGGCAGAATTTCTAAAATGGGTCAAGCCAGGCCTGATCGGCTGGTTTCACTAGACCCATATTTTGACCCAGCTAATGTTGGGGTATTGTGAGGTCAAAATTTAGAAATTAGTTAATTTTGATGTTAATAGTTTTATTAACATGTTTAGTTGTATAATCTCAAAGAAATGTCATTATATGTTATTTTTCTCTGTTTTTATAATTTGTAAATTAGTATAACTAAAATTTATAATTAAATTTAGTTTAATAGTATTCTATACATAGTTAAATTTGTGAAAAAAAAATCAATTTCATAATTTATTTTACTTTTTAGTTTAAAGTCATATTTGGTCAAATATTCAGATCTAATTTAACCCGGATAAAAAATAATCATATTTCTTTGGACTTTGCTTATTTGACCCAGTATCCAAACATAGGCTTGGGTTTGCTCTCTTAAAAGGATTTATAAGTATGAAATTTAGGAGGCCAATATAACTAAACCTTTTGAATGTTCTCACAAAAATTTCAAACAATGGATCAAGGGAAGTTTGAAATTTTGTAATGTTTGTTCACTGTGGTCTCTATAATGTACTTATTATAGAGAGAATAAACAGTTTTTTTTTTAATTCACCATTTATGGTTGTTTTAACTACAATCAATTCAATTTGAGGAAGTTTGAAAAAATATGTACATAAGATTGGAACCAAACTTTAAATTAGGAGCTTTGAATATGACAGCCACGGACATATTGGCCGAGGATAGGTTGCTTGTCCAAAAGGAAGGTCATGGGTTAAATCTAAGAAGGAAAAAAATTTATGACTGATGTATTGTAGAAAGCAAGGTAAGTCTGCTTTCTAATGAAAATAAGAATTAGTTCACTTGTAGACTTGAATAAAAAGTTAGCGTTAAATTATTTAAGATGTGTCAAACTTGGATTGATATAGATAGCTTCAGAATGGGCTGATGGAAAATCTGAATTTTGAAATGTAAGAAAGATTGGCAAAATATTTATTGATAGAAGGGTACATGAGTCACCATTATGATGCCAGAAATCATGTAAGTTGGATTTGTGGCTCAAAGGTTGTGGGGCATAAAGTGAGATGTATTTGCGCTGACAGCATCAAAGAATGAGATAATTCTTTGTTGGTGATAAATTGATAATTGAAAAATTAATGAATATGCAGAGTGTTGAAGGGGAAGGATACATTCCGATGATTCAAGCATATGAAATTGGAAGCTCTATATAAAAATCTAATTTTATAATATAAATGGTTTGTTAATTTATAATTTTGTTTTTTTTACACGTCAGTGCAGACTAAAGAAATTATTTATAATGATACTCTAAATAGTCTGGAAAATGTAGATTTTATTCTGTCTCTTACCTAAAAAATGTTTATTCAAAATCAAGTGGTGATTATTATCAAAATTTGACAATTAGGCTCTGTTTGGTTGGAGGCCAGAGCATAGCCAAAATGACCTTTAACTATTTTATTAAATAAATAATAATAATAAATTAAATAAATTAATTATAATGTGTTAAAAATTATGTATAATGTGATATAAAGTAAATTTTTTATATTGAAATTTATGTATTGAGGATAAAAAATAATTTTTTTAATAAATAATTTATATATTTTATGATCATGGCCAAAATGGTCTCCAACCAAACAGGGCTTAGGCACTTGGGTTTTAATATACTAGGCCAACTGTATCTACACATGCATATGATGATAGATGAATTGTAACGCATGTGCTCTGTGACCTAGCTGCTTAGTACATCTGAGTGCTAAATAAATCTTGCATGCCTTTTATACTTGTTGATTGTTCTAGCTCCTTTTCGTTGCTAAATTAGAAATTGTCATTATTGTGAACATGTAAATTTAGAGATCTTTTTCCCCTTGAACTTAACCATTTATTGCATGCGAAAACATCAAAATGATGTGATTTGTTGATTTACTTCTATTTATGATGATAATATGCACTCAAACTGGTATCCTTAACCATTCATTGTTGACAGTCCCGATCTAATCTGTATGGGCATTATATTAGAAGTTTGAAACCTACTGCTTTTATTTAGTTGAGGGTCAGAATTCTGATTTTATAGAAATTTTATGGACTTGGTTTGTTATATTTTGAGGGAGTGACATTTTGTAATGTCTTACTGGAATAAGGTTTTTTTTTTTTATTTACTCATGATCCAATGCATATATGTACATGCATATATGTATATAGACTTTTACATATGTATTTATCTTTGTATGTATATGTATATGTGTTTGTGTATATATACATTACCTATATAAATATTGGGTCAAATTATGTAGGTAATGCAGAGCATTTAAATCTCCATGCCTTAGTTTTCCATCTTTTCTTTTCTGTTCATGCTGTACGATACTAGCAAGTGTGTTCATTTCAGTCCTTTCGATGCTTTAGATTTGATGGAAGTTTTAATTGAAATGGACATCCAATGTAGACATGCACATACATGTTTGAATAAATTCATCCATCAAACAAATTCACAGATAGCAAGAGACCCAACTCTCAATTCTTTGAAACACAAGTCCTTCCAACCTAATTGATTGTTGAATCTGTATGTCAATCAATCAAATATTGGCAAACTGTGAACACTTGATACATGGAAGTTCCTCTTACTGTTCACCTTAAATTTCAATATCCCATGAAGTATATTTTGTTTTTGATTGACTCATGTTGTTTCATAAAAATCATTATTTGCATTTCTCCGGTGGATTAAGTAATTTGATTGCATTAGCAGGCCCCTGTTTACAAAGAACCATCATTCAGTATACCTGGCATTCCAGCAATCGTGCAGCATGAAATTTTGAACAATAGAAGACAAGTCCTTACTAAGGTGAATGGAATGACTTTTATATAGACTGTGGTATCTACATTTGCTTTGTTTATTTTCATTAAGTTTTGCATGACAAAATTCAGTAGGTATATGTTGTTCTAATTCCTGTAATGTTAATATAAGATTGTTGCTACTGTTGCCACTGATGTCTGCCTGCCTAACTATTTCATTCATTTTTAAGCAGGACACATCCGGTTCAGTGAAGTTATGGGAAATCACCAGGGGTATTGTGATTGAGGACTTTGGCAAGGTTTCTTTCGTAATAGCTTATATTACTCTGTTTAGCCTCTCTGGTAATAACAAAATTGCATTTTTTTGTTATTGAGGTCATTTATTCGGTGACCTATTTATTGTTATTCATGTTTGAGGTAATCTCTAGTCAATATTTATCTTGCCCCTCTTCTCGTAGGCCTTAGAGCGCATTCTACTGTAGAAATGTGTTTTCACATTTGTTTGATATTCAGGAGACTTTTTGTGAAAATGTAAAACTCACTATGTGCTACTGATCCAAGCCTTTTGAAACTAATTCATTGTTAACGTTTTGTTAGTATTACTAACTAATTTTGACTAATCTGCTCTCATGGTTATAATATCTAGAGGGAAATGCTGAAGTTGATTTAGAGGCTGAATTAGCTACATGATGCTCTATCAGCTATATCATTTTATTTCCAGCAATATATATCATTTCGCTTATTTCCTTGACCAAGGTTCAGTATGTTGCTGTTTCTTGATCAAGGGACATAGATTTTATCTAATTCATGACAAAATTTGATTAAGTTGCTTATATAATCTTTAGTATGCTGTACTTTAGATCAATATCCTTGGTGGCTTTGCCTCCACCTTCCAAATAGAAGGTAAAGGCTTGAAAGAAAATTATGAGCAAGACTGTTTTGTTAAATCTATGGCTTTTATTATGACATTGTATATGACAAAACTGTACTGAATGTATGGTTCTTGTCTTGGTTAAGCTTTAGTTTGAAAACGTTTGGTGATCTTTTTCAAAAAAAAGTGTATAAGTGAAATAAAGTGAGCTAGTTATATTAAAAATTGTGTTGGGTATAAAATAAATTGATTGTTTAATGTTAGAGTTCATGTAGGATAGGATATAAAATAATTTTTTAATCTGCTTTAAATAAAATAATGTTTTGGCATGCTAAGATCAAGTTTTGTTAGCTTCTTATTTAAGCTTAGTAGAACTTGATGCTGTCCTTACAGGTTTCTTTTGAGGAGAAGAAGAAAGAGCTGTTCGAAATGGTATGGTGATTGAAACTAGATTCAACTATTATCCTTTGACCCTTCTTTT
This sequence comes from Apostasia shenzhenica, assembly GCA_002786265.1. NCBI lineage: Eukaryota > Viridiplantae > Streptophyta > Magnoliopsida > Asparagales > Orchidaceae > Apostasia > Apostasia shenzhenica. The sequence goes on from KZ451998.1 coordinate 519,797, forward strand.
TCATTTATTATTGAAGTACTTTCTTATGTGGTGTCTTATCCAGGTAAGCATTCCTGCTTGGTTTACCATGGATACTCGTCTTGGCAGCTTGTCTGTCCACTTGGATACTCCTCAATGCTTCTCAGCAGAGATGTATGCTGTTGACTTGAGCATTCTAGGAGCACCGGAGGATCTCAAGGTTTCTATATTTTTCATTGGCTCAATTTCGGTGCTAGATCCTATAAAAGTTCTATGTAAATGCCATCATGTGACAATAATGGTTTTCTAAATTTGAGGAGCTTTTCTGATTAAAACTTGCTTTTGTAGTTAACATTTGACAATAATGGATATAATTTCAAGGTGGCATGTGGACAGTATTTTTTTTTTTGCTTAAAAAAAATCAAAACGCACCGTTGCCGGGTCCCAAGTCCCAGATGAGAAACGCGGAGGGTTGCGTTAGGCAGTCGACAGCCAGCGTAAAACTTGTCGAATCAATCATGACATGAATCCTTTGAAACTTTGCGCTAAAAGCTAGGGCGTTTTCCCTGGAAGCGACGCGCTGTATTGCCCTGAATACAATTGAAAAAGATGAGGCAATGGGGCCGCTACCAATCGGGGACTGTTAGTGATATAAAATGATTGGTCAGCAGAGGGTCCCCCACATCATGGACAAGGGATGCGAGGTATATGAGAAAACTAGTCTGATATACTAGAACTAAGTCACTGTTAAGATGAGGATTATAAGAAACTTGGAATATAGGCAGCCTGACGGGGCAGCTAAATGGACGTTTTGTGGATATTAATGATTCATAGAATAGATTTATATTTTATGCCCGCGAGGCCAAACAATAAATGGTGGTCTGCCAGAGAAAGCTAAAGAAATTTGATGGCTTAGGTTTTAAGAAACTTGGTACTGTTAGTGATAGCGTCTGGTAAAAATAAAAGCAAGATGGAGTGGGTATTAGGTTCTGGGAATAAAAGTAAGTCTTTTTGTAATTGGCATCGAGCTCGGATGCCGTCATTCACGACTGCAGATTCTGAACCAAGGATTAATGCCATTGATCAATATAGTCTGATAATCCTGAGCCGCATCCGTTCATTGATATTTGTCATTTTCTGGACCATATGAGATCACACTATTGGCAGAGTGGTATCTCACTTCACACGACTTATATGTTATTGTGTGAGTATGTTGCTGGAAGAGATAGTCAGAGGATATTGAGGAGGGCAGGGTGCCATGGATATGTGCAGACTCATATTCATGACAGAGTTAATACTCTATTCTGAGAGTACTGGATTAGAAGGATTATTATGATATAGGACGCTGTAGTCCTATCTTGCTAGGGAGGATGAGAGATTTATCTCCTATTAGTTTGGGCACTGCGATCCAGACGCTGCTCTTTTAGGAGCCAGATCTCTAACATTGGCTGCAGCGCATTAGCGCAGATGGTTTCTCCTGTGCGCTCAGATTATTGCATATCATAAGATACGGAGTGAAATGCAACATCGAGAGGACTCTATAATATAGATAATTATGTGTAGCGAATCCACGATAGTCTAATATATGGATACAAGGTTAGTGTAGGAGTGTATAAAATGAAATAGCAAAGCACTAGTGAGAGAAAAAGGTCAGTTAAAACTCATTTAAAAGAAGGATATATTGCTTTAGGGCTCACAAGCATTATAATAGTTGCTCATAAAGATACTTTGAATTCATAATGATTTCTGCATGCTAAGCTATAAGCTGTTGAATATTTGGGTTTAATTTCCCTCATACAGTAGCAGAGAGTCAGATGGGAGTATTGTTATCGGAGCGCTTATATAGAGACGGTGCTAGGAGAAGACTATTCAGGCAATTCCTTCTCAAAGATAGTGATATTTTTATAGGTCTATCTCTTAACTTAGTTATAGACAAATGTCAAACAGAAGAGATTCATGCACAATATTTTTCGAGATATGATAAATAATCAATCTGTTAGAAACTAACATAAGTGCAAGTTGATATTGTTGACTCTACATCCGATATCCGATGCCGTGAGATTAAAGTGCAAAAACTTGAAATCTTAATTGAAGTGGGCAGAGTTGAGTAGAGTCGATAATTATGGTGACAGTATACTGAATGATATAAAAAGTCTATAATCATCTAGACCTGCTTACTAGAATATAGGACTTGTCGAGTGGTGATCAGTACGCCATCAAGCACTAAATTTATTAGATTGTATACGATAGTAATGGCTATATCTTATGATTACCTTAGGGACAACACCATGAAGAGCACTATAATTCCCTAGGTGTGGTAGGGTACATGAATCCTTTGTTTCACATTAACACTATCAAATAATGAAGTTTCTCAAAATTAACTCCAAGTTGGAAGATTGAGTTACACTCAATCTATCTTAGTTTTGTTGCTCAATTACGCTATGTTTTTCACTCATAACAGCAATGTTAAGTATCCAAGTATACACAGGATGAGCTCTCGAATGTGCACATACGCTCAGTATGGTACTAAAAAACAGCTATAGCTATCCAATGATGAGCAACTTGCTTGATAGCCGAAGATAATTCCCAGCTACATAAAATGGCCTGATAGGTGGTATATTAGATCTTGTGTATACAGAAGTTAGATTGTTGTTGATAGATGTAAAGATAATGATTAACAATTAAGGAGAAAGAAACATTTATTGTTATTATAATAAAATGAAGCTAAGATCAGAACTTTAAGCAAGGACTCCAACCTATAGATCTAGGAAATCTAAGCTGGTATTGCAGTTAATAATAATATGATAATAAGTAATAAATGACGCTTTTGCGTGAGAAATGTATAATAGAAGTCTGATTACACAGTGAACTCACGTAACAGCGCAGTAGTATTCTTTATAGTATTATTCAGTAAGTCATTTTTTTGTGCTATTTATTGTATAAATATATTATTGGATCATATAGAGATATATTGATAACATTTATCAGAGTAGATCCTTGAGATAGGTGAGGAGAGCAGTAGCATATGTTATACATAAGATACAATAACCTAGGGTATCATAATGATTCTAGAGACCTAAGCAATTTGCACACGTGAGTATTTTATAAAAAAGTAGATTATTGAAGTCCAGACATATATATAAGAAGATTGAAGTATCAAGAGAGTAACTTGATTTTTTTATTTTTGACAGCCAAGCATACATGACATAATTCTACGCACTTTCTGGTCCTTATGTGAGTTCTACTATACGCACACTACAGCTCAGTTTATCCACCTGTGCATATAGTGCTATATAGTATTTAGGTTACGTAAGATACATTCATTTGATATATCTTTATCTCTTAGGATACTATTCGAGTCTTCTTTGGTTCCCCTCTTCCACTCTTACTGTACATGGCACATATCCACTATTCAAAGAAAGTTTAATTAATAACTATTCACTTAGATTCTCATGAGCACTGTACATTTTTAGAATGAATACCGCCTCAGTCTGCGTACTGTGTATCTAAGTAGTCTTTTAATACAACGTAAGATGAGATGCGCACATTACACCAAAGTTTCTTTTCAGATAATACTCCATTTCTCATCTATCAGTACGGACCAATAACATCCCAATAGATGTTTGGCTGTGGCTTAGGAGATGAGGAAGTTTCTTGGCTCACTAGATTGTTTAATAATGATTTTGAAAGAACTAAAATGATGTCAAATAAATGGAGAAAAAAGTAATAATTAGTACCTTATTTATAAAAAATAAAGGCGATGTACAAAATTGTGGCCAATTAATAGAGGCAATTAAATTAAATGAGTCAATATTTTAAAACTTGGGAGAGGGTGTCGACAAAGGTTACACCATAATACTAAAGGTATCAGAGAATCAGTTTGGTTTTTATTCCAAGGCAAGATCTACTAATAGAAGCCATTCATATTATTAAAAAGTTTAATAAAGAGAAATTTAAGGGTGAGAAAGGAAACCTACATATTGGTTTTTTATTTGATCTTAAAATAAGCTTATGAATAAAGTGTTAAGAGAAAGTACTTTGGAGAGTTTTAGAAAAGAAAAGGCGAATGTACAAAATTGTGCCAATTATAGAGGAATTAAATTAATGAGTTCAATACTTTAAAACTTGGAGGGGTGATCGAACAAAGGTTACAAACCATAATACTTAAGAGTAATCAAAGAGAATCAGTTTAGGTTTTTATTTCCAGGCACGATCTACTATAGAAGCCATTCATTTATTAAAAAGTTTAATGGAGAAAATTTAAGGAGAGAAAATGGAAAACCTACATTTGGTTTTTAATTGATATTGGAAAAGTTATGATAAAGTGTTAAGAAGAAGTAACTTTGGAGAGTTTTTAGAAAAAGTAAAGAGATTTGCACTGCTTATATTCCAAGTTATTAAAAGACATTGTATGAAGGAGTTGTTACTTGGTGTTCGAACACAAGGAGGTTGGACTAAAGATTTTCCCTATTACAGTTGGATTACACCAAGGCTCCGACCGGCTTTAAGTCCGTTAAAAAATTTTTTTTGCTTTGATTATAGAGTCACAATGACTTGGACATATCCAAAGATGAAAATGCCTTGGTGTAATGCTCTTCGCAGATGATAATTGGTCCTTGTGAGAAAACTAAAGAGAGAGCTAAAGCGAAACTAAAGCTTTTTGGAGTATGCTCTAAATCTAAGGGTTTTCATCTCAGTAGGATCAAAAAACTGAATATATGGAGTGCACATTTAGTCAAGAAAGAAACATCATAATGGAGATGGTGACAATTGGTAGGTGCAAATTGTTAAGAAGAGTGAGCGCTTTAAGATAACTTTGGATCAATTATACAAAATGATGGTGAAATAGATAATGACTTTATTAGCAAGATTCAAGCAGGATGGGTAAAAATGGAGAAATGCTTTTGGTGTGTTGTGCGATAGAAAAATGTCATCCAGAATCAAGGGTAAATTTTATAAAACTGTAGTAAGACCAGCGATGATATATGGTGCAGAATGCTGGCCTGTAAAGAGGAAACATACAAATAAAATAAATATTGCAGAAATGAGGATGTTAATGTGGATGTGTGGATATACACGAAAGGATTGAATGAGAAATGAGTATATCTGAAAGAAAGTTGGTGTTGCACCAATTGAGGATAAACTTAGAGAAAGTCGCTTAGATGGTTTGGACATTTAAATCGTAGGCCGATTGAAGCTCCAATTAGAAAAATTGAATTAGTGGATTTTGCCCATGTACAAAGAGGAAGAGGGAGACCAAAGAAGACATGACAAGAAATTATAAGGAGTGATCTTAGTTACTTAGATTTAGATAAGAATTTGGTAACTGATAGGGCGTAATGGAAACAAAGGATGTGGGATTAAGGCTTGGTTGTTGTTGTTGTTAAAAAAATCAAAGTCCTATCATTCTTTTGTCTGTATAACAGTTAAATTTTGGCTTAGGGTGCATTCTTTTGAGTTACTAGGGTTATTGTCTATGTTACTATCAGTTCTTGATCTATCAAATTCTTCTTGAAAGGTCCTTTTTAAAAAAAAAAAAAAAATGAAAAAAAAAATGTCCTGTTTCAGTATCAGACTTCTATCATTTTTCAAGATAAAGGCATTTCTTATCAAGTTCCTATGCTGCAATACCAAGCTTTAGATCCTAGATCTATAGAGTTGCGAGTCCTTGCTAAAGTTCTGATCTTAGCTTCATTTATAATTTTTAAGTTATTTTTCGTTTTTTGTAATCATTTCTTTTCAACAACAATCTAATTCTGTAACAGATTTGTAATTTATCAGCCTTTATTTGGGAAACAACCTTCAAGGCAAGGCTTCAAGCAAGTGTTTTTTTAGTTTATTGTGAAAGGAGAGTTGGGTTATTTGATCTTTGCTTATGTAAAAAACACATTGCAAGAAACTATAGGGAATAATCTTCCATACTTGGAGTTAATTGAGAAATTATTATTTGATAGTGTAATGGAAACAAAGGATTCATGTAGCCTACCACACCTAGTGGATTTAGGCTTGGTTGTTGTAGTTGTTATAGTTAATTTTGAAAGGACTCAAAATTAATTGAGCCTGTAGGCTTCTTAATGTTATATTTTCTATTTAAACTTGGTTCTATTAAAATATTTATTAGTATACTGATATATATGACCTTCAATCTTCCCTTTAATTGTTCAGTTTCTGCACATTCTACGGCATACATCAGTGGAAAGATGCTTTTGAGTTTCATGTGAATTTTTTCTGTAAATTTTGATGACTTCTGTTGACATTGTACTTAAGTTGCTTAAAATTATTATTTAAGAATGCATGATATTCTTCTAGGCCGCAAAGCCAGTATTTGATCAATGCATGAGAGGGAAAATTAACCAAATATGTCAACAGCTTGATAGCTAGCATGCATGAATCTTGTTATCAAAGTTTTGTGCCTTTAAATTTTTACTCTTCTTTTCTTTTATGGTTACTGCATTTTTCTACTAGTGCTTGGATTTCTTTTTAACTCCTCTTGTATCTCATATATTTTTTTATGATTCGGGTGTTTCATTATATTTGGCCTTCGGATGTTGCATTTGATGTCGTATCTTTTATGATATTGCAGATTAATCTGGCACAGGAGACCCTTCGTGGTTTGCTAGCACAATGGATGGCTAAAAGGAGGCAGCGGTCTGGATCGCAAGCTTCAACTATTGGGGATATTCCACCTGGCAGGGACATGCCTAGCAGAAATTTCTCCCATTCAAGAATTGAGGTTGATGAAACTGCAGAATACCACAACCTTGTGCTCCCTGCGTTCCAATTTTCTACTATCTCTCCACCTTCAATAATAACGGAAGACTCGCAAGGTGGTTCATGGCGAAAGAAAATCACAGAACTGGATGGCTCAGAAGATGAGAAAGATATTCCTTGGTGGTGTTTAGATTGCGTGTTGAATGGACGCATCCCACCAAGGGAAAATACAAAGTATAATTCCAAAATGCATTCATCACTATTCAACATCTAGTTTGCAACTTTCAGTGGCAGAGAAGCATGCTCAGTCAAGTCTGTCATTTACTTTTAAAATATTTTGAAGTTTTGAATTTTTTGCATTTAGCTTCACTTTCTTGAATTAGGAAACATTATGCCGACACAAGTTTAGTTGTGTTGAGAATTGTTTGATTCTTTTTCAGTCAATCGAAATGCTATCTTTCAATATTCAGGGTTATTTCCCACATTAGGTTTGGATTGAAGTATAAGGTTCTTGGGTGACTGCATGAATGCACGTATATATTGTATTTTAATTTGATCAATTTTTGAAAATTTTCATGTTCCAAATAACAAAATGTTTTAGATTCCATATCATACTTTACTGCAGGTAAATTCTTGCTGTATCTAATAGTTTCCTTCCACGGAAACTTTGATTAAAATCCATGCCTTTATAGAGTTCAAGTGTATCAGTTTGTTTAAGAAATTGTATTTCTAGATCTAAATAATTGGATGTTTTAAGAAAAGCACTGATTAGATTCTTTTGTTTACTAAATTATTCTCTTTTGTTTTCACTTGGCATAGCAAATTTTTTCATGTCTCTATAAATAGTTCATGCATGTAAGTACACTTTGATGATCCTTTTAAACACTGAGAAACTATATCCTGTAGCCTATTACTTTTTCTTTTTATTTTATTTTATTTTTTTTGCTTGTAGTTGCTTCAATTCATTTCTCAATTTGTTGTCCTTAACTTAATCTCTATATTTTCCATATGGGAAATTCATATATGAAACCATAGATTAGAACCATTTTGTTCTATTTCAAGGATCCAAAATGCGTGGTTGTTAATCTTTTTTTCCCTGGGAGATGAGCTTGTTCAATTGCGTGGAGATATTTGTTCAAATGGTAAAAGAGAGAGAGAGAGAGAGATTGAATGTTCTTTGTTGTAGCTGGGGAGACTTCATCTTTATGTTGTTCAAATTATCTCCATTATATGCCAATGCCTTGTTAATTTGTTTTCTGTAGGTGTAGCTTTTATTTGCATCCATGTGAAGGTTCAAATGTGCAAGTCCTCACGCAAGGCAAATTGAGCGCACCAAGGATTTTGCGCATACATAAAGTAAGTATTAAATTGGTTTTACTCGAATGCTCAGTGTTATATTTTGAACTGAAATGGTTTAATCATAACAAGCTTGGTTATGATAGGGATTATGTAGTTTTGGGCAGACTAGTCTGTTTTCGGGCTTTTGAGAACCTTTAAGGATTTCTTTTAATGGGTTTCTAATTATTAAAGAAGTTAGTTAAATTATTGGCAGATAGATGGTTTAGTTTGATGAACGAGTTTAAAATTTACTTTGCATATGCTTTGGTTAATGAAACTTGCGAATTTTCAAATGTTCATTGGCTCATCAATTCTTGAAGCCATTTATCTTTTGTCTAGCTTAGTAGATATTTAGCATAACTCATTTTAGATGGTTTGGGTATATAAATAGTAGACCTATTGAAGCTTTAATAAGGAAAGTTAGGTTATTGGACTTTACTCATGTAAAACGAGGAAGAGGGGAGACAAAAAAAAATAGAAAGAAATTATAAGGAATGATCTTACACACTTAGAATTGAACGAGGATTTGTTAACTGATAAAGTGCAATATAAACAAAGGATTTATATAATCAACCTTACCTAGTGGGATAAAAGCTTGGTTGTTGTTATTGTTGTAGTAGATATTTATTTAAAATTTTAGTATAATTAGTCAATTCTCTTCATGTTCTTTCCTAAAATGATTAGACATATAATTAAGTACAAGCAAAAGATAGGCGAGTATTTGTCACGAAACTCACATCATAATTAGCAGTAAGTGAGAATTTTGACACAGAAGAACTTTCATTATGTTAATGCGAAACATTACGATTGGGCTGAGTTTGTGAGGATGCTGTTACTGAGTTGATGTGCACTGTTTTACCTTGATTCTGTTGATTTCTTCAATATAACCAAAAGTTAACTTTAATTAGGTGCTCTATTCATTTCAATGCAATCAAATCTCGAAGACAATTTCATTGACAGGAATCATCTCTTATGGAAAACATATTAAAAATTGCAGGTTGTCAATTATGTCATAGAGAAAATGGTTCTTGATAAACCACTTGAAGGTGGGAATTCAGATGGGCAATTTGGTCTGGTACCTGGTGTAGGACAATCCCAGTTGACATCCCTTGGTGATGGTTCCTTCCGCGGTGGGTTGAAGCCATGGCAAAAGATAAAGCCGCATATAGAGATTCTGTGCAATAACCAGGCAAGTACAGTGCATTTGGTTTCGAAAAAATCGTTCTTAAATTTAAGTCGAATGTCAGCTTTCTCTATTTCAATATTTCCTTCAACTCTACTTGATGTAGGTCCTATCACACGATATGAGTTTGGCGACAGTGAGAACCTACATCTGGAAGAAGCCAGAAGATTTGGTGCTTAATTACCGGATTGTGCAGAATCGATGATTTACTCAGTTTTTTCTGCTTTGCCAAGGTCGGCATATACCTCTTCACACTAGTAAAACTCAAAAATATTCATCGAATCATAGAGTGATATGGTAATGATAGGCTATAATTGTAGTGATGATCTCCTTCATCCAGGAACAGTCCGACCCACAAGGTAGAACCTGTTTCGGCTGTTGTTGTATCATAATCTTATGATTCTTCAGTGTGCCCTGTGGTTGCCACTGATCTGCTGTTGTTGTTCCATAAATATACGGGAATGTGATCCTTGGGTGCATTTCTCGGAACTTACATCCACTTAAGAATGATCCTCCTGAACTCTTTCGACATTCCGTAGCTGCTGATGATAGAAGCTTTCTTACTCGAGTCTACTCCATAAGCTTCTGCCATGGAGGAAGAAGAAATGAGTATTGTCGAGCATCCTAGAGAAAAAAAACCCACTTTGAAAGCCGTGGCAGGGCTGAGGATGATAACATATATTTGTAGATTTCCAAAGTGTAACAGAAGTATGAAGTGATGAAACAACCCCAATGGAATAAAATCTGTTTATGTCAAAAAAGCATTTTTAGAGCTCATCATTTTATCAATTTTGATGCCTGTATAGGTTTACTTGGCAGAAGATTGTTGTTATTTATTCTCATCATGTTTTTAAATTTTTATACGTTTTCTTATATGGATCTTTGGTCATGTACTTATTTTTTGATCAAATATGTGTGCATATGGTTCTTCTGCAAAGCAATAAAATTCTGGAATTTGATTGAAGTTTTTTTTTTCCCCTTCTTTATTTAATGCTTGCTTCTGTGGTTTACATTTCGTAACCTTATCCAGTTATGTTTCTCAATTTAAAGAATTTCATCTCCATTCTCTACTCTTTTTCTTCCAGTGTATTCAGTATTCTGACTTGTAGAATCATAAATATCATTTAGAATCACAAATTTTTTTGTGCAAAATTATAAGACTAATAATAGAAAATTTCATAGTTTAGAGTAGACTGAAATGAGTGATCTCTTGAGAAATAATCAAATCACATGAACATGAGATGCTATAATTGATTGTCTGTTATCATCACTTTCAAATAAGCTATAGAGCCATTGGAGCTACCACATACTTTATTCCCATCTTAGTATAATGATAAGATTTAAGCTATGATTTATTAATTTTTATCATAATTTATGCCATTTTTAACATAAAAAAATCTAATTTATTTCACATTTTACATCACTTTTTAATATATTAACTAACTTTATTTCACATTTTATATAAATTTTTAACCTAACAAACTTTATTTTTAAAATTAATAAGACCAAATTAGTTGTTTCTTACAGTCAGGCCAATTTTCTTCATCGTTAGCAGTAGTTATAATAACTCATCACATCTAGTCATACGAGATCCTTATCATCGCTAGGGTTTCGAATGCAGAGAGAAAGGGCACGCACCGGAGCATCATCACCGATTCCGAGAACCATTTGCGACTGTCCACCAGCTTCGGAGGTACAGCATTCCTCCGTCATTCTGGCAACCGTGTGGTCCAAAGTGTTGAAATGCGGCCGCTGCTCCTCCCTTTCCGGAGCCGGCGGAACACTGGAATCGGTAGTCAAGGGCGAGCGAGCCGATGAATTCGCCGGCGGTAGACGAACCTTGAAACCCTACAAGACTTCAACGAAAAAGAAGAAGGAAGGGATTTTCAAACTTCAAGCTCAAGCGGCGGTCGATCGCCGCATATTTATAGGCAGAAGATCAACGGTTTCGATGGGACCATTCAACAAATCTCTTGGCCAATAAACGGTCAGATTCAAATCGGGTCGGGTCTGCCCTCAGTCCATATTAGATTAGTGCTCTGCACAAATATAAATAAATTTTTATAAATATAATCTCAATTTATTTGATAGTAAATTATTAATATATTAATTATAATATTAATATTATTTTAATAACCAAATTTTTTTTTTTTTTTTGAAAATGTATCTTAAATTTTAGTTTATTGATTTAATAAGCAAGCAAGCTTATATCGGATCGGATTAAGTAGCGCGTTAAACTTTTGGTTTCACAATCGTTAAGTAACGGCCTTGCATGCATGAAAAAGTGAAGAGAATCTAAATTAGAATTCGTTACATATTATCGACACACAAGAAGTTCCTCTTTTATTTTTGTCGACCAAGTGATAGCGAAATGAAATACATGCACTTCAAAGATCTTTAAGCTGTCGAAGATTAATCGGGGAAATATACTTGTTATCTCCGTCCACCAAATACTTTGCGATTATCACATTGGCGGCCTCGCTTGGATGATATGGATCCCAAAACACGTGTTTGGATCGATCCTCGCACATCGATGATGTCGGACCGCACGGTATTATTCCCGCGAATCGTCCACCGTTGCCGCAACATGGTGAACTCGATGTCTTGAATCCTATCACATTTGGAAAAGAGATCATAAAATAACACGCAATATACATATAACATACAAAAATAAAATCTACCAAAAATAAGTTGGGTGGTTGTTACTCGAGTCACTCATTTCAGATCGGTAATTTTTTGTATCAAGTGCGTGCATCATGCACACACCAATCAGTACGCGCCGCGCGGATAAAAGTGAGTCTCACGTACTGATGTGATGCTGATTGATATGCGCACGATGCACGCACATGATATAAAAATTTCTATTTTAAATTGTTATATGCACACAGACTTTCTCTTATCTCACTACCCAAATTTATATGAAAGGAATGGTAATTACTTCATCATTTTTCTTTCTCTATACTATGTTTGTTTCTTTACTTAATTTAATTTAGACTCAGTTTTTATTAGTCTTATTCAAATAATACAGCATTTTTATTATTTTAAAATTGAGATAATTACCTATATGGTCATCTATTTTTCTCATTTTTCTTTCATGGTAATTATAATTTTACATATATAGTCATCTATACTGTTTAGTTTAACTTAATAATTAAAACAGCAAAAAAAATTTCCTGTTTGGCGCGAGGACCAAAACAGGACCAAAATAGTATTAGTTTAAAAAATAACAATAATAATAATAAATAAATTATTTTAATTATTCTACACAAATTTTAATATAAAAAATATTATTTTTACTTCACATACTCAATAATATTTAATAAAAATATAAACTTTATTTCACATCTTAAATCAAAATACTTGATTTGAATATTTTGATCTAGAATGTGAAATAAAGTTAATATTTTTATTTTAAATTGTTAAGTATATAAAATAAAATAATATTTTTTATACTAAAATTTGTGTAAACTGATTTATTATTATTGTTATTCTTTAAACTAATATTATTTTGGTACTCGCGCCAAACAGGGGGCAAAGTAGTACCGTATGTTTGATAATTTGTGATGAGCTCGAGAACGAGGTCGTAGACGTCGGCAAGGCAGAACTTGGCTCGAGGGAGATTGTGGTTGAGCTCGGCCAGGAGGTCCCTGAGCCGAGCGTTGTACAGTCGGGCAAGCTCATTTGGCAGGCTCACGCACTCGCTCTCCTTCAGCTTGTTGATGCTCCTTTGATACGGAATGCACCCAATTGGACCCACATTTCCCACCACAAATTTTCTTGCATCCAACGAATATAATCTCTATATATATCAATTAAAACTCAGTTCAATAAGTTCTAAAAAAAAATATTTTTCTTCAAATAAATAAATAAAAGTAGCAAACTAATTCATTTTAAAAAAAAATAATTACCTGCATGCCACACAACTTAGTTTTATTTATGCCTTACCCATCGATCCATTCTTAGTTAATTACGCTACGCACTCTCAAAATATTACAAAATCTTACATGCACACATTTGAGTTAAAACTTAATTAAAATCTATTTGACAAAAAATATTCTGTTAGTAAATCATTAAAATTACATTTTTACCCTTAATAGTACAGTTTTTTTCCTTCCTCGATGTCACACTAAAGCGCGGATCTGTCCTAAAATCAATTCACGCCGCGGATATTTCCTTCCTTTACCACAACCTAAACATCAAAATTTTAAGATTTTTACTCAAAATATATTTAAATATCCTTAAAATATTATGATGAACGGTTCAGATTTTTGTAACATAACTATAGTTAGGTTATTGGAAAATTATAATTGCTCATTATAATAGAAACAAGTGAAAGTGTGGGTATGTAAGATTTTATAATGTTTTGAGTGTGCATAACGTAATTAACTAAGAATGGATGGGTAACGCATAAATAAAGCGAAATGGTGTGGTATGTAGTTAATTATCCAAAAAAAAAAGCCTACTATTATGTTACACAAAGAAAAGTAGGATGGAAATCTCTACAATTACTATGGGATCCCACCTAGCTTCCCCCTAATCAACTAACTTCATAACATATTATATAGTTTGTCTTATATTTCATAGACTTTAATTGGAATATACTTTAGGCAAATTACATAAATATTATTACTAAACTTGTCATATTAATGAATAGGGACTAAAATATTTCAAATATATATTATAATTAAATTGAGTTTCTTTAATAATATTTCATTTGAATTATACACAAACATATATTCAAATTTTATGATGTATATGATATTGAAACCACTATATTATTGTCTATTTTGACGGTTGTTACGTTATATTCATAATTTTAAAATTTTAATATAATATTAGAAATATATATGTATATATATGAACAAGTAATATTCACATAGATGTAACATCTTGTAATTTTAATGAAGAGGTATTGTCCACTTTGGCTTTAAGAAAACTGCGCATCCTGGTGCTATTTCAGCCCAAGCACGCTTGACTATGGAGTTTTTCATCATTAGCCTCACGGTTTTGCCCCAAAAGGCACATCCATAATTTGAGATCATGTTATCTACTTATACAGCTCAGGATCTCCCTCCCTTTCTGATGTGGGACGATTCATTTTTGTGCCCCTCTCACCACTTATTATTCGGCCTAAAAGCCTGCCAGGAATCGCACGTTACCTCAATAATTCTTTTCTCTTAGGACATCACCCGACGATCACTCCCCGCCCTCTTCGACTACGTGCGTCACAATAGAAGTGAAAAACTTACTATAAGTTGGCCCCTTAGGTTGTTGATGAGATCATCCACAAAGGTGTTTGGAGATTGGCTTATTCTCTCCCCAACTGAGAGAAAAGGGAAGAGGTAGTTATTGAGGAAGTCATTGGACCCAATAGTGATGGAGAATATGGCATTCTTCATTAGGAATGCTTTGGCTTTGGGCTCCCCCAATATTCTCTCCATCTCCTGCCTTGTGATGTTGAAGTAGTCGACTTGAATGTCCATTCCAATCCGATTAATCTGTCAAAGTTTGCCGCTGTGTTAATTTTTTTTCCAAACGTACTGTATTTTATAGCTGTATAAAAATTTATTACTTCAAAAATTAATTTTTCTATTTAATAAACTGCTGTGAAAAGCTGCTACATGTTAAAAACAGTATTAATTGTTTGTTAACAACTACCGTGTTATATAACTAGAGTATATTTTTGGTCAAATTATAAAAGATAGTTTTAATAATTCTACCTATTATATGTATATTATTTTATTTATAATTCAAATAATTATATGTATATGTTTCTATAATATTTATATTAATTTTTAAACCACATGTACATTTTATTTATACAAAAATAATTATATTTATATTATTGATAAATGTTTGAAATATATGTAAATTATTATAAAAAAAATAAAGGGTAAATTACTCTTGATTTTTTAAGTTAGGGTATATTATTATATAAGTCCACGTTTTTAAAATTTTAACATCTG
Organism: Apostasia shenzhenica; assembly: GCA_002786265.1. Classification (NCBI taxonomy): domain Eukaryota; kingdom Viridiplantae; phylum Streptophyta; class Magnoliopsida; order Asparagales; family Orchidaceae; genus Apostasia; species Apostasia shenzhenica. The sequence goes on from KZ451998.1 coordinate 534,953, forward strand.
AGTTCTTGAGTTTTAATATAATCATAAAATATGTTCTTTTTTAATTTTTTAAAAATTACTACTCTCTCTCTCATCTCTCTCCCTCTCTCCCTCTCTGAGTAATTAGTACATGTATTAATACTTTCTATTTGATTATATTATCTTTTTTAAGTTAATATCAAAAATTATTAGCTGGTATTATATAAAATAGTTGAGAGTAAAAAATTGCTATTATTTTGTTTTTAAATTTTTAAAAACTAAAATAACTTTTAAAATTTTTTTTTAGCTTTTGATTATTATAGCAATTTTATAGTTTTTTAAAAGCTAAAAAATTCTAAAATATTACTCGACTAATTAAATACACTTTTTAATTTTTAACCGAATAAAAAATACTTTTGTCCTAAATGTGATGATGAGTTTTAAAGAATTTGAGTTTACTTTAATATTTCAAAACTCCCTTTACACACTAATTCTTAGTTTTAAATGTGGAACATCCTCCTTGGCGCGAGGATCAAAACAGAACCAAAATGGTACTAATTTAAAAATAATAATAATAATAATATATAAATATTTTAAATTATTTTACACAAATTCAAATATAAAAAATATTCTTTTACTTTATATACTCAACAATTTAAAATAAAAATATCAGCTTTATTTCATATTCTAGACCAAAATATTCAAATCGAGTATTTTGATCTAAAATGTGAAATAAAATTTATATTTTTATTAAAAATTATTGAACATGTGAAGTAAAATATTATTTTTTATATTAAAATTTGTGTAGAATAATTAAAATAATTTATTTATTATTATTATTTTTTAAAGTTGTACTATTTTGGTCCTGTTTTGGTCCTCGCGCCAAACAGGGAATTAATGTGTCTAAAGATTATAATTTCATAGTTTCCTTAAGAAAATTATAATTTCATCATCTTTATCCCTTTTATTTAGCTATTTAGTTTTTGTGATAAGAAATAAAATCTTTGATTCACTTAAAATTAATTTATAAAGATATTAGAAGTATTTTTAAGAATTCAGAGTCTAATATGCAAATAAGTGGTTTTATGTGTACCAAAAGAAAATTAATTAGCTAGAGATCTGTTAGTGTTTGGTAACCAAACAAAAGTTGACAAAAAAATCTAGCTTACCTATGTTTTGGCAATATAGATTTTGTTTTAATTTTGCTCAAAACTTAAAATTTATTTGTCAAATTTAACTCGACTATTTTTCTTAACTTAAAAGCCAACTCGTTTTCTATATTTTATCTATACGTACAAGAATTGTGGATTGAATACGCAGTCGATGGATATGGCTGCATGCTCATAAATTAAGTCTTATTGTTTACTGTAAAACTTGAGCCAAACTTAACGTAAACTCGAAATTAGATCGACTTGCTCGAACTCAACTTATTTGCGGCTCTAAATAGAATTTAAAACAAGGGATGAAGGGCATACAAAGATTTGTCCTGTGCTGTTGAGTATTCCTCCTCCCCCAGATGCATAATTGACACCATTCAATATGACCCTCCCTGTTGTGTTAGGGGCTAGAAAGGGCTGTGCATAGTTTACTTGCCCAAGCTCCTCCCCTTAAATTAATATACACAATAACCATAATATCATATATATATATATATATATATATATATATATATATAATAAAATAAAGGGTAAAATATTGCACCTTAAGTTCAGGAGAGTGTTGCAAATTGAATCTAATTTTTTAAAAATGAGGGATTTACATACAGAACACTGAATTCATCACCAATTACGCATTTCACCATCGTTAAGTAAATATTACGCATGTCACACTCTACTTATGTTAGCTATTGTTATAATAGAAATGTAAAACACATAAGCAGAGTGTGATATGCGTAATATTTACTAAACGATGGTGAAATACGTAATTTGTGATGAATTCAGTGTTCTGTATGTAAATCCCCCTTTAAAAATTTGGTCAATTTTAGTTCTTGAGGTTATAAAAGCTATGCAGTTTTGATATTTCTTTTAGAATCTCATTTTTTGATTTTAGTTTTTTAAATAGAAGACGTGAAGTTTGATCATATTTTTATTAATTTAAACTACTTATATATTTTAGAAAATCATTATACCTTTATATTCTTATCTTTGTTTAAAAATTTAACAAAAATCTAGAATTTATTTTCTATTATCTCTTGCTTTTTTATTTTAAAAATTTAATTTAAAAATAAAAATATTTTAAAATTATATTCTAAAAATAAAAAGTTAACGGATAGGAATAATCTGATAATATGGTGACAAAACTTTAATAATTAAGTCTTAGCTTTTATAATCTCATGAATAACTCAACTTAAGATTTTTTTTTTTAAAAAAGAGACTAATTTACAACGCACTTCTGATCTTAGAAACCTGAATGCAATTTACCCAAAAAAATGTTTAAAAAATGCAAGAGGTAGTTGAAAAGATAGTTCACTCGTACCGACTATATCTGCTATTGTCCTGCCATTAGTGTACCGACCAGTTGGCTGCCCGCCAGAGGCGGTAAAGTCGATCCCATTTGGCGGGATGTCAGCCTTAGATAATGTAGATAAGTAATTATTATTCCCAGCATCAACCAGCGAATCACCAAAGACGAAGGAGGCAGAGGAAGCATTGGTATCTGCAGTCGTAGCTCTGAGGAGGGAGAAGACGAGCAAAATTGCTAGAGCCAGGGCCATTTCTCTCTGATCATTCGAGAATAAGAGATTGGAGAGATCAATGAGTTTATGTTATATGTACATTGGGGTTGGGCTAAAGAAAACATGGACAGTTATGGTAGTTAAGGGGTTTTTTTTGAAAAAAGAGGTGAGTTAGGTGGAAACATGAGGGTGGTAGTTTATCAACATTAACTTAGCTTGTGCTGGTTGGATTATAGAAAACCTTTGTATGCAGAGATGAACCAGGGATTGACTCACCTTTTGACTCAGCTATGAGATGTGGAATTTGGTCACCAACCCTACACTAATGGCTTTTGGGTGAGTCACCTTCAACTCAGTTGACTCAGTATCCTTGCCCATGACGGAGAAGAACAAGATTTGTTCACCGCCTTTTCTTCAACAAGGTATATTTAGCATACTGAAAAATCTATCGAATCTCGCTTCACCTGACAAAAAAGATAAAAAGTAGCTTCTCCAGATTCTTCTTATCCTACTCGCTCTCTCCGACTTCTAACCTCCAGTAATATAGAACTCGAAATGATGTGTATATATATATATATTTTAATTTTTTTTTTACATTGCTATAGCTTCTCCTCTTTATACTCAAAATTCAAATTAATATGATTTTGCTCTCGAATTCTCGTATTTCTACATTGAAGTCCTCAACCCTTTTTCTTTTTACTATTTTCTACTAATATACCTTTTCAAAAACTTGTCATCTTGATCTAGTTGTCTTGAATTTTTACTTTATATTGAATATACGAATATATGAAAGTTTGGGTAATAATTTCTTTTAAATAATTCGAATTGTTTGCTTCTAGAACTCAAAATTTCAGAATTTTATTGGAGTATTATTTTTTGAGCTACTTCAATTGATCTTAATTAACAGCATCATTCACTTCATGCAAGTCGTATTTAATTATTTACTATAAATTGAAGTAAATTTAAATTTTTTTATTCGAGTTGTTTTAGGATTTCAAAAAGATTCTATTATTTTTAATAAAGAAATTGATGTTAGAATACTTTATATTTATTTTTTTAATGAATTTAAGTGATTGGGTGCTAATTATATATTTAATTATTAGAAAAAATCAGGGGTTGAGTGCAAATGAAAATCTTTTACGTGGCCCACGTGGCACGCAGCCACCTACCTTTCCAACAACCTGTCACATCGTCACCGGCCTCGCATGCGCTACGCGCTGGTGCAAGATTTTAAAAATCGGACCGGACCGGCCGGTTCAACCGGTCGAACCGTAAACCAGTCACCCAACCGGCCTGATTTAATTTTATAACCGGATCTGCTTAAAACCGGCCAGAACCGGTCTAAACCGCGGTTCAACCGGTGAATCGGTACGGTTGGACCGATTGAGTTTAAAATTTAAAAAAAAACTTCTCTTTTTCAGCCCCCATCCTTTCGAAATGATTTAGTATTTTAGTGATATTAAATGATAAAATAATTTAGTATTTTAATATTGATAAATCATACATTTGTTTAGACCTTTTAATGATGTACTAAATATTATACTCAATTTGTGATTTGCGAATATTTTATTGGGTTATTGTTATTTCGATTTGCTTGAAATTATTTTTTGGGTTATTGACATAAGATATTATTTGTTAAATTTAATTATTAAATATTATTTTATATTAAATTATTGTGTTGATGTGTGAATAATATATATCTTAACTATATTTATATTATATTTTATTAATTTTTTTAATTTTACTTCATCCCGGTTCGACATTAAATTTTGAACCTTTCAATCTACCGATTCTGAAGTCGGTCCGGTTTTCAAAACCTTTGCGCTCCACTATTTGCGTCAGGCGTGACATCAGATGCCACGTGGCAAACGCGGCATCTCCAATTTTATTTGAATCTCTTTAAAGATTTGAAATAAAAATAAAACTAAAAAAAATCTCATTGACGTCCCGTTTTACGACTCATTGGATCGCGAAGATCGATTCAGATATTTTGGACGAGGATCTTCGCGCTGGGCGCTCTTTCCCTCCGTCAACAGCGCCGCCGAGTTTGAGATTGTCGTCTTTGAAAGATGCCTCCATCCATCTTGAACAGTGGTAGGTGGTTTGGTACAAATAATGCTTGGAGCCGAAGTATGCCCTCAGCAGTCGTATCTCAGCTTTGCTGCCCGTTTTCCTTTGCCTTCGAGAGGTCTGGTTTCTCTACCTCTGCCGCTCTCTTGACTTTTCTTAAGTGGGTTTTCAATCTTACACCGATTTCCCCCTTTTTTTGCGGAGAAATGAAGAGAAATGCCTGCTTCAAGCGTATCTTTCTTTCTTTTAGGATTTGAATCTGACTCCTCCTGAATTTTGCCTGGAAGTTGCGTTGATCATGTTGTAAAAGACGGGCTTTTCTTAGATGTGTTATAGAACTGAAAGGCAGGCGAATTGTGTTCTGTTTAGGAAAGATATGCTGTAGTTCCTCTTATTCGGAGGAATGGTGGTTTTCAGCTTTTATTTCCAATAGTTTCCGATCATTTTTTTCCTTTCAGTTGCTCGTGCTTAACTTTTTAAAAAGCTTTCATGCTCAACAAAACCTAAGAGGTTACAGAAGTTTAAACAATCCTTATGTTAAAAATTTTTCAATTTAAACATGAAGAGCTGAGGACAATTTTCAGTTAAGGCTGGTAGCATCAGAGTTTTTTTTACCCTTAAGTAGAATGACTGTCCATAAGGCATAATCTTTACACGGTTAGTTCAAGTTGGAATTCAGTCTTTCTTATGATCAATTCATGTGCACTAACTTGAAAAAGTTATCCAAACAATAGATTATGTATCTAATCTTAATGAATATTTAAGGGTTTTACAAAATGATCTCAAACATAAAGAATCCATTCAATATTTCCTTTCTGTTTTTCTTCATGTACATAACTTTTTTTTACAAATCTTTGTATTTTGCTCTGGCAACTCTTCCCCCACCTCCCTTAGCCCTTTTTCAAATAGTGTGACTCAACTATAAATGTGCTTGATATTTTTGATAGGGGTATTAGAAAGTTCAATATTTATAAGTTTTTTTTCCTATATAATTTATACTTGGGTTAATTATCTTCTCACTTGTCTACAATAATCTATTTTGTAAAATACTTGCAACAATTATCATAACATTTGCTTTTTGATTTGAGCGGAAATTGAAGTGTTAGGGTTTAGCCTTAACATCATATTCATATATATATTATGGTAAATTACTATAAGAACCCTATTACATATCAATATTACAAATTACTCCTTAACATTCCCCAAGCTGGAGCATATATATCATACTTACCTAACTTATTACAAATAAAATAAAGTCTAGAACTTTTCACAAACTTAGTAAACATATCAGCTAATTGAAAATTAGAGTAACGAAAAAAATCATGATATCCTTATTTAGCAGCTTTTCCCGTACAAAATGACAATCAATTTTATGTGTTTAATCCTTTCATGAAATACCGTGATATGTGAAGTTGTTTAGTTTTTGTATATCAACTCTATAAGTTCAGGTGAACTCAATCTTAGCTCTTCTAACAAATGCTTTATGCATATTAACTCACAAATAGTAACCACCATTGCTCTGTATTCACCTTATGCACTTGATTTTGCAACTATTGTCTATTTTTTACTTTTCCAAGATGTCAAATTCCCTCCAAAAAGAATGCAACAACCTAACATTAATTTTCTATCAAATATCTAGCCTGCCCGGTCTGCATTTGAATATCCAATAATACATATAGAGCTACCTGATTAGTACAACAATCTATGCCTAGGTGCTTTCTTCACAAAACACAATATTCACATTGCTTCTTCCCAATGAGGGTCTCTTGGGGCACCATAAAACTAACTATAATAATTGAATGTGACAAATCTGGTCTAGTTATAGTAAGATAATTTTATTTTTCAAGTCCTTTCTATTAATCATGAATAAGGTAAACCATTAAGATCCATTGGAGATTCAACTAGTTTAATTACTAATAGAACGATCTCTTAAAGTACCTGTGTAAGAGCGATGCGGTAGCGAAAGAGGGCGATACAATGTGGCGTTGAACAAACAGTTATTGACATAGTGAGATGATGACGAAGGAGAGCGGTGAGATGGTGGCTAAGGTGAGTGGCATGACAACAGTGTGGGAGAGGGAGCATGAATAATGAGCTCCTATGGCTGCTCTAATACCATGTTTTGGGTGAAAAATGGAGCGTTAGGTTCACCTCTAACATCATATTCATATATATGGTAAATTACAATAAGAATCCTAATACTTATTATTATTACAAAATATTCCTTAACATTTTCATTTAGTAGCTAGCAATTTCTTTAATTTAGAAATTCTTTCATTTCCTATTTGTATGTTTAAATTTATGAAATAGGCTTGATTTGCACTTTGATATTTATTTTTCTATGTTTAAAATTTTGCTAATTGATTTAGTTATAAAAGGTCAATAACATCACGATGGCTGAAAATGAGCTTCACCAGAATGGAAAAAATTTGTACAAGTTGTCTGCAGTTGCTAATAATCTCTCGGTATGGCACTCTAGACTTGATTGTCTTATACTGCAAACTAATTCCAAATTTTAAAGTTCTTTGATAGTGCTTAATGTTTTTCGGAATAGTTAATTTCTTCCATAATCCTTCTATCCAATCCTATGTTGATGAAAAATGCCTTTGATAAATTACTCCCTCTTTTTTTTTTTAAATCTAGATAAATACCTTAGATAAATTACTCTTACCAAACTATATTTGTAGTTATGAAATAATTGACTAATAAGCACTTGCTCCTTGAGTTGGCTTAAGGCGCTGAATAACTTATAAAGAAATGGATGGACTACTGTATATTATATCTAAATGGTGAAAGGATACTAATCAATGAATTAAAATTAACATACAATATTTGTTTTGAGAATGTTCATAGTGCTTATGAGATGGGATTGAAATGCAACTGGAAAAGGTATTTTTTATTTTTCAATATCATATGCCTAGCAGCAACAAACACAAATTTGAAATTGTTAAATACTGTTTTGATATGTAGAACTAAATATCTAATTCTAAAAATTATATTTTTCTTATTGAAAGAAAAAAATTACTTGAAAATACAATAAATTATTTCATGGAGAAAATTTAATTATACAACGTGGAGTAATGGTTTGAGAACCTATATAAGAAGGTGGATAATAAAGAAGAAAAATATGTATACAAGCTTGTCAATATTAAAGATAAAAAAAATTAAATAATTGAATTAATTAAATGTATAAGGATGGAAATTAAAAAATATTTTTTAGGCCCTGTTTGGCAATGGGCTAAAAACCATGGCTAAAATTAGCCATGGCCAAAATCTTAAATTTATTTTAAAAAAACTTAAAAAATTATTTTATATTTCATCTCACACAATCAACATTAAACAATCACTTTATTTCACATCTAACACAATTCTCAATAAATCAATCAACTTTGCTTCACATCATACACAATTTTTAATATACCAACTTACTTTATTTCACTTCATACACATTTTTCAAAAATGGTTAAAAATTTCAACCAAATCTTCTTTTTTTTCTTATTACCAAACAGAGCCTTAAGAAAGAAAATATTCAATATAGATAAATAAGTTTTTTTCATAAGCTTTTTAATAATATTTGTGACAAATCAATTGAATCTAGCATAATATTTGTGACAAATCAATTGATTCGAGCAAACTAGTATCTAAAAGGGAAATGAAATTTGTTTTTACATTCGGTGTATTAGTTAAGCTGAAATTTTGGAGGCTTTAAATAAGATGAATTGTAAAAAATAATAAAATCGGATGACATTCTAATATATGTTTGAAAATATATGAGAGATAAAAGAGTTTCTTGGCTTATCAAACTGTTTGATATGATGTTAAAGAGTGAAATAATATCAAATAAATGGTAAAGATGCACGTTGACACCTATTTATAAGAATAAGGGTGATGTATAGGATTATGCCAGTTATAGAGAAATTAACTTAATGAGTTAAATTTTAAAATTTTTAGAGCGAGTGATTAGTATAGATTACACTATGATATTAAAGTTTTACAGATTCAGTTTGGTTTTATGCTAGGCAGATTTATTATACAAGTTATTTATTATTGAGAGCTTCAATGAAGAAGTTCATAAAAAAAGAAGTTCATAAAAAAAAAAGTTCAGAGAGAGAAAAAAAGGCTTGCATTTGGTATTTATCAATCTAAAAAAGTGCCTTGAAAAATTTTGGAAATAAAAATAGTTTGTACTGCTTACGTTCAAGTTATGAATTACATATATAAGGGGCTGTTAGGATTATATGATGGCCTATTTTTAAGTCTATTTCTTTTTATATTTGTTATAGAGGTCTTGACTGGACTTATTTAAGAAAATATACTTTGGTTATGCATTTTACATATGATATTCTTGTTGATATAATTAGAGATGAGGCCAAGGCGAAACTCGAATTATACCGAAACTCGAATTATAAAGGAATACCTTAGAGTTTAAGTATTTTTCGTCTTAGTAGATTTAAATTGATAAAAGAAATATAAATTTAGTCAAGATAAGATGACTTGTATTGAGGAGATGACAATTAGTGATCAAGTTATCAGGAAGAGTGAGCAGTTTAGACCTCAAGTTAATTAATTAAAATAATGATAAAATAAATAGTATGTTATTAGTAGAATCCAAGTAGGATCAGTTAAGTGGAGAAATGTATTTGGTGTTTTGTGTAATAAAAAAATCTTACTTAAGCTTAAAAATAAATTTTATAAGATATTGGTAGCACTAACGATGTTATATGTTGGTAAGTGCTGACTTATAAAGTAAAAATATATAAAGAAAATAAGTGTCGTAGAAATAAAGTTGTTAAGGTGAAGGTTATAGTAACCTTAATTGAGGATAGGCAAAGAGAGAGTTGACTTAGATAGTTTGGATATATATATTGCAGACCAATAGATGCTTTGGCCCTATATAAAAATAAGAAAAAGAAGACCAAAAAATATATGACAAGAAACTATAAGGATTGACTTGCATACCTAGAGCTAAATGAGCTATTATTTGTTAAAGTGCAATGAAAAACAAAGGATTCATGTATTAGTAAGATAATAGCTTGGTTGTTGTTGTTGTAATTACATCTACCACTGTACAAAATTTTTCTTGGTCCAAGTTCAATTAGATTCGAGGTTATTTTACTTTTCTTAATGGGGTATCTACAACCAATTTACTAGATATTCTCATATACCATTGGTTATCTCAACAAATTTTCATGGCCAATTTCTAATATTTTCTCATATATTTTGGCTTGTATCCATAGTAACCAAATTGGTTGCACCCATTTTTGATTTTCAAAATTTAAATTATGCTCCACATCTTCAAAAATCTCCCACTTGGAGATTAATTTGTAATCTGACAATCTTTGTCATTGTGACTCTTCTCCTTGTGCATCTTTATATCTCATTGCAATGATTCATTCGATCTGTACATGAAGCAAGCTGAGTTTAGGCGTAGCCTGTGCTTCTGATCTTTCACTGCCAACTACTCTTCAAATATTTTCTAGCAACACATCTCTTTGCTTGCGATCTAACCTAGACAAATATTGATAGAAACTGACCTTTTCCTAATTCTAAAAACTACAGAATTAGGAAATTTCACCTAGACAGTTATTTACAAAGTTTAATTAGGTTGGTTCATTTTTCAAACCGAACTTTTAACCCATCCTCAATGGTCCTAGTCTTTAATCCTAGAGCCTAGAATGTATGGTTGGATCATCTTTGATCGTTGCTTTAGAGTGCTTTGAATTTCTTGATCGTATACAGAATGCCCAGCTTAGTTCCCTGTGTCATGATCGTGAATCCTGTAGTAATCTTCCATGAATCATAAAAAAATATTGTTCCTCCTTTGGATAAATTTGGCATGAAATGCTACATGGATGGAGTTGTGAGTTTGATAAAATTGCTTTTCTTATCCAAAGCTATAAAATTGATGTTGAGATGATCTCTCATGCATAGGGACCTTCAAATTCAGTAAAATAATTTGTCTTCCTGTGAGCCATTGAATTCATCCTTATTCTTTAAAAATTTGGACCAGCATAGTTTCTCTGATTATTTGATCATTTATTAATTAAGTTTTTTTGATTTGTGAAGAATTTATGACCTGGGCATTTGAATCCTTTATTTTGCCTACTCTTTTTTTTCAAGAAGCTTTACATCAAATGATTAGTTTGATGACATTTGGATCACAAGGCTAAGTTTTAGGTCTAGATTTCCTCAGGTCATATTTGCATGTCAACTCGATATAATTGAGCTCTTTTCAAGTGAAGAGGAATGACACGAATCCAAATAATCTCAATAAAGAATTTAGTTATCAATCTTTAAATGTTTAGATTTTAAATATGTGGCATTTATCTTTATCAATATTTGAATTTCAAGAGAGTTAGTATGTTTTTTATTATTAGTAATTATCCTTTTTAGTATTTGTTTTTTCTTGTTAGTTGGGGTGGAACTCTATAAATAAGCCATATGCTTTTGTAATTGGTAGCTTTAGATGATTAATCAAGCTTCTTTCAAATTTCCCTTTCTCTTCTCTTTTCTCTCTCTACCACTTCTTCTTTACTTTCTATCCTTTTTCCTAGTTCTCGCGCCTTTCCCCTTCTGAGTTCCACATCACTAATCTAAGTAAATTTTAATTATCTTTTAAGGAGATTCTTTTTTTGAAATGTTACTTTTAAGAAGATTCACAGAAGGCAAAATGTCAGTTTTTTGTTGCTAACTTTTTGGTTGATTAATCATTTCAGTTGTGTTTCAAATATAGGATAACAAGAAGTAAATGTTATCTTAAGGTTTTTGTAACATTGGGAGATTAGTATTGTGCTGTTTCAAACTTCCTAAGTTGAACTTTTACTATTTTTTATTTCTTGCATCCCTCATGGGGTGGTATCAGACCCTTTTTCTTTTGTCAGCATCGACTAACTGTCATGCATCGGGACATGAATCCAGCTCCATGCTATCTATACGTCACACCTTGATATTATTCAATAATTTCAAAAACTTTGAACTTTTACAAAATTGACGAATTGTTTTGGCAATGAATGAGTTCATAAATCTAGCTCCATCATATACAAGCTACATTATTACTATTCAATATTCCTAATGGCATTTTTTTCCTAGTGTTCTGACTAATATAAACTCTTTGATTATGTTTTATTGATGGTCTAGGTCGAGATGGATCCTGAGAAACCTGCACAACTGACCTGGCAAAGGAAATTGAATGATGAGGGAAAAGATATCATAGAATTTACTGTAAACATGACGGAGAAAATATTCTTGGTATGTATTCAATCTTGGCTTTTGCTTGACTTTTCAGATATGAAAAGATACAAATTGCTACAACTAATTTGTAGTTCTGTGTTTTCTGTCAACTTCTCCGGCAACCTTTCGCCGGTTAGGAATCTATTGCATAGTGAAAAAAAAAAGAATCTGATGCATTATGGGGTATATTCGTTTCTAAAATCAATTGCTTAAATGTAGTGCTAGGCTGCTATGGCTGCTTAGATTAAATAGTAATGCAGGCTTATTGGCCTAGTGAATGAGAGTTTCCGGTTTGAACATTAGCAAATGTAAGTCTTTTTTGTAACTTTCTAAGATCATTCTTTTCTGAAGAAAAATAAAGAATTTTAAATCCTAGTCAACTCTTTCTTTCATGAGTGTCTCTTGATGCATTAGCAAGAAACTTTTCCTGTGGTAATTTGATTCTTCTTTTACAGTTCAACAGGTTCATATCCTTTTACAATAGAGATTTAGAAAAGGTTACACAGGTATAAGGGTTATAATGAATCTAAGGTAGAAATCAAAACTTTATGAAGTCCTAAACACAAAATAAGATCATATCAATCTGGAAATATGTAAAAATAAGAAAATGAATATTTAAGAGAAGAAAATGGCTACATCCGGGTTTGGTGATTGTAGAGAACTGCAAGAAAACATAAACAAATGACTACTTAAACGTGAGAGCTTGATATTTTAGCTAATGACAGTAAAATTATTGAATGAATGAATCATGAACGGGATTATTCGAGAAAGTCATGAAGGGGACTATTAACGTCAAGATCAAATAGTTGACCTAATTATTAGGATCTCTGCTTCCACTGTGGCTTTTATAGGGACGTTCGTTATGAGCTGTTAAGAAAAATATAGATGTTTATGCAACCATATATACTTGCATATTTATTCATGCAAAGACATCCACTGAAGGAAGACCTGCTCTTCAATTCTGAAATCTTCTCTTCACTATGAGGTTGAAAATGCAATAACGGCCACTGAATACTTGCAATTGTTATAATTACGCCAAGTTCTTGCGAAGAACTAACGAGAGTGACTTAGGAGAAGTATATAAAAATGAGGAATAGAAAACGGATAAAGTTTACATCTATGGTTGATCAGAAATTTGGAAGAATCCACTACCTTATCTCATGTATCTACAATCTCAAGTCTCAAGGAACTCATGTTTATCTCGAAGTAGTAGTTTGTATACCATTTGTTTCTTAGTTTTGATGATAAGAAACTTCGTCAGAAGGGTGTCATAATGAAATGTTAGCTCCATGAATTGACCCACCCATGAACTCACTTTTATGGTTAGATTTGCTTCCTCTTCATTGAGAGGTAAAATCCAAATTGGGAACTATAATGTATTTGCTAAATTTGAGAAGACTAGACCTATGACTAGGATCCACTCTATGGAAGTCCCACGACAAGCACACAAAGGAAGAAACTCCAAGGCAAGAAGCCTCTTTCACAGAACAAGAAAGATCAGTGAGAGGATTCTTGTCATGATTGATTCGACAAGTTTTACGCTAGTTATCGACTGCCTAACGCAACCCTCCACATTTCTCTTCCGGGACTTGGGACTCGACAACGACGCATTACGAAAGACCAGTGAGAGGCATCCCACAAAAAGAAACATAGGAAAAAAGTAGGATAAAACCCTAGTGAGCTGGAGAACTGGTTGTTGGAGGGAGGAGGGGGTATAGCCAACAAGCTGGATGATAATCCTAGGGAGCAAAACAACACTCCCACGGGACATTCAGCTATCCCACGAGAAGCTTCCCAAGAGAATGCTTGAAACAATGATCGTAAATTGGGGAAACAGATGATATGCTAAAAGAACGAGAATAAACTTCAGGGAGCTTCTATGGAAGACTCCAAGGTAACAAAGGAAATGTCCAAAGGATTGCAACAAACATTCCCGGATCTGAAGGGAGTTTGTGAGAATTCCAAAAAAGTGCCTCATGTGATGAAGTTGGTATGTTGACATTGTATGAGATCCTTCTTGGCCTCATTTGCTTAAGAAAACAAGGCCCGACAGCAATCAAATCTTGTGGGGTTCCTGAAAAGCCGATGGAAAATGGTGCGCATGTGCTCCACAAGCCAAAAGTTGTGGGAAGTGATTGTCACTATCTGTACTTGGGAATGCGTGTAATGAGGAAGTGGGATAACTGATAGGAGATGTAAGTTCGACTAGTAAAAACACCTATAAATATGGGAGATCTATATTCAAATACTTTAGACATCTTTTCCCAGAACAAGTCTGCTTCTCAGGCTCTTCTTGTAATGCTCAGGTTTGAAAAAGGAGGGGAGTGGCTTATATGAGCTTTTAGGATGACAGAGTGGAAGGGCTCTTGGCAGGCTTTTAGGTGGAGGGGTATAATAATAAAAGTTCTACATTGGTAAAGAGAGTGGAGTTCCTAAGTTATACAAATAATAACATGTTCTTAAGATATTAAAGGCACTTTTTGGGGGAGAAATTATAAGTCCATAGTATAAGAGCTTTGTAATTAAGTGCGCTTGGGGGCTGAAAGGACCAAGCTGGGTGACCTTTAGGGAAGTCCTAGTATTACACTCTTTATGCTACACTAGTTCTCGAGCTAGAGCAGACAATTTTTGCCTCCTAGCTTCCTCCTAGCCTATGATTTCTCAGAGAAAGAGAGAGAGAGAGATCCATTATCGTCTTGTAATTTTGCCTCGATTTGAGAGACTTTTGTTAAGCTACATGTGATCGTGGAAGGGGAGAGCCTAAAACACTACTGATTTAACGATGAGCACTACCATCTCTTGTGCGCTAAAGGTAGAGTCGTGACAATGCATGTGCCTGAGGCAATCTCAGTTTGCTAAGACTTGTTTATATCATTGGCATGGAATTTCTAATCAAACATGCTCTAACATCTGTTAGCTTAATTTTGATATTGCGGCACATTACATTTTGCAATAATGGAGTTATTTAGTTTTGGCATGCCTTCAACTTTTGTCTTAGCTAACATGTCTTGGCTAATAGTGCTTTTAGGTTTTAGACCCTTCTTACCTCCTACTCAATGAAAGCAAGATGAAAGTCATTGATTTGAAGTTTAGATTTTCAATGACTTGGTAAATATAGTATTAACTTCAAAAGCTAGGCTTGATGTGATTACATTAGCTCATTTTTTGTTGTACTCTTACCTATTTGCTACAAAACTAAAAAAGCTTTGGAGGATGGCATTTTTGCCTTTTTTGCCATTTTTGCTTTGTGTGCATTATATGAAATAAAGTTTACTTTGATTAAAAGTTATATAAGATGTGAAAATAAGGTTTATTGATGCATTAGAAATTGTGTGGGTTGTGAAATAAAGATGATGCTTTAATGTTGGGGTTTGTGTAAGATGTTATTTAAAATACATTATATATATTATTAGTAAACAAATAATTTTTGGCATTGACTAAAAAAGTAATGGCCTTTTTGGCTTTGTTCCAAATGGACCTTAATATAAAACAACAGTTACTAATTCTATTTTATGAGCTACATATTTGTCTTGTACTTTTCTATAAATATGAACAGGATCTATTATTAAATATTTTGCTGGAAACACTATTAAAAATCATTTTATCACAAGGATATTGACGCAGTGAACCCTTTGACATAGTATGACTTGGTGTTCACAAGTATGAAATAGCGAATTATCCCTATGAAGGAATTGTGTAGTAAATCCTTCTCAAACTCTACGAGGGATTGCCTTATCATTGTAGATTTCTTGCATTTATCAATAATTCTGATTTCTTTTTTTTTTTCTGTTGAAGTGTTGGTTTCTTGTCTTAAATTGTGAGCAATAGAAGCTCAAGTAAGGAAAATTGAATTATTGGATCTTGCCATATAAAAAAAAAGAAGATCAAAAAGGCATGACAAGAAACTATAAGGAATGATCTTACATATTTAGAGTTAAATGAAGATTTATTATTTGATAAAGTGCAATGAAAACAAAGGATTCATGTAGCCGACCCCATTTAGATAAAAGCTTGGTTTGGCTGATAATTTTTAGCAAACTATTTTTCCATGTCTTTGATTTCTTGATGTTCTATTGCTACTCAACACACAGTTGCAGTTTTCTTCATTATATAACTAGTTTTATTTGTACTGTGATAGGCTCCAATGTTCTTAAAGTTGTGCCATTACTACATCAAAGATATTGCAAATGGTCGGGTGAGCTTTACATTTCTAAGTAAAAAAGGCTGGATTTTTTGGATTTACTCTATTGTAAATTCTTGTAACTTAAGAATTATTTAAATTTTTGTAGGCAGCAGCTTATAATCCCTTCAAAAAGTGGGAGACCACATCTTCTTTGGGTGTACCTTTAGGTGGCATAGGGTATGTTCTTGGTCAGTATAGGGTAAATTACTGGTTGGTCTCTAAGGACTAAGGGTTTTTTTTTATGTTAGTTCATGAATTTTCAATCGGTTAACTTTGGTTATTTTCTTATTTTTGACAAACTTTACGAACCAACGTGAAACGATTCAAAATTTGTTGTCCAACATAAAAAAAATCTTAGATTGCATGGGCCAACAAGTAATTTACCCTGCCATATTTCTAAAGTTATTGCATTTACTTTCACTATCACAGGTAAGGGCCATCCTTATAAAATTGAAGGCAAGCATATATACTGCACATGCATTAGGAATGTAATCTGTTCTTAAAATTATTCACCTATGAAATAGGTCATGACTAGTGTATAACCCTTTTTTGAAATGTGGCTTAGGCTAATAACATTAAACTAAGCAAGTACAAAATTACAAAATCAACTAACATCTGCTCTAAGGATGTTGCAAAACTCATTGGAAATGGGCATTTTCCTTTTCCAACAAAGATTGCTTATGTAGCCAGGTGGGCTAAGAAATTGACTGCACTATGTACATTATGTTGTACATTTGTTAGTTTGTAAAAATAAAATGAAAGAGAAATGTCTAGTCTATTGCAACACAAGGTCCCTTTTGATACTGTTTCTCTTGGATGTGCTCAACCTCTTACATTGCTACTTTAACCCATTTCTACCTGTTGTACTAGTCGGTTTCCTTCCTTCATTTGACCTTGTGAGGTCTACTTGGTTCAAGGCGCCTCCTCATTGGTGCAATTTATTCTGGATGCATTTGAGCACCTTCAAGGAATCTCACTCTAACCAATTGCTTTCTGGCTATGTATCTTCAACTACAATAGCTCTCGAGTCTCGACCCTTCAAGGCTCCCACTTTTCCACAACAGGTACAACATCTGTAAGGATCCTTTTTCCTCCTCAAACAAATGATGCACGGATGATGAAGCTAGCTCCAATCACACCTCTTTGCATTGAACTGTTAAAGTTAACTTTGAACCTTCTCGAAGGTGGTGAAACCATGTATCTACATGGAGATACATAACCACAAGAGGACAACTAGGTTCCAGCAGCTTCTAAGATGGTTCATGGTGTTAATTGTGATGTTCAAAGGAACATGCACTTTGGAATTTTGGCCATACCATCAATATTTTTGCTTCAAATTGTAGTTGCATCTCCCTTTAACTATATTTAGTTAACACTATCTTTAGCGTAACCTGCAAGGAAAGGGTTAGTGGGAATAAAATATTATGCTGTTGAAGGATCCTCATCATGTCTCTATAATGTCGTTAGTCTTAACCTAGATGTGTAATGTTCTCTTCCACATCACAACCCCAAGGGATAGAGTTATTTTTGTTAATCCTTTTTTTTGGTGCCAAGCACTGGAGGGGAAAACATTTTTGTATACATGTCAAAGGAAAGTCTAGATCTTTGGCCTTGTAGATATCCTCAGCTACCAATCTCCAGCAAAGGCCTCTCCTTCCAAGCTAAGCTGAGAGGCATACAACTAGGTAGTGGGGATCTTCAAGGAGTTAGTGGTCGCCTTGACAAGTCTCTCTCCACCTATACTATTGTCCTTCCTAATGGTCAAAACTCTCTTGTAATTCCAGCTTAAGTAATTGGTCAATCTTGTCACTATTCCACTCAAGTTGTTGGGATATATCGGTTATAGTGGAAGGAAGCTCATTTATCTGCAGATCCTAGCGGCATTTGCTTAGTGACATGGTAGCAACAATGGGTTACCCATAAAAAACTATCATTCCATCCTTTACCAATCAGGTCATATGACTAAATCACTCTGCCATCTATACGGATAAGTCTCCTACCCAGGAGTCACCTTGCCTCACCTCAAACAAGTGGCTGTGTCCACCATGCTTAGCACACAAGCTCTTTCGCCATTTATACTTCTTGTTGCTCATGAATCTGGTTGTGTGCTTAGCCATCAGAACCTTTCTCCAAAATAGAAGATTGTGAATGCCAAGGCCTACTTTACTTTTTGGCTTGCACTTGTCCTTCTAGGCAACATAATATATTGCCTTGGATTCCTCGTTGCCACGCAAACAACAACAATAATAACAATAATAAATTAAGCCTTTATTCTATTAGGTGGGGTAAGTTACATGAATTTTTTTATTTCTATTAGGCTTTATGAAATAGCAAATTCTCTTTTGGCTTCAAATATATGAGATCATTATTTATAGTTTCTTGCTGTTTTTTTGGTTTTCTTTCTTTTTCTGCATATGCAAGAATCAATTATTCAATTTTCCTTACTCGAGCTTCCGTTGGCCTACGATTTTTATGTCCAAACCATCTAAGCTGATTTTTTGAGCTTATTCTCAATTGAGGTAACTCCAATTTTCTTGTGGATATACTTATTTTTTATCATGTCCTTTCATTTATACCCGCTCATCTACCTTAGCATTCTCATTTTTGCAACACTTATTTTATTTGTGTGTTTCTACTTTGTAGGCTAGATCCAGTACTATATAATATCGTTGTTCTTACAACTATTTTATAAAATTTACTTTTAAGTTTAAATAAATTTTTTTTATCATATAATATATTAGATGCATTCTTCCACTTTATGCATCTTGCTAGTATTGTCTATTTATTTCATTATTATTTTGTTTGATTGATCCAAAACGTCTAAACTGTTCGTTCTTCTTAATAATTTGATAATCAATTGCCATCTCTCTATAACAAGTACTTTTATATTGACTAAATTTATATTTTATATATTTAATTTTTAATCTGATAAGATAAAATTTTTAAGATTTTAATATATTCTTTATAATTCGAGTTTCGCCTTAGCACTTTCTATAGTCTTATTAACGAAGATAATGTCATTTGTAGAAAGTATACACCAAAGTATTTTTTTTGAATGAGTTCAGTTAAAACTTTCATAATCAATGCAAAATGATATGGACTTAAAGTTGAACTTTAGTGTAATTCAATTGAAATAAAAAAAATTTTAGTCAAATTTTTTTGTGTTCAAATATGTGTAACAACCCTTTTATACATGTTTTAAATAACTTGAATGTAAGCAATACAAATCTCTTTCTTTTCTAAACTTCTCCAATGCACTTTCTTTGGGGCTATATTATAAGTTTTTTCTAAATCAATGATGATCAAATACTTATCTTCTTTTATCTCTCTAAATATCTCTATTAAATATCTCAACAAATGAATAATTTTTATGGTGGATCTGCCTAGCTAAAATAAAATTGATCTGTGATCCTCTAGTATTACGACATAATCTATACCTGATCACCCTTTTTTAAAGTTTTAAAATATTATTTATTAACTTAATTCCTTTATATCTAGTATAATTTTGTATTGCCTTTATTTTTATAAATAGGTATTGTACTCTTTCTCCATTTATTTGACATTTTTTTTAGTTTTTAAAATTATATTAAATAACCTAGTGAACCAAAAAATTCTTTCAACTCCTATCTGTTTTTAAATATATATTGGAATATCATTCGATCCTACTATTTTTTTACACTTCATTTTCTTTAAAGCCTCTCCAACTTTTACTTTACTTATATGCTGAATGTAAGAGTAATTTTTTTTTTGTTTGAATTCTAAAATAAGTAAGATTAATTGTATTATTGAACCATTATTGAAAAGCATTTTAGAATAACTCATTCATCTGTACTGAATGTTTTCGTCCTTAAAAAATATTTTTTTATCCTTATTTTTAATGCATTTTACTCCAGTCAGGTCTTTAATTTTCTTACCTCTTATTTTGACAAGTTTATATATATGTCTTTCTTTTTCTTTAGTATCTAATCTCCTATAAAGATCATCAAATATTACATTCTTTGCATTACAGATTATTTTCTTGAATTTTCATTGATTAGTTTTATACGTATTTAAATTTTTTTGTTTTGCATTTATTCTAGTTTTTATGACATTTATTTTTTTAGTCTTTTCTTGTATTTCTTCTTTTCTCCACCAAATATCTTTATTATTTGGAGCTTTCTTGTTTAGATTTTTTCAACATATCTTTTGTAACTCTATGGATGTTAGCAACCCTCAACTACATAAGATCAACATCCCCTCTAATGTCTAACTGCCCATATTGTACAATCATTTTCTTAAAAATATTTCTGTCTAACTACCCAGATCTATTGTGCCAAGATATAGTTATTTATAATAAGTTGTCCTAGATTGAAAGATCCCTGCTCCAAAGACATTAGTAAGCTATGTGCCTTGAGCTTATAGACTAACACCTTGGCTATCACCTTGTAGATCGTAATGCATAAGCTTATGATCCTGAACTGCTTGGGTTGCTCCACTCTATTGGTCTTTGGAATCAAAGTGACAAGTATGTCTTTCCATGACTGTAGCATGACTTTGGTGTTGAAAGTATGTTGAACCACACCCACGATTGTCTAATACCCCTTCAAAAGAGCCCAATTACTCCATCCACATTAAGGGCTTGTCTTGCGTCTCTAATCTCCTCCATGTGACTACGTCAATTGTGCTTATACTGTCAAAGAGAGAGTGGCCTTGGCTGCGAATCTGTAGGTATATTGCTATCCATGTCCACTATGCCCCAGTTACTAGTGAGGAACTCCATCATCGTAGACAGAATGCTCTCCTCCATGGTTCTCGACTTAGAATCATCAACAACCACTCAGATATAGTTTTGCCTTTTTTGCTCATAGCAACTTGATGGAAAAAGATGGTGTTTTTATCCACCTTAGCCATCCACTACACTTTTGCTCTCTGCCACTACCAGTTTCTGTTTTTGTTGCAGTTGTGTTGTATTTTGCCACAAAATGTAACATTTGAATGTGTTCCTCCTTCGTGAGACCCCCCGACATAGCTTCCCTAATCCTTAGTCTGCAAAGAGAGAATAGCTTGATCCAACTCCTTGGTTTTAGATGAAAGATCCCTTATTTCCAATTTGCTCCACTGCTTCAATGCTTTTATGGACGTACAATCCTCTTGTTCAACACTATAGGTTGACGACCCTTAATCGAGTGTCTCCAAGTACGATATATGATGACATTAGCCTTGTCATAAGACAAACAAACATATTCAAACTTGATGTCAGTGCTTCAAGTCTAGGATTGAGGAGTGATTTGAACCTATGCGAGGTAGATGTGTGACCTACAAGCCAAGGATTTGTACAAGAGCAGTGGAATTGAACAACATTCTGTCTAAGCTCTCTCAAGTCTCTTGCATTTAAACATTAATCCAGGTAAAGACCGGTCCCTACCCAACATCCTATAAATCAGCTTGATGCATGAACTCAATAAACTCGTTAGTCGTTGTGTTAGATTTGAAAGGTCCCCCCCATCTTCTTCTCTTGTTTCTCGATATAGTTGTAACCTCCTCTGACCACTATTGGAATAGTATGGTTCAGAAGCGGGCCAAACTTTCCAAAGTTCCTTTTGTTGATTTTCTTTTTTCGTGGCATAGACTCATCCAACAAGACATTCGCTGCCCTTCACTGATGTAGCTTCTACTTGTAGGACCTACCTATGCTCTAGCATGATCTGAGTAGGCACTTTGCTTTAATCCCAAACCAATATAATGCCTCCAGAATTACTTTGGGGATTGCTACAGAACTCCTACTTCGCCCAATTTACTTATTAATAAACCGCAGATTTACATTGGTTTGACAGGATCCTAAAAGAAAAACCATAAAGGGATTATGATCTCTAGTGGTAGTTATGCGAACTTTTAACTTCCATTCCCACTCCTCTACAGTTCCAAAAGATGATGCTATGCATTGGAAGAAGATTGGACTCCCTTGATCACCAGCACCTGAGAGCTGCCTTCTTTATCATCTCACCTTATTTTGTGATCGGATACATCAACCGTGACGTCAACCTCATCCACTTGCGGGTTCTCTTGGATCTCCATTGTTGCATGCATCTCCTTTCTTCTTTTTCCTGAGACTAGGCTTTTCCTTTGGTAGGTCTCCAATGAGGAAATCAAAACAGCCACCTTCACCACTGTTTTGAGTGCTGTCCACGCTGTATTCAGCCTTGGCCTAAAATTCTGCTTCAATTCTGCAGGGTTTGACAGCTGAAATTACGATGTTTTTATTTTCGTTTCATTGTGTAGATGATTCTGCATGTCTAGCTTCACTGAATGGTCTCTGAATTAGTTGTTCACGCCCTCTTTCTCTAATGCTGTACACTAATTTCAGAGTTCCTGTGAGCTAAAATATTCCCCAAAACGTCTAGAATCCTTTGGTTTCCAACTAGGCACAATGTTGGATGATTTGGCCTTACTTCTAAGGCTCGGAATCTTTCTCCTTCTGCATTGGATGCCCCTAACTGATTGATTTTGGTCCACTTCAGTTGCTGAACCCAAGACGGGCCCTTTCAGGTCAGGCCCTCCTCTCCATTACTTTTTCCGTCTCCTAGTAACCGGAGCCATGGTCCAAGCTCACCTGTTTGTCCCTCTTTTGGTATCTTTGGTTGTAAGCCTTTTGAGGTCCCATTCACCTCTACATTTATGGTGTTGTCTCCTTCAGTGTGCATGACATCAACTCCATCTGCTTGGTTATTAGCATTCCTCATTTCTAGCTGGTTGGATACTCCATTTTGGATGGGCATTGGTTGTTCTTATGGCCAAATCTTCTACACTCAAAGCAATGGAAATGCCTTCGTACTCAAGATATTGATAGAAGTGACCAGTTGATCCACACATCCAAGTCCCAATTTGCAGTGCGTCACTCATGTTCACATTAAGAATACCCAAGCATACAATCTCCCTATCCTTGTTTGCTGTGAAATGGTCAAACGACAAGATGTCCTAGCTTTGGAAGCGATTTCTGCTATCTTTGGATGCCAAACTCAAGTGGTAAGTTCGGGAATCTCACCCATAAAGTAGTGGTACCAACACTAGCAGAGGTTCTAATGGATGGTGTTCACAAGTTAAATTCCACTCTTGTCCAGCCAATTTCCAAGGTCCACCTAGCCAATCTACATTTCATGCTTCCAAACTTGCAAAATTGAGGATAAAACAACCATACCCAACATCTTTCATTTTGAGAGAAAAGCCCCCACTTCTTTTGTGTCTCCGCAAATACAATATGGAATGGAAAACACTACTAGGGGAATTGCTACTCCTCTTGGGATAGTTTTCACCTCCTTTGCACCATTGTCAGCATCCCTTTTATGCTCCAAGGCCTCGTCAACAATGTGTTGTGGAATAGGAACACTTCCAATACCTCCAACTGCCTCAGCCCTTCCTTTTCCATTTCGTGCCCTAGCATAACTTAGCCTCCTTTTGATCCCATGGTCTGCTGCCCCGTTTTCATGATATTCCCCATTGCGGCATTTCTATGAACACTAGGCATACACTCATCACTAACAGGCTCTGAACCTTTTTGGCCACATGTATCATACTCTTGGATATAATGGGTGCCTCCCACATTGTCCCTGTCATTCTGACCAAATCTACCCATTGAGCCATTCTGTTGAACACTAGGCGCACAGAATTTTATGATCAATTTTCCCAAAAGTTTCAGCCCTAGGACCTGCACTAGGATTGCATTGGTGCCCGGCATTGTCCTGCAGGGAAACTAGCCTATTGGGGCCTTGAGTAGTGAGCACTATTGGCCCAGACAACATCTGTATAGTTGATATCCACCACTTTGCAGCCACACTCTTGGGCTGCCTAGTGTTTACAGGACATACCTTCTATATGGTTTGAACTTTGCCTCTTCACCTCAAGTGGCCAATTCTTCGAATCTGCAAGGTGGGAGTGAGGTGATTACATCTTGCTTGATGCTGTGAACAAGTTCCCCTTGGTGAATAGCTTTCTTGAAGTTGTTCTTGGCTCCAAAGGTGTGTCGGTTAGTTCAAGTCATTTATCTTTGAACTCCACATCCATCCCGAAAATAGAGCTCTATTTCCTTCTCCATTTTGTTGTCATAATCATCTTCCAGCATATCCTCTTCCCCTCGGTTTCATCTTCGTTCATTCTCATTCCTGCTGATTTTAGGCCATCGGTTGTTTTCAGTTGAGCTAGACTCTTTTCCTTAGCCTTAATTGCTAAAAATTCATCTTCTCTTGCTCTTATTTTGGATAAGATATCTTGGGAGATGGCCAAAAGATCTACGATCAATCCAATTCTCTTGTCGATTCCAAGTGGAGCATTGGAGCTGCAGGTTTCTTCCTTGCTTCCATTGCTTTTTCTGGTAGTGTCCAACTCCCTAATCTATTTCTCTAATATCCCAGTTTCAACTTTCTTCGAAGGACATTGGCCGACCATCGCCGCTGACAGAGGGGCTCTGCCTCTCTTCTTTCGCCTCAGACACTGCTCGAGAGCCCTAACCATAAAAAACATGTGTAACCCTTTTCAAATGGCATAACTTTAGGAGGCACAACACTATTTTTCTACTCGCTTGTGGCTCATGGAGGCACCTTGTTTCTTGCAGCAAGATTGTTGATGTAGCACATGTTGACAACCTCTTACTTCGAGATGTAATTTAGTGGCACCGCCTTCTGAATGCGATTTTCATTAATGGGATATCATGTTATGAGCTCTATTTCTTGAGCAATTCTTTTATAAATTGTGTTTCTCTACTACTTGTCATTCAAAGATCAAGGATAAATGATATATCTAGTTCGTGGTCTATAGTTAACCTTCCTTATGTGCCTTGCCTTGTTGGTGAGCATGTATGATGCAGAATGTTTGTGGAATGGCAAAGTCGTAGAACAATAGAAATAAGTGGATAACCAGAGTCGGGCCCTAAACATTATCAATGGAAAGACACTGTCAGGTATTCTCACCTTAGGATTCTCTATTTTTCCCTTCCAAATTATCAATCCTTTCGAGAATCCCTCACCTTATCAACTAGATTACACATGAACCCAAATTTTCATCATCCTAAGTTCAAAATCAAATGTAGTGCAGACTTTATATGTAAAAGCTTAATCTCATTCTAAAATAAAGGCAAATTATGTGAGATACTAAACTTAAAATAAAATAAAATAAATAAAGAAGAATTTGACTAATTTAAAATAATAAATTTCCTAAATTATGGAATAAAGTAATGTGTATACTAGAACATTATTCTTATGATGTTCAAATTTGCTTATAATAACTCCATCTAGTGAGCCATTGGCTACGGGAAAAGAAAGCTAAATTTATTAGCCATATTTTAAGAATTTTGGTGAGTATTTGCTAAGCATATGCGTGGCATTCTCGTAGCTACTATAACAAAAGCTTTTACTATTTCTGACCATGACAAGACTACAACATATATTTGTAGATTTTATCTAGACATTCTGGATTTGATTGGGTTACATTGCATCTAGGTTATCAGAATCTCTCAAATGTCTCATAAAGTACTTGTTGAGTGAAGGTGATACCTTTCCCAATATTTTGGCAAAATAGGAAACTACTCATGTGCTTATGGGAATCATTGCTCGTGCACAATGTTTCTTACTTTATGTCTTGAGTCGTTGGACTGTTCTTGCTTCTCACCTGCTCCCGAAACAGCATTTGAGCCATTTGTGTGGTATTCCTCGCAGACACCATCTTAATTTGCATTCCACATACCGCAGTCACATTCTAATCTACTCCAGTCCTTCACTGTCACAGTCTTTTGTTCGTCACCATCTCAGGCATGGCCAAAGATGATAGTATCATGTCTGTTTCTGATTAAAGTGTGAAAGCTAAATTCTTTAGAGGAGGGTTTACCCACTTTTGGCAGCTCTCGGGTATCTCTAAATACTATTTTGCATCTTGTAAACTAAACTTGTTGACAAACATTGATGCCAACATAGTCGGCATAATGTTAGTGAAAGAAATACTGGGAGTCAGTTATTTTTTATCTGTTAAGCCATGTTTGTTTGGCCGTTGAAAATTAACCTGGTTTAATTTTAATCAGGCATATCACATCATATATAAAATTTAATATTAAAAATTAATTTTATTTTACATCCTACACATATTACTAAAATAATAACTAACTTATATCACATCTCTCACATATTCCAACATAATAACTAACTTTATATCACATCCCTCACATATCTCAGCATAATAACTAACTTTATTTCATATCATTCACAATTTTCAATAAAAAAATATCTCTATCCAAGTTTGATTTTAACCTTACAAATAAACAGACCCTTATTGAATATTTTCTCTTACCAAAACTTATTCTATCCTGATATATAAATTTGCTTTGGATGTTCACGTGATTTTTTAGTTGCATATTTAAATGGTGTCAACATTTCTATCAAGGTGTTTGCAAATTTATTTTAATAAAATTATGTTTCATTCCTTCGTCTTTGGATATTTCTCAGCCAAAACTTGTTTTTCTTTTAGTGCATCTTAAGCTGCTTTTAAATTAGGTTTTTAAAATGACTAGAACTTCAAAAGAGAATGCCACATTCAGATGGCATATGCATCTATTACCTCAAGGACCTTGAGGATGAATTACTGAAGTAGGTGGTTAATACATCAACAATAACAACCACCGAGCCTTCATCCCGCTAGGTTTAGTTGGCTATATAATTTTTTTTTTGCCATTGCATTATATCAAATAATAGCTCCCCATTTAGCTTTAAGTATGTACGGTTATTTCTTATAGTTTATTGTTATATTTTTTTTCTTCCTCTTTCTTTTTTTATGGGCAAGATCCAATAATTCAACTCTCCTTACTGGAATTTCTATTGGCCTACGATATATATGTCCAAACATTTAAGCTGACTCTCTCTGAGCTTATCCTCAATTGAGGCTATTCCAATATTCTCACAGATGTACTCACTTCTCATATTATCTTTTTGTGTATATGTACTTTTTTGCTTTAGTATTTTCATTTGTGTGACACTTATTTTATTCACATGTTTCTATTTTGTAAGTCAACACTCAACACCATATAACATCGTTGATTTACTCTTGTTTTATGTAATTTACTTTTAAATCTAAGTGGGATTTTACTATCACATAATACGCCAGATATATTCCTTCACTTAATCCATCCCTCTAGAATTCTGCTATTAACATCATTATTTATTTTATCATTATTTTGTATAATTGATTCAAGATATCTAAACGCCCCACTTTTCTTGACAATTTAATCATCAATTGTCACTTGAAGGAGGTAGTTTATTTGCACTTTTTAATTAAAAATTTTAATTAGCATTTTGATTAGTTTCTTTAGCATGCTTTTGCTGACAATAGGAACAAAAGTTTGAACAGTTTGATCATTTGTAATGCTGTTGGGAATCATTAAACAATAAAGTCTGGATTTTGTAATTTCTTTTCAAAACCTTATAAGAGTATTATTCAGAAGTTTGTTGTTAAAATGCATGTAACATTTTGTAGTTGCTGAACCTCTTGTTTTGTTTTGAACTTTCTGACACATTATGCACAATCTTAATCACTTTGTTTAATTGATGAGGGTCAAGTCTTTTAACAATTATATTGCCATATTGTTGCTAAATTTTTTGCTGTCTTGTAAAGTTTTTCCGCACTGCTGAACACTTGTAGTTCTTTGAAATAGAACTATGTATTATTTGAATACTCACAATTTTGATGTACAACTTGCAGTGCAGGAAGCATTGGAAGAAGCTACAAAGGTTATTTCCAAAATTGGCAGTTGTTCCCTGAAATGTGTGAAGAAAAGCCTATTTTAGCAAATCAGTTTTCTGTAAGTTTTTATTTATTTATTTATTCATAATCTGGTTTTAAAGTATTCATCATGTAAGAAAATTATAGATTACCCATAAAGATTCATTAGACACAAAACTGTAATCTGATAGAAGAAATTTTGAATATTCACAATTTTTTGCTTGCCTTCCTTTCTTTCTCTTTGTTTTTTCTGCAGTCTCTTTCAAATTCTTAGTTGACTCTAGTAGTTTAATGCTTCATGTTTATTGATTTTCCAGTGGTGATGCTTTGGTTCAGTATACCAAAGATGTTTTGGTATATCCCATTCCTGGTCACAACTATTCACACTAAACCTAATAGTTCTAGTCAGTACAAAAAGTTCAAATGAAGATGTCATACTTGTATAACACCTTCAGGTAGAAACCTGCATTCAGATTCAATCTCACCTGACAAGATAGAGAATTAAGTGGATGTAGATGGATTGGATGGCAGTGTTTTAAACATTGTTAAACAGGGAGATTCTAGTATTGTGCTTTAGACAGCTTTGATACATGATAGTTACTACTTCAATCTTAAATTATCAGAAAACTTCTTAATATGATCATACACTTGCACAGTCCTGCCTCTCAAAAAAATGATGTCACATGATGTGGGATTGATATAATGCAATGGTAAGGCAATTTTGAGACCAACACTATAAATCACAAATTATTCATAAATAGGGAAATATGTATTCTATAATCAATGGACAATATCATCTGCGAAGAGCATACACCAAGGCACTTCATCTCAGTAGATCAAAAACTGAATATATGAAGTGCACATTTAGTCAAGAAAGAAATACTTATATTGAAGATGTGACAATTGGTGATCAAATTGTCAAGAAGAGTGAGCACTTTAGATACCTTGGATCAATTATACAAAATGATGGCGAAATAGATAATGACGTTATTAGCAGGATTCAAGCAGGATGGGTAAAATAGAGAAATGCTTGTAGTGTGTTGTGCGATAGAAAAATCCCATCCAGAATCATGGGTAAATTTTATAAAACTGTAGTAAGACCAACGATGATATATGGTGCTGAATGCTGGCCTGTAAAGAGAAAAGATACAAATAAAATAAATGTTGCAGAAATGAGGATGTTAAGGTGGATATGTAGATATACACGAAAGGATAGAATGAGAAATGAGTATATCCGAAAGAAAGTTGGTGTTGCACCAATTGAGGATAAACTTAGAGAAAGTCGACTTAGATGGTTTGGACATCTAAATCGTAGGCCGATTGAAGCTCCAGTTAGAAAAATTGAGTTATTGGATTTTGCTCATGTACAAAGAGGAAGAGGGCGACCAAAGAAGACATGACAAGAAACTATAAGGAGTGATCTTAGTTACTTAAACTTAGATAAGAATTTGGTAACTGATAGAGCGCAATGGAAACAAAGGATTCATGTAGCCGACCCCACCTAGTGGGATTAAGGCTTGGTGGTGGTGGTTGTTGTTGTAATCAATTTGGGATAGTTTGATAAATTAAAGTTTTGCAAAGCCAAATTAAAAATTAAATCAAACTAAATCGATGGTAAATAAGTATTTACCAAATTAGATTACGACTATTGATCTGATTCTATTAAATCAGATGAGTCAAGAAATTAAATTAGGGGATATCAATTTTGAATCCAAAATATGAAATGGAAAGATATGTGTACAAAGGGGCTAATCTTGCCATAAAACTAGTGAACTAGAATATCCAAATGACATCACCAAATAAGCCAATAACCTGAAACTTGAATATTTGTAATAACTGCAGTAATCTAATGTAGAAATAAAATAACTAATATTTGAGATCAAGATTTGTCCAAATAAGTGATCATGACATGATTTGACTTGAATTGTCATTAGAAGAGATTTTTACACCACCTGTTACTTAGGATGAAACATTGTTTCTTGTTGGTGACTTGATATTAGACTGTTTAGGGATTTACAAATGAATGGACAAGTCTTGGCCTTTTGAAGAGTGGAGGAACAGCATCCTATGAAGCACCGATACTTCGTGGAGCCTAACGTATCCGTATCGTATCCGTATCGGATACCGATACTCCCCGATATTCCACCGATACGTATCCGATACGCCACGTGGCGTATCAATTTTTTTTTTAATTTTAAAAATCCGATACTCGCCTGATACTTGCCCGATACTTGCTTGATACTTGCCCAATACTTGCCCGATACTTTTCGATACTTCTAATTAAAGAAAAAAATGTTGAAACAATTGGTTTTGCCTACACGATAAAAAATAAAAAATATATTATACATAAAACACAACTCATGCATAGACTCAAATAATAAGATTGAGAGATATACTGAACTCACATAATTGGAATTACAAAATGCTTAATGCACGCTAGTGTTTCGGCAATAAAAAAAGAATTTGGTATTTGCAAGCAACTGTATTATCTAGTTTTTCTATATCAACCATACTATCTTTGCTTCTGTTAGACACCGACCACTTTATTTTTACTTTAATCAAGCTCATATTATGAAAACGATAGAACTTTAATTTTTTTATTTTGTTTATTTATTTAGTTAACACTCAGAGTGAGGAGAGCATATATCTACTTTAACTAGATTATATATATGACTTTATGTCACATTATCTATGTTATTTTCAATTATATGTCGTTTGCATTGAGCTAATTAATTTAAATCGAATTTAAATTAAAACTGAAATTAATTTACTGAAATATATTTAAACTCTCTTCTCACTTAGATGATCTGTGATAGGTTGAAAGTAATTAAATAAATTTAAAATATTATTTTAATTTAAATTTTTTTAAACTCAATAGTTGTTGAAGGATATTTTTATTTTTTATAGTTAAATTGTCTAATATTTTTTTAGTGATATTAATAATATTTAAAAAAATATAATTAATTTAAAAAAAAAATTAAAAGATATTTTTGAAAATAATAACAACAAAATGTATAAGCTGGTATAATCTACCATAGATTTATATCTTGAATATGAGAATATGACATATTATATATAAATATAACAGCCGTATCCTGACGTATCTGTATCCTACTTTTTTTAAGTTTGGCGTATCGTCGTATCCGTATCGTATCGTATGCGTATTGTCGTATCGTACCCATGCTTCATAGACAACATCTAATATACTAAATCAAAGGTTCCACCATCGTTTCTCACCCACCTTCTTCCCCCCTTTTTGGATATCATTCTCTATTTGGCCAACTACTAAAAAATATGTCATTGAAATGGAATCACAAGGTTGAAATAAGGTTCCATTTACTAGATTCTAGTTTGAATTTTTGATGGAGTGTTACTGGGAAAGACGTGACTTCGCTTTCATGAGGAAAGCAGACAAGCCAATTTTTGCATCCTAATCTTTTCCATTCGTACATGGGCTTCTTGCTTTTATTCATTGTTTTCCATTCTCACCTCTCAAATTTACTCCCAAACAATCTAAAAGGCCTCATGTTGAGCTTGTGATGAGCGTTTTTCCTTTTTAAAGGATTCCCACTTCTTCTTTTTTCATTATTTGCAAGATGCTCCAGCCTTCTTCCATTTTACTTTGACCAGCCTCCTATTCTATATAATGGAGAGCTGATTTTTGCTAATTTGAATAAAAGAAATACTTTTTCATGAAAAAATTATTGGACCACTATAATATGTCCTCTTTAACTTCATTTCCTAGAGAGTTTTTTGTTAGACTCCTTCAAGTTTATGTTGTTTTTTAATTTAATTTTTACCAGATCTTCATTTCCCGGCCTAATGGTGAAAGGTTTTCTAGTGTGTTGTCCCCAAGAAGTACACAAGTTCCCAGGTGAGTCATTTTTTCTTTAAAATTGTTAGGATACTTAGTAAAATGCATTAGATAAAATCTTCTTTGTTTCAGTGCTTTCCAAGGAAATAACTTCTTACAGTTGGTAGAAACTTTAGTATTGAAGATATTGAAGGATATTGGTTTCTGTAAAATGCAGAGGGAGTATGAATCCTGGGATTGAATCTTGGGATTGGGACCTCAATGGAAAGAAATCCACTTATCACGCTTTGTATCCAAGATCTTGGACAGTATATGATGGTAATCATAATAAGAATGTAATCAATTTCGAGTTTGTTTCTATATTTATTTTATTTTATTTTGTGTAGGTGAACCTGATCCAGAACTCAAAATAACTTGCCGCCAGATTTCGCCGTTCATACCTAACAATTATCAGCAAAGTAGCTACCCTGTTGCTGTTTTTACATTCACGGTATGGAAGTTTGAGGCATTCTTTGTCAAGAAATCAAAATTTCGTACAATAGGTTGTCTTTGCCTTTTAGTATCAGCTCTCATAATATTTTTTCTTTGCTATTTTTCTATCTTCCAGTTGGTCAATTCTGGAATGACACCTGCTGACGTAACTCTACTTTTTACATGGGCTGTAAGTTGGATTTTTTGGACATCATCCTTTCTGGTTTCTAAATTTTTTGGAATTATGATGTTTTTTAAATCTCGGTAAAACTTACTGATGGTCAATGATGCTTTCTATATTGCAGAATTCAGTTGGTGGGAACTCTGAATATTCAGGGAATCATTCTAACAGTAGAATGAGGTAAGTCTGTATTGAAGCAAATTGCAGAGATTGTTAATTATTTGATACCAATAAAATGCATTTTGTAGCAATAAACATGGGCGTGTTGCCATGGGTAAATATCATTACACTTTTATCCTTGTCCTTGAGTCAGCAGACTACTTGACTAACATTCCAAATGCAACCTTACATGCTCCAACGCAGCCCCACCCCCCCTTCTGTCTTTTTCTTGATATACACGAGAACTTATGATGAGCAAAATTACCCTCTAAAGGAACAACTGGTGTAAGTTAAGCATTTGGGAACCCATCTGCTATCTATCCGCAACAATGAAATGTACATATTGACTCTGATGTTCGGATTATCTTTGATCTGAGGGAGGAGAGGGAAGGTTTGTAGGCCCCAAGGTGTTTTGAGGAATAACTTTTGATATATGCATCTATGTGATATGCATGTGTATGTATGTATATGTATGACAGAGATATAGATAGATAGTTGGTTACGAATTTATTTATTTATATTAATTTTTAATTACAAGGGACAAGAAAAATGATGGCTTTTTAAAATGTTTCCAATTTGTGGACGGAATTACTGTGAATGATGTGGCGAATAGATTAATATTTACACACATAGAGAGTGTTGCTTTATATAAAGCTGAATGGAGAAGAGAACCTTATAGCTGACTAATCAGCTTCGGACCGTGACTTTGTTAAGAACAAATCCCCACCCTCCCCTCCCCAACCCAAATATGTTAATGTGACCAAGTTTTTGTTAAATGTTTAGCATACCTAACTTGTTCATTCTCTCAAGTCATTTGAAATTCAACTTCATGGTCTAGATATACTATGCATTATATTCTAGTTGGATTGTTGAGCTTAAAAGTAAATGCAACAATAAAGGAAATCATATCATAGGAAAGTTTTACATTGTTAGTCGGCTGATCACTGCCTTCCTTGATCTGGGCCTGGAATTGGCAAAAGCTTGAGATAGTCAGAGTTTTTGAGCTTGAAAATAAAGATGTATAACATTTGACTTTTACAGGAAGTATTTGTAGCATTTGATGAAGAATATAACATTTTAGTAGAAGTAATCATTATTAAGAAAAACACTGGTAACATATTATTAAGTTTGATAAATACTTCCTATCTTTCATGTATTATTATGTAAGTTATGACAATTTTTATAGTTTCAGCTTATTTTAAGTTGATTGCTTGATATATATCAATGTTGTTCTGCTCTACTTATTTTTTTCTTTTAACCTTTTTCCTGTAAAACCTAGGGTGCAAGATGGTGTACATGGAGTGCTTTTGCATCACAGGTACTTCAATTTAGAGATTTCCCAATTTTTACAGTTGAAACTGCATGCAGGGCATTGAACCATC
This sequence comes from Apostasia shenzhenica, assembly GCA_002786265.1. Lineage (NCBI taxonomy): Eukaryota > Viridiplantae > Streptophyta > Magnoliopsida > Asparagales > Orchidaceae > Apostasia > Apostasia shenzhenica. Next base: position 568,808 of record KZ451998.1, read on the forward strand.
ATTTGTCTTTTCGTAATTTTCTGATTAAAAACTATGAATGCAGGACAGCAAATGAACAACCTCCCGTGACATTTGCAATAGCTGCTCAAGAGACATCTGATGTTCATGTTTCAGAATGCCCTTTTTTTGTGATATCTGGTGATGCAAATGCATTTACAGCACGTGATATGTGGGATGAAATAAAAAAGGTTTGTTGACACCGGTGAGCTTTTGAATATGGCATTTATATGTATACTCAGCTCATTTCATACCATTCCTTTCTGGTTCCAATTTTTGAGATAAAACTTGTTGAATTTGATTATTACTTTGTGCAGTTACAATGTCTCTTGTTCTGTTACTGATGTCAGTGTGCACTGTTTATTTTCTGTTTCTTTTATGACTTGTGTCTGTAACATGTTTGGATTCCACAAATTTATATGTTTACCTGTATTCAGTATTGTCATTTCAGTTCTTTTTCTATGATAACATTGTATATTTTAGTGTTGTCTCTCTATATGTTATTCTATGCTGACATTATTGCATTTATATTGCACTTTTCAATATCTTTGTGTTTTCGTTGGTTTTTATCTTCTGTGCATGCTTCATCGTCATTGTATCTTACACTACAGAGGAATTCTTCAAGTTCATTTTTTAACTTGAATCGGCACATGTTGTTTAAGGACTTGTGCACTATCTTATATAATTACTGATGGAACATTTGATCATATATTGGTGCTATAGGCCAGTACAATTGAGAGTAGATGAGCAGCATTAGGGTAGGCAGATAATATTTATTTTGGAAAAAATAGGAAAAGAAGGGTAAAGAAAAAAATAACTGGTTAGATATTGGAAGGAAAGATTTGTACTAGAATTTGACACTGCAGGTTGTGTAGAATTATTTGGGATAAATTTATTCTTAAGCCAATCATGAATGGATGACATATGGCTAGTGATAATGATGCCGATGATGATGGTAATGGTGAAGAATATGGATTTCGCATGTTAAAAGAAATACATGTTATTTGTAATGTAAGTGCAAACGGTGCTTTGACTATTTTAATTGTAATGATCTATTTGTTGATTGATCAATGCATTTATGTAGTGTAGTTAATTATTCAGGGTGGACTTTGGCCCTTAAGATCTATAATGACTCACTGTTCGAATCGATATTTAGCTTGAATCGAGTTTAAGTAAAGTTTGTTGAGCTGAGTCATGAGCCATATTTGCAGTGCATAATTTTGTCCAATCGATTTCGGGTTATGGTCTGATTGGATCAGTTTGGGTCAAAGTTGGCTCGATTTTTGCATTCACAAATATAAATAATCACATTTGTTTTTCTTATTTTGTAGACGTAGTAGTTAGAGTATGTGTTGAGAATGTTTGTGGTATGATTGAATCATGTTTGAAAACCAATGAAGGTTAAATTATTGTCCAAATTGATTCTCAATTCATTAGGGTTCTGAGTTGGCTCGATTAAGCTTCGAGCTAGCATGAAAATTGAATTGCTAGTCGTGTCACAACTCGAAATCCAAATAATGAACATCCGTGCCGTGAACTGTCAATGTCAATCACTTAACAGCGGAAGCTTATAAAAACTATCATACAAATGACTAATCAAGAGCAGCTAAACACTCAGTACAAAAACAAATTAAATATGTAACCACCAAAAGTACACAAAATCATAATCAAATATTTACAAGATATCACAGACAACTGACATCTGATATACAAAAGAGTATTTGTCTGTCAGAGTCCCAAAAATATCTGTAAACAAGTCTGTATTCACATATCTGACAAGGAAACTCACCTCTCTCAAGCTCAAAAGAGCAGAAAGACACCAGTCTCAAATAAGGCTCTCAACTCTGAAAATTTTGTTGTGTAAAGAGTGAGTTTACAACTCAGTAAGAGGATTATTCATAGCAAATGAAGATGAATACACAAAGTTGTGATTTTGTCAATCTGGTTCTTTAACAAATAACTTTTAAAAACACACAGTACGATAATATCTATGCCACAAAATGCAATACATATATACCCACCGATATAACAGATGAGATTCGATATTAGTAACCTACTGGCCAGAGGTTCCAGATATCGTCGAAGAGATTCAGATTATCTCAAAAGAGGAAACAGATATTCTAGTCAAGGTTCAGATCCGGTCATGGGCCACATAGAAATGACTTCCAGCACCAAAGAAGTAACCATGCAGAGTTACGGTGCTCATCATTCAAATATAACTTGACTAGTCTTCACAGCATTTCCTGAAATCGCAAACAGATAAGCATTTGCATATATGAAATAAATATGCTCCATTTGTAATCGAACATTTCTTTTATCCATATAAAACATTCTACACAAGCAGTTATTATATAGCTTGTGGATCAATGCAGACATCAAAAACATATCAAAATATTTTTTAGTCATAGAAAGTCTCTTTTAAAACAATATCAGAATATTACATGTTTTTTAGAAAACTAAGGCAAAGTCGATAAATTTATCTCAAAAGTCATTGAAAATCCACTTACAAAAGAGTTTCAATTAATTGCCGTTGGATCTCTTTCTTTCTCTCCTCCTTTTTCTTCTTCTCTCCTCTTCTTCTCTCTTCTTCTTCTTCTTCTCTCTGTTCTAGCAGCAGCAAGCAGCTGCTGTTGCTGCTTTGGTTGGGCGGAAGAAGGCAGGCGGAGAAGGCTCGGTGGCACGGAGGCTCGACACCGAAAAACCGAGAGGGAGAGAGGAAAGAAGCTTTTTCTTTCTTTTCCAGGCGTAGCAACACGCGGAAAAAGGGCAGGAGCGGGCGAAGGCGTTTCCGCGGCAAGCATTATCCAAATTAATGGAATTGCACAAAAAAAGTCCCCCAATTTTCATTACCTCTTGATAAATAGGGTTCCAAAATTATATTTCTTTTCAGTCCAAAATTTCCACATTCCAGATCCCTTTCAAACCAGAGTTATTCCTACTACCTCCTATAAAAAGAATTTAGTGCTCGCTAAGATTCTGTACCTAGTTACCTCAAAGAGTGCTTCGGGATAATGATTTCTGTGACTTCTCTTCTCGTTCCCAAGTTGACTTCATCAAAGTAATGTGCTGCATAAATTTTCACCAGTGAAATTTGTTCTGTTGCGCAACTGATCTTTACGATCAAGAATTTCAAATAGGTTCTCTATATAAGACATATCTCTTCTAATCCTATGTCTGTGTTGACTGAGAACTAGAAGGATCAGATTCCATATTTTCTTAACATAGAGCACGTAAATAAAACATTAATGAAAATCCATCATTTTTAGTGGTAATGTCCAGTCGATAGCAACAATATGCCCAACTCTTTCAAGTATTTCAAAAGGTCCAATAACTCGTGGGACTTAATTGCCTTTCTTTCCAAATTCCGTGTACACTTTTCATTGGTATATTTTTCAAAATACAACGCTCCCCCTACTAAAAAATTCTAATAAATCTTCTATCGAATTTATCTGCATAACTCTTTTTGCGACTCTGAGCTGTTTTCATTGCTTTCCTGAATAATTTTGATCTTTTCAGTGTTTTCTTCAGATCAACTCAGACCAGAATAATTTCCTTCGTCCACTTCTTCCGGCAACAGATAGGTGATCTACATTTTCTGCCAATAAGCTTCATATGGAGTCATACAATACTGCTTTGGTACTGTGTATTTCAGGAAAACTGCAATTAAAATATGTTCTCATCCGCAATTTCCTGTCTACACGATGTCCTCTTCTAGATTTCTTTCGTTATATTGAAGCATCAATCGAACACAAAGTCTATCTTCTAAATTTCATATACCATTCAAAATTATTTGGAAATCTGGCTTCTTTCCACTTCCCAACAACTCCATAATCTTCACAATTGAAATCATGTTTTGCGCATCTTTATTCTTCTGCAATAGAAGATGGTTCAACCTTCAAAGTAGCCATATAAATATCTGAAGAATTTAACTGAATTTAAAATTAGAATCTCTAATATTCTCATGAGAATCCATTCCTTTTATCATCAAATGGGCTACAATG
>KZ451998.1:584159-602965 GCA_002786265.1 Apostasia shenzhenica
ATGTGTCAATCAAACATTTCTATATCCAGATATAACATTCTTATACACAAGCAGTTAATATATAGCTTGTGAGTCAATGCAGACATCAAAACATATCAAAACATTTTTAAATCAATAGAAATTCTTTTAAAACAATATCAGAATATTCATGTTAATTAGAAAAACTAAGCAAAATCGATAAATTAATCACAAAAGCCATGAAAATCCACTTACCAAAGAGTTCCAATCAAATCCGCTAAAATTCTCTTTTCTTTCTTTTTCCTTTTCTTCTTCTTCTTCTTCTTCTTCTTCTTCTTCTTTCTTCTTCTTCTTCTTCTTCTTCTTCTTCTTCTTTCTTCTTCTTCTTCTTCTCTTCGGTTCCAGCAGCAGCAAGCAGCTGCTGTTGCTGCTTTGGGTTGGCGGAAGAAGGCAAGCGGAAGAAGGGCTCGGGCGGACGGAGGCTTGGACGCGAAAAACCGAGAGGGAGAGAGGAAAGAAGCTTTTTCTTCTCTCCAGGCGCGGCAACACGCGGAAAAAGGGCAGAGCGGGCGAAGGCGGTTTCTGCGGCAAGCTTATCCCAATTAATGGGAAATTGCAAAATAGTCCCCAACTTTCATACTCTTATAAATAGGTCCAAAAATATTTCTTTTAAGTCCAAAATAATTCATTTTAAATCCTTCAAAACCAGGTTATTACATGCGATGCTTTTCTGTCTGTGCCTTCTGAAGTGAATTGGAGTTCATTGTGACGCCCTGCAAGGCGAAGGCAAGCAAAGCAATGAAGACAAGTGGAGGCCAAATATGGGGATCTCGTGTCACTACCTAGATCCCTAGGAGGCGAACGGAGGCCAAGCGTTCGAAGACGAAGTGGCATGTATCTATTGAAAGAAAAATAGAAAACAAGATCAAAGAAGCACACCTTGGTCCCTTTAGCTTTAGAAATGAAACCTCTCCAATCTAGCTAAGGAACAACTTCAAGCTAGAAGCCAACAATCATTTGAGTCAATTAAATTACAAATAAGCATATTCTCTTTATAAAGCTCATCGAGGAGGGAATCGATTTGGTGTTCCTGCAGGTTTAATGGTTGATAAGCCTGGTTGATAAGCCTGGTTGATAAGATGACCAGATCCTTGAAGTCTTCCATCATGGGTAAGCTTCTCTCAATAGCAAGGTTCTCATTAAAGTAATATTTTATAGAAAATATTGTCTATACAGAAATTATTATATGAACTAATTTATTAGTCTTACATTTAGCTTATTTAGTGCAAGCCAGGAGGAAGTTGTGAAGAATCTCAGATCTCAACATTATCATTTGTTATTAAAGTTGATATTAGAGATAGATTAAATTTTAATTATTTTACCATTTCAGTAATAGAAGCTTCTCTGTTTCTCCTACTTCAATTTTTTGTAGCTATTTGCATTTCATTCATTTTTGACAACTACTACTAAAATATATCATAGTTCCAATAACTTTTAATACATTTGGAAAATTTCTAATATACAAATTATTTTTCTTTTTAAAAAGAGCTAACGTAGTGAAGGAAAGCAAAAATCTAAGTCAGAAAGTCTATTAGTTATAGGTCTTTTATAATTTAGTTCCAACTTCGCTACAAGTGTGCTATTAAAAAATAAAACTTTGCTACAATTAAAGCTACAAATTGCTATTGCATTTCTTAGATTCATAATGCTTAATCTCTATATATCATCATTGTATCAAGTGATTATAGTTCCTCATTTTTTCGCTAGAAAAATGTTTTAGGTGGCTGGTTGATTTGGACATACTCTTTAATTAAAATGTCCAATCTCAAAAGATTTGCATTAAGGATTATTTTGTTTCTCTATTTGTAAACCCACTGGGACCACCATAAAATAATTTGAAAGCTAAATAATCAAGATACATAGAATTGCAATGAATTAGGAATTAGTGCCTAAAGCTTTTGTTAATAGAAGACACCATGAAACAGAACAATCAAGTTTTGACAGACAGTCTTTTCCTAGAGAAATTTTTAAACTAAAGCTAATTAATTCTTAGTTTTTCATTTTGAAAATCAGTTCTTAGTTTTTTTCATTGTCCTGCTTTCGCAACCATGAATACAGTTGTAACAATCACTCCTATCTAATAACAAAAGTAGCTTAATAATGATATCTCTTAATCCTAGCCTTCTTCCTTGCGCCTCTCTCCTATTCTCTCACAGTGGTAGCAGTGGAGCTGCCTAAGGAAGCAGTGGCAAAGGACTGAGAAGAAGGCCAACGGAGGCAGAAGCTCCACATGTGAACCGAAAACACCATCAGGTAGCTCTACTCTCTCGACTTCTTTCATTTTCATTATTGTCCATCACTTTATCCTCTTGTAGGGGTTCCATCCCAATCATTCACTTTTGCATTCTGTGTAATAGATGCATCGACGATGCTCAAAGCTAAGGTTTTGAACTTTGGCTTTTTTTTATATTGTCATGTGCATTTTAGATATTTAAAAATTAACATACTCCTCCTTGTATTTTGCAATTGCTGAGTTTTCAACTTCTTCGATTGCTAGCCTTTATTATAATGTTGTGGAGGAATCAAATACTTGTCATTTTTTTAGCAAGTTCATCTTCTCCTGTGTAAAATTGTCATTTGGCTTATTACTATTATTTAAATTTATTTAAAACCTTCTTTTTTGACCAAATTTTTACTTTTCTATTATTGACTAAATTTCTGCCTTTCTATTATATTTTGGTAAACCTTTCATTCTTTCCTTTTTTCTGAAAATCATAAGAAAACTAGAGTAGGTCTCAAGCAAGAGTTTCTGAAAACCATAATGTGCTACTCAGTTGAGATTGATGAGAAAGAGAAGTTTTGAAAAAATTTTATGTGCATAAAGATATTTAAGAAAATATATTCAATAGAAAACAACTTAGAGAGTATTTTGTTTGAGTAAACATTTGGATTAATTAGTTAATTTTATTTCTCCATCCTATTTATGTTAATATGTTCTTTTTCTCTGTCAAATTTACTTATAAAATTATTTTTATTTGTAATCTAGCAGCTACAAAGCACGAGCAATTTAATAGGACTTGGAATTCCTGCAGGGAGTTATGGTATAAAACTATGCATTCGTTTGCTAAGTTATTGAAAATTAGTTGTTCATATTCTCATGCCTCAGATAACAGTCATGCTATTATATTATATGAATAGTTGGCTTTGGTTCTTTCACTTTTGAGATGTTAAACCAACCCTACTTTTCCTATTAAGTTTCTATTGGATTTATCTGATTTAACATTTATGTTTATAAATATATAATAGTAGTACATCATAATACATATTTTCAAAAGCATATATTTTGATGCAATTTAAAGATAAAAAATAGTATATCTGTAGCATAAACGTTTTTATTTTTTATAGTTTTATATATGAACAATTACACATGGATGATGCACAATCGAATTCATTTTATAATATATTTCATGTGTTATGCCCATGATAATATAAGTTTGGCTCATCCATTGTAGAGTAAACATAACCTAATATTTTTAAGATTTCATTTTCATTATTAGTGATTTTCCTTTTCTTTTACTTGTTATTTAGTAGTGTTAGCTATAGTAGCAAGTGATTTTCTTTATTTAATATATAGATATCTATGTTAGGATATGGTGTATGAATCTTAGCAGAAAATTTAACTCTCCTACTCTAGATTAGGTATGTATCTTAATGATTTCTAGCAAAAAAAAAAAAAAACAAAGCATCTCGATGAGCTCCCATAAAAAGAAATTCTCTCCATGATCAAAAGTGCTTTTAAAGAGGTCAATGTTTTATTGATATATCTAATGTATATGAGTGAAGAAAATCCTTATTAAAAATATCTTAAATTATCATCAAGAATTTAAGTTTTGCTTCTAATCACTAAAGTAATATCAAATTCAAATTAATTAAACATTATTCAGTTATTCTTAATTTGATGAATTAAATTATAGATTTTGAAGCAGGTATAGTGGGAATATATTCAATTGGCTACAAAGATTGGAATAGTATAAAAGGAAAGAGATGTCTTCTAAATGAAAAGCCAAATTACTTACACACTTGCTACATCAAGCCTTGAGAGAAAAGAAAAAATTGTAATGTTTTATAAAAATTGCAACACATTGATTTATAATATCAAAATTGTGTTAGAAAATATTTTTTCAATTTAAAAAATGGTACATAATTATCAGCTCTATAACTATTTGTTCTAGAATATATGATTTTGTTTATATAAAAATTTTGATGCATGAGAAGATAACATTGCTTGACAAATTGTATTTTTAATTTGGAGTTTCATTAACTAATTTTATATTTAATTTTTTAAAGGATACTATTGTCTTATAAAACTCTTCTTTGGATGATTTATCACGAAGAAGTTGATGGCTATCTTCTACTCTTTCAATCTTACAGAAATAAAAAATAATATAGTTAGCAAACTCATTAATATAAATATACATATTCTTCTTATTCTTCACTTCAAAAAATTTAATAACTTTTGCATGCCTGCCTTGGGAAGTAACAAGAAATTTCATGGTCAAAATTTTTGAAAGAGAAAAAATTGTAATGATGTAAAAGTCAAGTATAATATATAATATTTAATAATAATTTTTTTCAAATTGCTTCTAAGCTGTTAATAATATTTTTTTTGTAAAAAAAAATTATTAATATAAATTCTAATAGCACGTGCTACTTAACTAGCATAGTTTAGATTTTGAATTTAGAATTAAATTTTCGAATAGTTGAGGATTTAATTATCCTAGTATTTTCTCTAGAGCGTAAGAATTAAATTACTATTAAGTTTTTATGTAGGAGAAGGAGAAACTCCACCTTGAGGTGTAGAACGGTTCTACACACATGTTCGCAATTAATTTAAGGTAGAAACATATCCATTTGCATATGAGATTTGATATTATGTACTTATGATATAGATCATGATTTATATAATATGTTACGAGCTATGCTATGTATTATTATGTGATTATACCCTATACTATACGATTCATGTTATCATGCTTATAATTTTAACTTATACCTATAAGAAAGATAAATAAATAAAGATAAAATTTTTCTAATATGTTAGACATGTTTTATCACTGAAATTTGTTAGACATGTTTTAAGTGAATAAAGCTTCCATGCAGGGTAAGAAGTAGAACTCCTCCCTACAAAGTTAACTAGGAAAGAGATCGTCCTGGTAGAAAAAGAATGAGTGAAAACAATTTTCCTACAGAGATAAAGACAAGAAACAAGGAATGTTGACCTTTCCCACAAAAAATAAGATAAAATAATAAAAATAATATTTTTATGTTTGTAGGTTTCATGTTCATGTGCCATATATGATGTCACATATATTTTTGAATATGTTGCACATTAGTAGTGAGTCAATAATCTTAATTCCTACTGAGTTGAAGACTCACCCCCTTCTAAATTTTGCAGATTAACTAAAGATCAGGAGCGTTCGAAAAATTCATATAGTCTTAGAGTTATAGCTGAATTTTGGTTTTCTCTTTATGTTTCTAGTTTATGTCAAACATTGAGTAGTTTTATTTGGAGCTAATTCTTTGGGATGTTAGTTTATGAATTTGAGCTTTGTACGATGGACTATAATTTGTGGTTGAATCTTTTATTTGATTAGATATATTCTGATGATTAGAATTCTGATTATTTTTTGGAATAATTATATTATCTGAATTTTTTCCCAAAAATTATCTAGATAGATAATGTCACCCGATCAAATCGTTATGTCACTGAAATTCTAGATAACAGTTAGGGCAGATGTGACAGGAGAGGTCTCCCCTGTTTGAGGAGCATTTAATAGGCGAGGATGTGAGGTACATTTTGAGATAAAGGACTCTTCGCATTCTATGTTCCACTTAGCAAATTTGTGTCCCCTCAAGGCCTTGAAGAAGGGTAAGCAACGTTCCCTCGATTTTGAGAGAGATTCAGGTTGACTCAAACCATAGGCATTTTATTTAAAATCTAAGAATTGTATCCCAAACTTCACCAAGTACTTAAGTCATGTTGGACCATCTTAACCACAATAATAAGGGGATAACCAAACCTATTAATCACAACCAAACATGGTTTGAGAAGATTATGGATGACCACGGGATCAAACCAAGGTACTCAACATCTCAACAATGATGTCCCTAGCTTGACCCCGTATGAAGGTCATCATCATGACGATGACAACTAGAGGACAACCCGAGGTTAGAACCCTAGATAAATTTGAGAAGAAACCTCAACACTACAACCCCTAAACTCGAGAGAACCAAAGAACTCAACATAAATATCTCCTTCTCCAATAGTGAAGAGCACATAAGACTATCCTCAAGGTTCAACCTCGAGACCACGACATCTAAACATTAGCATTGACTTGGCATGAGGACTTGAGGCACTACCTCAACAAGTAATCATGGGAGAATCATGTGATTATGGACTATAGCTTGGAAAGAATGCAGTCAATCCCAAGTCCATGCCAAAACCATCGATTGACTAGGAGAAAAGTAGAGCTTTTCTGCAACTTGATTGTAAACTGAAGGGAGGGATCACGTTTTGTATGGGAAACATTCAACACTCCCTCCATGTAATCTCTCCCATACATAGGAGAACAATTGACAATTAATACAAGTTAGAAACAAAATTTCGAAGGGGAAACTCTGCCCTGGTGCTCTACTCTTCCTCTTTACTTTCACTTCCAAAGGCTAATTCTTACTCCAGGTTGGACACGAAAGCTTCATCCAGAACTAGAAGAAAGCTTGGTCTAATTATAGATCAGAGGTCGACCAAACTAGAAATTCCAAGATCAGGTCATCCAGTTGGATCAAGACTTGGATGATTATATGTTTAATCCTATGACTTATTAAATGTTTCACCCTTGTGGGAGGGCAAGGAATTTTTGGTTGACTCAACACATCCAGTGGCACAGTGATACTTAATATTTCTTGTTATTAAATATTCAAGATATGTGAGGAAACTTACCTTATGAGTTATAACATCAAGTTGATTATATCAATAAGCATATGCCAGAAATAAGGATTAACCACGTTGCCTCTTTGTGAAAACAATCTAACCAAATCCATTTCTGCTCGCCCAATTAACCTTTACCCTTCTCCAAGCTTAATGAGGACATTTTTGAAGTCTCCATCTCCACTCCCAATTCCTCAAGCAGTTCCACCATACTTGGAAATTTAAACAGTGAAAATATTATAGATAAATAATTTTTGATGACAAAATTAAAAACAAACACAGAAGAATATTTATGGCTTTAGAAGAAGGCATATAAGTTCATATTTCACCAACCATCGCTAGCTTATCCAATCATAAGTTAAGTTTGATTCTTTTGTTCCTTCTTGTATCTTTAGAATGAATTCAATATTGAAAAATTGTGAGTTTCCAATTGAACTTTAGAAAAGTATATAAATTTCTTGGGATAATTACGTATATGCCACATTAAACATCTTTATTTACGCATTACCCATTCATTCTTCTTTAATTACGCTACACACACTCCAAACATTACAAAGCTTACAACCACACACTCTAAGAAACCATAGTTTTTAAGTAACTTAACTATAGTTAAGTTACTTAAAATTTGAGTCGTTCATAAAAATTATGTTTAACTATGGTAGCGACGGTCGATGGCTGCGACGGAAGAAAAAAACCGCGAGTGTTGAGAGGAAATCGGTGTCGATGGCTGCGACGGAAGAAAAAAACCACGATCTGCGGTGATTTTAGGGCAAATCTCCATTAATATACCATGGTATTGAAGAAGAAAACTATTTACACAAGGGTAAAAATGTAATTTTTAAGATTTATTAACGGAATATTCCTTTTTTTCAACTGGATTCTAACTGAGTTTAACTCAAGTGTGTGGTTGTAAGCTTTATAATGTTTGTAGTGTGTGTAGCGTAATTAAACAAGAATGAATGGGTAATGCGTAAATAAAGATGTTTAATGTGGCATGTACGTAATTATCCCAAATTTCTTTTATGAAAATGTCAAATAAAGAGTTTTCAAACTTAAGTTGTCTACTAGTCAAGGTGATATTGAATTTTTTTAAAAAAATTAAATCTCCAAACAACTGGTGTCTAAAACATAAACCCCAAGACAATTTCTTTTGTATATAGGAATACGTATAAGCTATCTCAAAGCCTAATATTGCATCAAGTTAAAAGCTAAATTGCACTAGGTTTATTCTTAATGACTGAGCAAGCAAGGATGATAAGCTAAGGCTTGGGATATCCCATCCAGGGGCAAATGACCCATTTAGGTGAATGTGCCACTTTTTCTTTAAATGCCAGAATAACCACAAACATAATTGTTGGATTTAGATAATCCCATAATTTAGGAAAACAAAACCTGGGGATAAAAGTTCAATTTACCATAAAGGAAAAAACAATTAATGCAGTTTAATCTACCGTTTTCATGCAATTGCTTTGATGATTCCAAGCATTTAGGTCCCTTCCATTACAATACTATGAAACTTTCATAAAAAAGACAGTTTAACGTCATTGACTAAAAAGGATAAGAAAGAGAGAAGATTTCAGGAACAATTTCACAAATACATTTGAAATCTTACCAAATAATAACTATCTCGAACCCATAACTTTAAATTATATTTAGACCTTCAAATTCACAAAAAACACAACAAAATAATCCCTAGAAAAGGAATGTTCCAACAATATCAAAGAATACTCATTCAAAAATACAATTCATGTGCATTTCAGGGATATGCGCATAATTCATTCAAGATTTTACATAGTAAAGAAGCCAATTAGGGCACCATTTTTTTATTTTGGTGCAAAAAAGAACTCACACATGACACTGTAGCGGAAGGGACCAAAATGCATGTGAAAGCGAACATACCTTTTTACAGTTTCTCCAAAATGATGGATTTCTGTTAAGGATCAAAATGTAAATATCAAAGCACTTTTTCTCAACATCAACAAGAAGAAAACATGTGCCACAAAGAGAAGAAAAGAGTAGAAAAATAAAGAGAAGAGAAGAAATGAGCAAAAAAAAAAACCTAATTAAAGGCGTGTCCACCAAGAAGGCCCTCCTCCTCCTCGTAGAACACCACTTCCATCCCAGACGTCGTCAGCCCGTAAGCCCTCCACCCACCACCGCCACCCTCATCTTCTTCCTCCTCCCAACACTTCCCGACGGAACCCTTCCTCCGCCGCCGATCTCATTCCTCCCCCGCTAAGCGAATTAGATGAGAGGGACGAGTAGCTCTTCACCTTGGATTTGGAATACTTTCATGCCTCGATTGGTGTGTGATCAAAATAATGAAATTTTAAATAATAATAATAATAATAATAAATAATTTTAAATATAAAAATTATTATTTTATTTTATATACTCAATAATTTCTAATAAAAATATCAATTTTATTTCACATTCTAAATCAAAATACTCGATTTAAATATTTTATTTTAAGATATAAAATAAAATTGATACTTTTATTAAAAATTATTGATCATGTGAAATAAAATATTTTTTTTAGAATAAATTACATTCAAGTCCCTGAATTTAACGCTTAATAACCCACAGATCTATATTTTTAACATTAAATATCGAGATCCTCGAGTTTTAATAAATTATCAAATGGGTCCTTTTTTAACTTTTTACTATTAAAAATTTTTAAAATTACCATTATACCCCCACTCTCTCCTTCGATCCCCACACACACGGCCTCGCGAGCTGTCGCAGGCAGGTCCGACGGCCGCGCGGCGTATGCGACCCACCGGCTACCGCGCGACCTCTCTCTCTCCTCTCGATCCCCGCGCACGAGTTGGCCTATTTGATAATTTATAAAACTCAGGGACCCTGATATCAAATGTAGACTTGTGCATTATTAAACTTTTAACTTAGGGACTTAGGTGTGAATTTGTATAAAATAATAAAAAAGATTATTTTTTATTTATTATTATTTAAATTAATATTATTTTAGTCTTGATTTTGATTCTTGCATCAATGCAAATTAGCTCCCTGCTAAAGGCCGGAGTTTCTTCGAATAGAGACGAGGATATCCTGTTCTCTACTCGTAAATTTGACGAGTAACAGAGACATTAATCTTCATAAGATGATATTTCCCAAAGGATTCCTATTGGGGTTGTTAAAAATATCTCAAACTTAAAACTTACTCGAAACTCATTTGACTTTTGAATCGACTCGAACTTGATTAAAATTTTGAATCGAATCATAATTTAGGGACTTTGACTCAAAGTTGATTTTGAGTTGACATTGGCTCGCTCGAAACATGATTTAATTTAATTCGAAATTATATATATAATATAAATAATTTTAATTAAAATATACTTTTTAGTTTTTAATTATTATATTATAAAATTATTTTTGTTAATTATTTCTTTTAGAATTTTAAAATATAATTATAAAATATTAATATTTATATTTTTTTAATTTACAATTTGTAGAAAAACAAAGGCAAATTAGATTTTAAAATTTTACTAAATTTGTAAAAATGAATGATTATAAAAAAAATATAATAGCCCTCTAAAATGTATAAATAGTTCATACAAATTAAAGAATAATTAAATTTTATATTTTCTATTAGAAAAAACCAGCGAAAAAGGTGAGGCTTTGAAATAAGGACCAAAATTACATCGATTTTACAATCACAAGAATCAAATTTGACTTGGAGTGATGCATTAATTTGAGATAACATGTAAATAAGTTCATCGATAAAGAAATCCAATGAATAATATTTTCTTAAATTAGTGGATTAATTTGGCTAACTAAAAATTAAGTCATCATTTCAAATAAAAATAATATTCAATTTGATCTAATAATAAGAAAAAAATATTTTTATTAATATTAAAATACCTAATTGCATGCACGTTATCTCAAATTAATGATCAATTTGTTTAATTTCGAAGACTAATAAAGGACAAGTTGACAGAGGTCCAAACCAGAGGGACTCAATTGATATTTACTCGATAATTAAAACGGTTCTCCAAAATGTGTTGTTCTACTAGTCGGAATACAGCTCGCCAAATATTCGAGAATTTAGATTCGAAGCTCAGCACCAAAATAATTAAATAAATTGTTCATTATTTAAATAAAGGAGTTGGAAATTTAGAAATTAAGGGAAACATTTTATATTTATATATATATATATACACTTATACCAAGATCATATTATTTTTATATATTATTATTATTATTATTATTTTATAATAATATTATTATTTTACTTATACAAAACAAAACCATTTGCTCATTATTTCACTTCTCCTTAATTCAATCCTTAAAAAGTCTGAAATGACAGATTTTTCAGTCATAAATGTAAATACAAAATAAAAAAAATTGTATACATGATGCTAAAATTATATATTTAAATATTTAATATTATATATTAATTATAAAAATTGAAAATCATGCATAATTTATATCACAAAATAGTGATAAATATATAATAAAATTACAATTTTTATATAATTTTTAATATTAAAATTTAAATATTATACATATAATAAATAGATTTTAAAGATATATATATATATATATAATTATTTCATAAAAAATTATATTCTTTGACAAGGTCAACGCGTTTTTTTTTTTTTGATCAAAACGCGTTTTTTGATGTATTAATAATTTAATATTTGTCGCCATTCTAATCCCATGTTTTCTCCTTCAAATTTGAACAAAAATAGGCAATGGTATTTTATTTTCCTAGGTAAACTATTTTTTATTATTGAGAAAATTGTATTTATCTTACAAATTAAATTATTGGGTAAATTATATCCGAGCTCAGGGCATTGCAAATTGATTCTAATTTTTGTAGACTTAGATTTTAGTTCATGAGATTCTAAAAATACTGTCATTTAGTTTCTGTGTTATTATAATCCCATCATTATTTTGATTTTTCGACAAAAAATATGAAATTTGATTTTTTTTATTAATTTAAACTATTTACACTAATACACTAATACATTAATACATAATTAAATATATCTAATCAAAGCCATCATAATTAATGCAAAAAAAATATGAGCTTACAATTCAGCTGTAATTAAAAAAAATTTAGTTAAATCACCTTATATTCGAATACAAGTAAGATCTCTTTTATACATAGGGGTAGCAAAATGAGTCGGCGGGTCGAGTTCGGGTCAGACCCGAATCCGACCCGACCCGAATAGCCTTAAACCGAATCCGACAAATTTATTAAATGAGTCAAAATTAATAAATAGGTCGGGTTGGCCGGTCGACCCAACCCGTTTATAGTATATGTTTTGACAAATGCCCAATCAGAACTCTACCTAACCCGATCATGTCCAACCCGAACCCGACCCGTTTAATAAATGAATCAAAATTCATGACTCATACCCGAAATTTGCGGATCGGGTTCACGGGTCGGGTCATATATTGTCACCTCTATTTATACATGTCTTTGATAACTTGAATATAGACAGTGCAAATTTCTTTTTTTTCTAAAATTTTTTAAAATATTTTTTTTGAAAATAGTGTGTTAATCCAATTGTAATTGAAAAATTCTATAGAATTTAACTTTAAGTCAACCACAATCATTTCGAAAAAAAAAAAATATCACCATGTTTAAAAAATTTAATAAATTGACAAAAAAAAAGGTTGGAAAGCGTAACTTTTGAGTCATAATTGATAAGGTAGATAATAAAATTTCCAATGAAAATAAAAAATTGGAGTTCCCCGAGACGGCAAGATATGTGACTCCGTATAATATGAACACTTCAATCACAAAGGTTGAATTCTTAATAATTATTTTAATTTTAGGGTAAATTAAATTCAGGGTTATGAGATTAGGAGGATATTATAAATTAGTCCTTTTTAAAAAAAAAAAATAAATTTTAATTTCTAAATTTGTAAAAGAAGTGTTTCAGTTTTGATTTTTTTTGAAATTTGATTTTTTTTTTTACTAGTTTTAATGTGACCGAAGAGAGCAGGGAGTGATCGCCGGGTGATATCCTTAGAGAGAAAGGAATCACTGAGGTAAAGTACGGCTCCAGGCAGGCTTCTAGGCCGAATATTGAGCAGTGAGAGGCGCCTTTTGGGCAAAATCGTGAGGCTAATGATGGAAAACTCCGTAGTTAAGCGTGGTGGGCTAGAGTAGCACTGGAATGGATGGCCTCCTAAGAAGTACTCAAGTCATGTAGTTTTTCTAAAATTAAAGCGGACAATACTTCTACATTGAGATCACAGAATGTTACCAAAGCCCTCTATCTTCACTATTTTTTAACAATTTAACAAAAATTTAAAATTTTACTTATGATATTCTAAATTATATTCTAAAAAACTTAAATATTTACAATTAAGAAAAACTTAATAGCATAATAGTAGGGATTCAAATTGAAATTTTGAAAAAATTAGGACTTGTTTGTAATGCCTTTTTTGACCTTAGGAACTCGGATGCAATTTACCCTTTATTTTAATAAAATAATTGCCAGCTGCACCCTCCCTTTTTTTTTTTTGTCTAATTTTGAGTTAATATGCCTATAAATAAATGTTCATATTTTACATATCAGAAGAGCACTACTCTTAATTAATTCTAGAGCTATGGCTAATGGAAGATGGTCTGTTGGGCTCTGCAGCTGTGTCAATGATCTGAGTACATGTGAGTTTCTTGTTCTTTCTTTCTTCTATTCACTTTTTATCGTAGCGCAAAATAAACGATTGATTGGAGTCGATTCTGTTATTTGACTCAAACCCGTATTCGCTTCGTGCCAGCTTTTACGGAATACCAAAATTCGCACATAAAACATCTTCTCAAAGACCTCCCTCTCGAGTTTTTTAAAGGGAGGTTAGACTGCAGGGCCTTTTAAATCAGAGATTGAGACGTATTTGTATACGTTTTATAGGTCCTTAAAGTTCACTAATTTACGACAGACTGGTGATTTAGGTTACGACATATTCAAATTCAAAGTAAATTTTGTTATGGGTATTTTTGAATTTAGTTAAAATTTGAAGTTGAATTGATATATCATGAATATGAATGAGAAAATCTTATCTTTTCGGTTATAACTCCAGGTTGCTTGACTTGCTTCCTCCCTTGCGTCACCTTTGGTCGTATTGCAGAGGCGGTGGATGACGGCCATTCCTGTAAGTAGAAGCAAATAAAAAAATTTTATAATATATATTAATAAATAAATAACAATAATTTCATTCATAAAATTCGCATTTTTTATAGAATAATTTATATCTGTCACTCCGAGAGATTCATTATTTTCAAACGGCATCCCCAAAAGTCATTATTTTCAGGCATCACCTCTTATTTTAGGGTGAATTTACAAGCAGTACTCCTACTGCATAAAAATAATGAACTTTGGGGGTGCTGCCTATAAATAATAAATTTTTAAGAGTAACAGATATAAATTTCCCTTTTTTTATATTATTTCACAGTAAATTCTCATTTTCATATTTTGTACATTGCAAATAAAACACTAGAAAGTGTGGTTGAGTTTGCAAAATTACATCAAAATTTTTTAAATACGGTAAGGTGAAGTTAAATTACATATAAATAATTTTTTAAAAAATTTGTAAATATAAAATATCATATTTATATGATATATGAGTACATATTTGCAAATATTTGAAAAGATATATATACCGTAAAATTTTAAATATGTATTCATGTATCATAAACAAACGTGGAGACCGGTAATTAAATTTAGGATAAATTGCACAAAGGCCCCTGAGGTTAGAATTGCGCTGTAAATAAATCTCATATTTTGAAAAGCCTAGATTTAGATTCTCGAGTTTATTTTTGCGATGTCATTTGGTCCCTTAGTTTAAATATCACTTTTTTGGATGGTCCAATTAGACAGTAACGATTAAATTTAACTGTTAGTCATATTTATATGAACCAAAATATCCTTATAACTCTCTCGAAATTCTTTAGAATAATGTGAAGAATAAGTAAAAAATTTGAGGGTAAAATAGTAAAAAACCAATAAATTTCAACTGTGGGACCAAATGACAGTGCAAACACAAACTCGAGAACCCAAATCTGGGCTTTTCAAAATATAATAAAACGACGGCTAATAGAAGTCGATTTGAAATTTTAACGAGTTTGTTTTTGATATGTGGATCAGCGTGCGGTGCAAACTGCTGCATCTACGGGCTGCTGATGGGAGCGCAGCTCCAATGGTTGTATTCCTGCACCTACAGAAAGAAAATGCGATCGAAATTTGGGTTGGAATCCGAGCCGTGCGCTGACTGCTGCGTGCATTTCTTGTGCGAGCCGTGCGCTCTCTGCCAAGAGCATGCTGAGCTCCAGAACAGGGGCTTGGTGCCTTTCAAAGGTAAGTTCGTTAATTTTGCTCGAAAATCAAAAATTATTTGAATCGAATCAAACTCGATTCGATCTAGATTGAGCCGACTAATAATGTGACGCCCGTGGCCGAAGAGGGCGGGGAGTGATCGCCGGGTGATGTCCTAAGAAAAAGGAATCACTGAGGCAAAGTGCGGCTCCTGACAGGCTTCTAGGCCAAATAATAAGTGGTGAGAGGGGCGCATGAATGAATCGTCCTACATCGGAAAGGGAGGGAGATCCTGAGCTGTATAAGTAGATAACGTGATCTCAAATAGTAGAGGCGCCTTTTGGGGCAAAACCGTGAGGCTAGTGATGGAAAGCTCAACTATTGAGCGTGCTTGGGCTGGAGTAGTACTGAGATGGGTGACCTCCTGGGAAGCACTCAAGCATGCAGTTTTTCTAAAGCCAAAGCGGACAATACCTCTACAATGAGATCACGGGATGTTATAAATAAACTCTTTTTTGGCTCGAAAATTTTATCAATCTAATCTTGAGCCGGTACAGGATCGGATCGATTAAAAAAAAATAAAAAATATTACATATTCTAAATTAGGTCGAAGTTCTTTATCGAAACTTAGGCCCTGTTTGGC
Organism: Apostasia shenzhenica; assembly: GCA_002786265.1. Lineage (NCBI taxonomy): Eukaryota > Viridiplantae > Streptophyta > Magnoliopsida > Asparagales > Orchidaceae > Apostasia > Apostasia shenzhenica. The sequence continues at coordinate 600,037 of KZ451998.1, forward strand.
AATAGGTTAAAAATTATGGCTAAAATTACTTATGGACAAAATCTTAAATTTATTTTAAAAAAACTTAAAAAATTATTTTATATCTCATCTCACACAAATTCTAATATTAAACAATCACTTTATTTCACATCCAACACAATTCTCAATAAATCAATCAATTTTATTTCACATCATACACATTTTTCAAAAATAGCTAAAAATTCCAACTGCATTTTCTTTTTTTTTCTTATTACCAAACAGAGCCTTTTAGAAGATCTTGTATAGATATAAATCCCGACTATATCTGACTAAACGGTAGAACTTCCCGATAAGATGTGCCATTAATGATCGTATTCGAGTAAGGCCATTCAAGAACAACGAATTCTTCAACTCCTATGCTATGTATCCCTCGGTCAATCTTCTACAATTAGTTACGGATGAGACGGGAGTCTTTTTTGCTACTTCTTCTATTCTGTTCGAATACACTCATTCGCCTGCTCGTGGATTTTTTTCCACCTATACGACTGTGAACAATATTTGAACCTCGACATTGCGACGAATTTGCATATATACGATAACTACTTTAACTTCGTGAGATTTCTTTAGTTTTTCATTCAAGTGCTCGGCGTCTTCTTGTGTTATGTTTGACGACTAAATATTAACTGCAGGATTCGCGGCTAATGGTAGAGCTGCTCCTGGGCAACAGGCCATGTCCAAATGATCTTATTATGGTGGTGTTGGCTTTGATGTGTGCTTCTGGTCTTCCCACGTGTGTCTCGCATGCTTGAAAATTATATCAGTTTATATCTGTTGTCTTCAATAACTTGTCATAATTTTAATTGTTGTGTATTTCTGATGTTCCCATATGTGATTTGTTATGTGTGGAGATCATATCAATTTATATTTGTTTCTTCAATGCTTCATCGAGTTATCAACATAACGTATAAGAGGTAGGCAAGAGTTCTAAGTTATTTAGTAAATTAAATCTGCACATTAATTGATTAATTTGATATATGTGATTTTATGCTTTGCGGTCAAATTAAAAAGCTATGTTTGGTTGAATGCTTGTTTTGCAGATAAATTCATGTTACTGTAATTGTTATTTTTCAAAATATATCATTATACGCATTGATTTCTGATTAAGCTATATGATTGATAAATCGTAGATTTGAACATAAAGTTTACATTTCTTTATATTGAAATAAAATTACAAAAATGTGAAAGAGTACATTGATGTATATTTAATGTATTATTGAGTTATTTATCAAGTTTCAAGGCAAGATGTGATTTGTGAACTTGGGACAATTAAATAGAATTAAAAAGATATTTTAAAGTTTGATAACGAATTAAAAGAGTTTCTTGTTGAGTTTATATTCCTGCCTATGCTCGAGCTATATGATATGATAACCTGCCAAATTCGAGGATAATTGCCAAGATGTGTAAATAAACTGTCAAATATCGAGGATGATTGTATATGTGGCACTGCTTCATTTGCGGGGTATAAAAGTCGCTAAGGATTCTATGTATATGAGATGATGAAAAGGGACAGTTGTAGCATAATCCAAGAAATCGGGGCCCAAAAGATAAACGTATAAAGAGTAAAAAGAATTTGCAGCATATTGTATGTTAATGTGACATGAGCATTTATATTATGTCTATTAATTACTATGATTATTTGTTATTGATGCTATTAAGAAAGAATAATATATATTTGCTTGCAAATAGTATTTTATTTTACAAATTAGTGCTTATTGCCTACTCAGTTCCGGGGCCGGTGGACTGATGCCTTTATCGGTAGGTACTAGTGAAGAAAGAGGCACATAAAGTACGAGCACTAAATTAGGGAGGATTTGTATTTATTTGAGTGCTCCGATTAGAGTAGATATGCTTGAAGTGGACCTAGGTATAATTTAGCGGTCGATATTTTAGAACATATTTGTCGAGAGTGAGGGATTCCATCGAGCTGGAGAATGATGGCTTATTTGGGGTTTGACTGATCAGAATCGTTCCATCTTTGCTCGTTCTGCTAACTATATCATGCATACAGTTTAGAGTAGCACTATATTATTTACGATATATATTTAAATAATATCCACAAACATAATATGCAATTTAAAAACATACCGTTTTGCAAATTGCCGCTCAGTGCCCGCCAGGAGGATAAAAAAATGTAGGGTATTGATGGGTTGTCAAATTTTATTTATAATTATAGCTTATATTTTTTAAAACTTTTCACAAAAATTACTGAAAAATTTTACAAATATAAATTAAAGTATAATTATGTATAAATTGTACAAGTTTATTAATAATTTACCTTAAAAAAGAGTAAATCATTCATTTTTTTATCGTGATTTGCAAACGATTTATTGTTGAAAATAGGGTTGCTAAAGTGTTAATTATGACACTAAATAGAAAGTTTTCAACAAAATAAAGAGAATTTAATGTGATTTTATTGATTTAAATTCAATTCGAGACAAAATTAGATGAACTTTTAGTTCATTTTTTATCTCAAAATCAATTAATTGGAACTGACACACACTTATACGATTAATATTTGTTATCCTTATTCTTAAATTTTGATCGATTTAATTTTAAGAAAGTCAAAATCTAGTCATAAAATTAAATGATAAAATTAATCACTTAGATCAAATTTATCTCCATTTAATTTAAATTTTAATTGATTTTTGTCTTTCGAGCTCGATTGGCATGAAAAAAGGAGCGGGAAATTTGAAATGGCATATCTGCTAGGATTTTTTAAGGGTAAATTTCACTCAGGTCCCTGAGTTTAATGGTTAATATCACACAGGTCCACGTTTTTAAAATCTATCATTCGGGTCCCTAGGTTTTCAAAAAATATCATCTGGGTCCTTTTTTTATTTTTTATTATTAAAAAATATGCAAAATTACCATTATACCCTTACCCTTACACCCTCTCTCTCCTTCAGATCCG
>KZ451998.1:615412-638788 GCA_002786265.1 Apostasia shenzhenica
TAGACCTTCAAATGTTTGAGTAGTAGATATGCACAAAATAATCTAATGTACCCCAATAACATGCATCAATTTCCAAGCTCATAGTTGATGATACATGTAGAAAGAGGGCTATTTATAAAGCAGTAAAAGTAATGCCACCAACTTCGAAAAGAAGAATCATCAATGATAGTGCTTTGATGATTGACAAACATGGAAGAATTATGAAAAGAGCCCAAGTATTATGTCAGAAAGAACATCATCTTTCATAGGAGAACACAAACAAGGCATATGCAAAGTAAAATGTCAAGGATTCACGGGGCAACAAAACAGCAATTGTAGCACCTAACTCCAAATCTTTAACTCAATTAATGTATTATTTCTTCAACACCCTGTAATTAATTTTTTATGCAGGAATTTGTGCAGTGTGTGAAATAAAATTATTAAAATTTATGGTAAATTTGAAAAAATAATAAAATAAATATTTGGAACTTTGAACCTTGAACCAAACAAGGCCTTTATGTTCTTGATTTCAGGAATTTTAGCGTGGAGCAAATGCATGGCACTAAGAATCATTTCGGTTGCCAAAACGAACCAACCTTCTAGGAAATTGTCTCCTCTTGGTTGAGTAATCGACCGTTAACAACACAAGGCTATTGCAAGGATGAAAAACCTCAAATTAGTGTCCTCAAGGAAATTCCTTGAGCAAAAAACCTGGAATTTCGAATGTTGGTTAAAACACAACTTTTTGTTTAATCCATACTTGAGGAATGTTTCTACCCGAGGTGATATAGTACTAAAACTAGAGAAGAACTTGTGCTCCTCAAGGAGTTTAATGCTTCCTCAAGGAGTCTTGTTCAACTCAAGAAAAGCAAAATTCCTTGAGGTCAAGAAAGGTGTTTTTGGAGTTTGAGGTCTGGGCATCAAGTTGAGGCCTAGGATTCCAAAAGGATTATTAGTTAAGTATACTATTTTTGATCTCATGAACAATTTTGAGAAATATGTATCTCACAGGTTTCATTTTAAGGATAGGTTAACTTTAAATCAGGGTTAAATTTAATCAACATTAACTTTAATAAGGTTAGACTTAAATGGTGATGTTTTCATCTTGATATTTCTACACAATGTGAAATAAAATTAGCTTTTATCTTGGTAAAATTAGCTTTTATCTTGGGATGTGCGTAGAATATGAATTATTATTAATTGTTACCATTAAGTTTGTTTGTAAGATTAAATTTAACAAGATTAAAATTAAACTAGGATAGAGATATTTTTTATTAAAAGTTGTGAATGATGTGAAATAAAGTTAGTTATTATATTGGGATATGTGAGGGATGTGATATAAAGTTAGTTATTATGTTAGAATATGTGAGAGATGTGATATAAGTTAGTTATTATTTTAGTAATGTGTGTAGGATGTGAAATAAAGTTAATTTTTAATATTAAATTTTATGTGATGTGATATGCCAGGTTAAAATTAAACCAGGTTAATTTTCAACGGCCAAACAAACAGGACCTAAATGTATCTATGATGTGAGTTTAGGTTTTCTTTTATTTTGAAATTATATAAGATTGAAAACATAGTTAATATGAATGTTGAGATTTGTGTAAAATATGACATGTCATGTTAACTTTAATCTTCTTAAATTTAACTTGGTGAAACAAACAGAATGTTAGGGTTATAGGTATAACTTTTAGTTTATATGTACGGAGGTTAATATAAAGCACATACTACTACGTTGGATATTGTTAATGTGATTTTGGGACAGTAAAATGAGTTCATTCCATTACTTTTTGTCCATTTTATTTACAAGATAACTGGTCTCATATCCTTTTTGCAGCCCTTTCTATGGGTGCTCATTGTTCATTCTATAATCAAAAATAAATATGGTCGAAAAAAAGCTTTATGTCCTTAGCCTTTAAATTCCTAAACTATGGCATGAAAGGTTGTCAAGGTTGATATCTTTTTGAAGGTTCATGATCCTCAAATAGATTTTATGGTGTAGAAATACCACAGTCTATACTAATTAAACTTGTCCAGAAAGATGGTAATATCAAAGTTTTATGTTCATAGTTTTGGGTGAATAATGTTTGGATTTTTTAAATCGACTAATTACAAAGTTTATCAATAAGATGACTTATAAATCAATCTAACATTATGTTAAATATCCATCACTAATTCGCTATGAAGAACCATCCTTATAATATACAGATATATACCCATCAAAAGAATTGAAAGTTGCAATATATGTTAAAAAACTCCAACAACTTCACAGAGAAAAGTAAGTTCAGACAATTATCAGCAAATATGATAATATTAACATAGTAGAAGTAAAACTCAGTTGTTTAGAAAGATCAAATGTAATAAATCATGGTAATTTAGTTATTCAATCTTTTGGATGGCTCATTATCACTAGAGCCACCATAAAGGTCTATTGAAAAGATCTGCTTAATGGAAACTGGGCTTGATGCCATCAAATAATGTGCTCATAATGCAAATCAAGTTGAACAAAGATGAGGTAAGGTTAAAATATTATACAATTATAGTGCTATTCCCAAGAATTGACCTCTGTATTCCTCAACTATCCACATAGGTAGAAATGGTCTAGACCAATAATCTCCTCGACAAGAAACACATATACAATTCTCAACAGTATCCATTGGCAGATATTCCATCAAACCAAACCTAAGACAAAGAAACAAATACACAATTTGCTAAGGTCTCCCTTGAGGCTTAGACTTCCTAGCTCCTCGAAGATCCTATCTCTAAGGTCCAAAGCTCCAAGAGAAATAACTTCACGGTTGTTAAGGTCCAAGGTTTCAACATGAAGGTCCAAGGTTTCAACATGAACATTTACTTACCCAAGGAATCTTTTATGAAAGTAGAGCTCTCTGACATCCTTGACATCCAACACCACGCAGTCAAGGATTTGCCAACCGGCAACCATAGAATACACCACTCTCAGTAATGATCTTGCCCATCAATAGTGTGAGGCATTTGCAGACCCACATTCCCTTAATTAGCATAGGTTTCCTTGCTAGTTATGTAGCTAAACTATAATAAAAGAGTAATATTCCTATTCAAGCCTTCCATTTCACTTCAAATAAATAGCATAAGAAATTAAAATTAAGTAGCTATAAATAACTCCAACACAAAGGATTCAAGAATTCCTTTATTTTCCAGCTTTTTTCCAACTTTCTTCTTCATTTTTCACTCTTATGAAGAAAAACATTGAGTCCCTTAAGGAAACCTTGTTTGACTTGCTCGTAGAATCATTTGCTCTTAATGCCCCATGGCCTTTCCCTTCAGGGTTCCCATTAAAATTCTTGTATTTCCTCTATTTCTCCATCTGTTTGGATTTACGTTTCCGTGCAACACGATCTAAGAATCCTTCATCATCGTACCATGATTGGATGTATTATTTTTGACATATCTTTGAATGTCACGTGACATAAAATCTCTAAAAATTCAAAAAGTTAAAAAAAAATATATGAAGTTCAAGCAAGTTTCGCTCTATGAAGAATATTATTCTACATGGTGACTTTTCCATCTGCATAAATCCTAAACCTTATAACTTACCCATCTCCACTAAAACGTAACTAGGCGCACTCTTTAGTCAACATTGTAATACTTACTGAATTTGCTATTGATATTCGTTTAGAAACAAAACCAAGATTTTTCCTTAGAAAAACCTCAAATCCATTGTTGCACAAGAACAAACATTGTCACAAGAAAACACATGTAACATATAATGAGATAACAGCAGCTATTGTTTCACCTTGATGCAGTTTTCGACAGCCTTCATTCTCGTCTCGATGGGTTCGATGAGGTCCGGCAGCTGCATCAGACCGCCATCTTCAAACAAAATCACAACCAAAATCCACAACCACAAAGATCAGAAAATAAAGATTCAAACCACTTTCTTAGCCAACATTGGCCCGTCACAGACTCCGACGACGATGCGCTCACGGGCCAGATCCGCTGATGCCTGCCCAAAGAAATCGGACGGGATCAACAAGAAAGCAACCTCGGAAAAGGGCCAACGTCGACAGAGAAAGCGAAGGGCGGCGGACCTTGAGAAGACGCTTGTGCCCGTCGTGGAGGCGATCAAATGTCCCTCCGAGCACCACAGAACCATACAAACCACGTCTGGATCCACTTTCAGATCCCGTATTCTCTGCCCCAGAACCTTCCCCGTCGCCGGCCATGCTCGCCGGAATCTGCGGTCTCACTTGCCTCCCACGGCAAAGCCCAACCGCACCAACTGGGTTAGACAGACCATGACAAAAAAGGAAAGCAAAATTTACATACAGACCCTGCCATTCTGAGAGTATTTCAAATTGGCCTTAACTTTTGAAAAATTACAATTTGATCCTGTTGATGTAAAACTGCTCTGATTTAAAGTCATTCTTTCTGATTCCTGTCTTTCCACTGACTACTAATTTTTTCTAATAAAAAATATAAAATTTAATTATTTAATAATTAATTTAAATCATTTAAATATTTTAAAAAATTATTATATCTCTCTATTCTCATTTTTTTAATATTTAATAAAATTTTAAATTTAATTTATCTTATTTTTTATTTTTTTTTATTCTAAAAATTTAAAATTAATAAATATAAACATTAATAATTTTAAAATTATATTCTAAAATATCAAACATTAATAATTACGAATAATCTTAATAAAATATTCACAGCTTCAATAACTAAAATTAAAATTAAAAAAAGGTGAGGCCAATTTACAAATACTTCCAAGGTCACGTGCAAGATATAACAAAAAAACTCAGGGCTGTTAATCCATATTATAATAAAATGGCAAATTACACAAAGTTCCTTGAGTTTAAGACTTATTATCACACAGTTCATATTTTTAAAATTATAATATCAAGATCCCTAGATTTTAAAAAATTATCATATGGGTCATTTTTTTATTTTTTTATTATTAAAAAAAATTACAATTACCATTATACTCTTATCCTCTCTCTTCACCCGATCTAGCAGCTGCGCGCAATCGCCGTGAGAAGCCGTCGACAGTGTCACGCGGCCGCGCGGGATGGCGCGGCGACTGTAAGATTTTGTAATGTTTTGAATGTGCATAGCGTAATTAATTAAAAATAGATGGATAAGGCATAAATAAAACTAAATTGTGTGGCATGTAGGTAATTATCCCTAAAATTTTTCAAAAAATTAATAACAAGAAATTAAAAAAACTAAAATATGAAAATTTTAAAAATTAAAAACTCAAATATTAAAATTTTAGAAATATAAATGTTATTATATTTTAAATTCAAAAATTTGAGTGTAATTTAACAGTAGATTGAAAATAAATGAAATATAACACAAATTAGAAATACTCATTATTTTGTCTAGTGACAATCTCCTTTAAAGCAAACCTCAAAATATGTATGATTTAAGAAAGTTTTCTTTTCTTTAAGATTCTTATGATTTTTTTAAAGGTTCAGCTAAGAAAATTTTTATAAGTTCAGTTGGCCGAAATGTTATGAAAAAATTTATTATATTCAGTTTGCCAATAGTAAAATGTCACATTAATAATAGACTGGCTCTGTTTAGTAATAAGAAAATAAAGAAAATTTGGTTAGAATTTTTAGCCATTTTTGAAAAATATGTATGATATGAAATAAAGTGATTTGTTATATAAAACATTGCGTGGGATGTGAAATAAAATTGATTGATCTATTGAGAATTGCGTTAGAACGAAAATAAAGTGATTGTTTAATATTGAAATTTGTGTAGGATAAGATATAAAATAATTTTTTAAAATAAATTTAAGATTTTAGCCATGGCTAATATTAGCCACGATTTTCAGCTCATTGCCAAATAAAGCCTAACAGGTGCTGACATAATGGGCCCTATTGGTAAGCTAAATCCAATAATTGCCTACTAGTTAGAGCTTGCTTGCGTACCAAAAGTTTTTAAATTCGATCCAAACTATTATAATTTTTTAAGTAAAATAAAAAAATTCTAATATTCTAAAATAAATAAAAAAGAACATTCACAAATATGTTACTTTAAAAGAAATATGTTTAGCTACACATCAGTCAAATTTTATAATTTATCTATAAATTTCTTTCTTAATTTTATGATTACATATATACAAATTTTTAAGTAATATATGCATAAATGTATTTATATATATGTATTTATATACTCACATAATCATATCTATATATTGATATTTATGAATACTTATGCATATTTGTCTATTTATTAATTTATGCGTATTTTAATTTTAAAATTAATTATACTAATCTTAATTAATTAATATGAGCTAAAAAAATAGTGTATACTAGTTATATTAAAATTTAAATAAAACATATTAGAAACTATGATTATTAAGAAGTAGTTTGTAAGTACTATTTAAAATTTAAGAAGTAAAAATAAAATATAAAACTTAAAACAAGGTAGATAAGTAAATTATAAAAATCAAGTTATGTAAATACAATTTTTCAAAAGAAATCAATATCACTAAAAACATTTAATTAAAATATTTAAAAAATAATTAAATTATATAATATACATCTAATAATTAATATTAAAATTAATACAAAAAAAAATATTAATTTTGATAAACAAATGATTGGCCCACAATTACTAGACTCAACTCAAGATTAGGTTACACAAAGACAAACGACACGAAGAACACATGCAAAATTAGATCGAATGAAATTAGGGGGAAAAAAGAACTCAAAATTCATGGAAAATTGCAATCCTCACCACGTAGTAGTGCAACTATACGTCTTCATCAACGTTTTTTAACCGGGAGGAGACCCAGAGGGAACTATCGAGACGTTGGACTATCTGGACACAACATTTTTATATAACGATCAACCCCAATCCATAGCAACTAGTAAATAGAAAATAAAAGTACTAGAACTACAGACAGACAGACAGACAGACGAGAAATTTCAGAACACAGAGTCGCCAACATGCACACAAATGTTTACATAAAGTAGGGATATAAGGAGTTCTGATAACAAAAAATATGCTTCTGAAAAGTCATGAAGCAAAAAAAAATGCAGATTCCTTCCCAGCAAAAGCAACAGGAAGTACACAGAATGATGCCCAGGAAGTTTCTTTAGATTCATCTAATGATATTGTCTGGCAGCTGAATTTGGCATGGAGGAGCAGCGGCAGCTCTCCCATGGCTAGTTGGCTTTTATGGTGACAGCTGATCTCGCTTTCAGATTCAGAAATATCGCCCTGATTTCAAAAACAAAGAATAAAAGAACCTAAGCCGCATATATAGAAACCGTCTAAAGAGCAATAAATAAAAGCGGCGCTTCCGTGCCAGAGGCTCCACATTTTATGAGGGTATGAGGGTAGTTCGCGGTAATAAGTGTTCTCTTTAACGATCCCATTACACCAATTCCGTCGACTAAAAAATAACTGCTTGTCTATAAACGAGAGAAAAACTGACAGGAAGCTTTCCAAAGGAAAATTATGAGAAGAGTGAGGGGGGAAGTAAAAAGAGCATTTACCATCCCCACAACAGTATATCTAGAGACAATCTACTACGGATTTTATAAAGAAATAAAATCTATCTACTGACTGAATGTAGGCAGCTGGGAAAATCTCTCAAAATGGTGAGGATCTAAGTGAGAGATTAATGCACATGTTTAACTTCGTATGTATGTTGAAAAATTATTCAATTTAGTTTTAGGGAACTGCGTGACTTGAGTACTTCCCAGGAGATCACCCATCTCAAAACTACTTCACTTTAAGTACATTTAATTGCAGAGTTTCTTATTATTAACCTCACAATTTTCCCTCAAAAAATACTCCTACTATTTAAGATCACATTATTTACTTATACAGCTCAGGAACTCCCCTTTTTTTCTGATGTTAAATAATTTATTCTTATGCTCCTTCACCTAGAAGCTTGCAAGGAGCCGCTCTGTGTCGGAATGATTCTGATTTAATTATATAGACATCAACTCACTAATCATTCCCCACCCTCTTCGGTCACGAGTCGTTACAAGCCCACTAGCTTTTCCGTCTAGTTCATCCTTAAACCACATCGCACTATGAGAGGTTAGCTTTAATATCATATTATAACATTCAATAATCCAAATACTGAGATATTGATTTTAGAGAACTACGTGACTTGAACGCTCTCCAGAAGGTTACCTATCCCAGCACTGCTTCAGCTCAAGCACATTTAACTACAAAGTTTCATATCATTAAGCCTCACAATTGTGCCTCAAAAAGCACATCAATATTTGGGACACAAAATATTATAATAACTTCTTAAAGAAAATAATAAGTTATTATTAGGTTTGACAGCATAATACATATCGAGGAAACAAATAGCAAACTGATCGACAAAGATAATGCTTCAAAAGGGAACCTATCAATCTTACCTGATATATTTTTGATAGTTTCATTATGACCCACAATAGCATTAACCAAAATATTCTGGGTAAGTACAGTGACATTTCTTACGGCCAATTACTGCCATTCAACACAAAAGTGCAGTTAATTGTAATTTGTTTAAATCAGATCTAATAAGGTTATCACTGGCTACAGTTTTCTCTTCTATTTCTTTCGCAATAAAGCTATTTCAATGCCTTAATGGAATACCATTTTCTCTCAGTTGCACGCCAATCACACAACTCTATCCTTATATATAAGTCTTCAAAGGTTTTATGCTCTCATGCCATCTCTCATAACTGCAACACCTAATCTCATTAGTATTTTTTGTCTTCATTTTCATATTCATACTACAAGGAGGCCTAACTAGAGTAACATGAAGTCTCTTTCATTCTCCTAAGATGTGTATAATAAATAATACCAATAGTACTCAATAATAAACTGGTGAGCTCACCATGATAGCCTGTATTTGATTACTTCCAAATTTGCTCGATCCTGATTACAAATTCAAATTTGACCTGATTTAGAATGAAATGATGTTGATTTACTTGACTGATATCAATCAAAGGTTTGGACCCGAATTGAAAGGATAGCAATACGCCATATTTCACCTATTATTCTATTAAATATCTCCTATTTAGAATGATATAATGCGTTATTGTCAAGTCCCAAGTCCCGGATGAAAAACACAGTTGTGATAGGCAATCAACAGGCAACAAAAAACTTGTCGAATAAATATGACATGAATCATTTAAATAATTGCACTAAAGCTAGGACATTTCTTGAAAGCAACATGCCGTATTGCCTAAATATGGTGAAAAGTATGTAATAATCGTTGCATTAGCACCCGGGTGCAGTGATAAGTGAGCAAAGGTTCTCATATTATGGACGGATGCGGATAAAGAAGTTAGTCGATAACACTAGCATTAAGATTCAAGACACTAGAATAAAGCTAGGTACTTGAAATATAAGCACCCTAATAGACAAGTTAATGGAGTTAGTAGATATCATTATACATAGAAGGATCAATATTCTGTGTCTAAGAAATAAAATAGGTGGAAGAGAAAGCTAAAAAAATTGATAGCTTAGGCTTCAAGTTTTAGTATTCTGGTAAGAATAAAACCAGAAATAAAATGAGTATAATTTTGAACAAGAATTTGAAGAATTATGTAGTGGAAGTCAAGAGGATTGGAGATAGAATTATAGTATTAAAAATTGTAATTAATGAAATGACTATTAACATTATAAGTGTTTCCTCGTCAAATAAGTCTGAATGCAAGTGTAAAAAAAAATGGAATGATTTAAAAGAACTAATACAAGGAATATCTCAAGAGAAAAGAATATATATTGATGGAAATTTAAATGGACACATTGGACATATTGCTGAGAAATATTATAACCGTGGCAGGTTTGACTTTGGGGAGAATAATGAAAAGGGTAAAACTATTTTGAAGTTCTCCTAAATTTGTAATTTTATGATTACTAATATTTTATTTAAGAAAAGAGATGAGCTATTATCACCTATAAAAGTGAATCTTACAAATCGTAAATTGATTATTTTCTTTTAAGAAAACGAAATGTTTGATGTGTAAAGATTGTAAGATCATGTCAAGTAAATATTTGACTACCCAACATTGATTAATGGACTTAAATCTCAAAATGAAAAGCTCAAAAAGAAATAATAAGTGAAAATAATATTTTCAAACTTGATGGTGAAAATTACAGAATCATGATAAGAATGTCTTTAGGAAGAGAGTTATAAAACTTGGTAGGACATTAAAGGAGAAACTAATCTTATATGATCAATAGTTGCAAACTATAGTCTGCATCCGCAAGGTGACGAAAAAGGTGTTAGAAGAATCTAAAGAAAAAACTCATAATAATAAAAATAGTTAGTAGTAAAAACAAGATGTATAAGAAAAAATTAAAGAGAAAAAATATGCTATAAAAATTGATACAAATACAAGAATAAAGAGAATTAAAAGATATATAAAATAGCCCGACAAGAGTCTAAAAAAATAATCTGTATTGCAAAAAATATAACATTTCAGAATTTATATATAAAATTGATACAAAAAAAAATACATATACAGACTTGCTAAGATAAAATGTAAGAAAACTAAACAATTGACTCAAGTAAAATGTATGAAGAATGAGTATCAAATTTTCATCAAACAAAATGGTGAGAATCAAAAAATACTTTTCAAGAAAGAAGATATCCACCATAAATAAAATATTTTCAAAAGCTTTTCAATAATGGTTGCCATAAGACATTTGATCTTATATAATTTAACATTCAAAAAGAGAATAAAAATTATCATTACATCCGACATATTAGTAAGATTGAAGTTTGAGAAGCTTTATAGAAAATGAAGTGTAAAAAAGCAGTTGGACCGGAAGAAATTCCAATATGTATTTAAAAATGTATAACAAATGAAAGAGTAACGCGCCGTTGTCGGGTCTCAAGTCCCGGATGAGAAATGCGGAGGGTTGCGTTAGGTAGTCGACAGCCAGCGTAAAACTTGTCGAATCAATCATGACATGAATCCTTTAGAAAATTGCGTTGTTGTATAACAAATGAAAGAGTGTGTTCGCTAACTAGATTATTTAATGTAATTTTTAAGACTACACAAATATCAAAAGAGTGAAGAAAAAGTATATTGGTATCCATTTACAAGAATAAAGATGATGTACAAAATTGTGCAATTATAAAGATATTAAATTAATGAATCATACTTCAAAATTTTGAAAAGAATAATTGATCTGAAATTACGTTGTAATACTAGAGTGACACAAAATCAGTTTGATTTTATATCTAGTAGAACCATTATGGAAGCTATTCATTCGTCGAGGGATTTAATGGAAACGTTCAGGAAAAGAAAAAATTTGTATTTGATTTTTATTGATTTTAAAAAAACTTATGAAAAAGTTCTAAAAGAAGTGCTTTGAAAAATTTTCAGAAAGAAAGAAGTTACACTGTTTATATTTAAGTTGCCAAATATATATATATATATATATGAGTTATTACTTGTGTTCAAAAATAAAATAGTTTAACTATGATTTTTTCAATTACAATAAAACTACAATAAGGCTCAGCTTTAAGCTAATATCTTTTTACATTAGTTATGAAGTCTCTGACTGGACATATCAAAGAAAAAATACCTTAGTGTATGCTTTTCGTAAATAATATTCTCCTTATTGATAAGACAAAAGAAGAGGCTAAGGTAAAACTCGAGTTGTGGAGGAATACCTTAGAATCTAAAGATTTTCAAGTTAACAAATCAAAAATCAAATATATGGAGTACAAATATAGTCAAGATAGAAGCACTTTTATTGGTGAGATGATAATTTATAATTGATTTATCAGAAAAAGTAAGTTATTTAAATACCTTTGATCAATTATATAAAAATAACAGTGAAATAAATAGGAATGTCATCAATAGAATTCAAGATGGCTAAAGTAAAAAAATACTTCTAGTGTGTTGTGTGATAAAAAAATTTCACTTAAACTTAACGGTAAATTTTATAGAATAATTATAAGACTAGCAATATTATATGGTTTAAAATGCTGATCCACAAAGCAAAAATACATAAATAAAATAATTGCCCCAGAAATGATAATGCTAGGATGAATAAATGTGTATACATGAAAAAATAGGACAAAAATGAATATATCTGCGATAAGATTGTGGAAGCTTTAGTTGAGGATAAGCTCATGGAGAGTTGGCTTAAATAGTTTGGACATATAAACCATACGCCAATAAAACTTTCAATAAAAAGAGTTGAAATATTAAATTTGCCTGTGTCAAAAGAGAGAAAAGAAGATCAAATAAGACACCGCAAGAAACTATTAGAAAGAATCTCACATATTTAGAGATAAATAAAGACTTGCTATTTCATAAAGTATAATAGAAATAAAGAATTCATATAGTCGGCCCCATCTAGTAGAATAAAAGTTTGGTTGTTATTGTTATTATTGTTAGTTGATTATATTTGAAAGTTTATTTTTGCATTTAGTTTTATTTTCTTATTATCAAATTTGAGGATCTCTATAAATAAGAATTACCTTTCATTATAATAGAGGTAGTCATTGTTGAAAGAAATAACAATTTAGTGAAAAAAATTATTTGTTCGTTGTTCAACTTTTGCAATCTCGTTGTGTCTCCTAGTAGCCATCTGCACCACCCCTGCCTCTTGGTCATCATTATCTGTGCATCTTGCGTGCTGGCAGCACATCCCGAACGCCCGTTCCCCAGCAGCTTCTCGCAACACGAAGCAACGCCTCGAACGCCCGCACGCCCATAGCACCAAGTAGGGGTGAGAGTTTAGCACGAAGATCAATAGTTGCTCGATATTTGGATTAATATTTAGCTCGAATCGACCTCGGCTCGAGTTTATTGAGTAGTACCATAAGCCATGATCTAATTGGATCAACTTGACTCGATCTTTATTTTTTTAAATATAAATAACCAACTCAATCATTTATTATAATTATTTTACTATTATATATAAGTATGTGTCAGTTATTGTTAGGATATTTTTAAGTGATCTTGTGGGTATAGTTAATCCAGTTTTATTTCGTAGCTGAGGCAATTTTTTTAAAAACATTTCAATTGTTGGAACTTGGGTTGGCTTAAGTAAGGCTCGAGTTAGCTCGAAATTGAAACGAGCTAACTGAACTCGAATCGAATTACAATGAGCCAAGTTTGTTGTGCCCAGCTCAGCTCACACTCGAATCATTCTCATCCCTAGCGCCCACGCTCGACTGCTCCTGCAATATGCCCCACACATAAGGTGTTAGTACAGATCTCACTCATATTGGCATAATTACTCATCGTGCTCAATTAATCTCTGATTATTTAAGCTCAATTAAATTTTTTGTTCCACTCAATTATTTAATTAGCTCTAATTGCACAACTCTATATTTACTTGAATAAAAATTACTGTTAGATTTTAAATACAAAATATTTGTCCTAATTTCTAAATCTCGAATCTAGTTTGCTGAAATCAAATCGACACCCTAATTTTAATTGATAAATTCTTATTTATCAATTTCCCAGATAATTAAATTTTAAAATATTTAATTTGCGAGATTTAAAATATTATTTATCATATACTTATGCTTAATTTAAATAATTTACTAATTAATTTTTGCTATTATTAATTGAAATCATATTTCTATTTCCACCGCACATCACGTAGTTGTCTCTAAACGCTCATTTGTAGTCCTATTTTTTATGTATCACCTTTCTCAATCATTATTGATCGATAATTATATTAGTCTCCATTAAAATAATAAATCATGTACACAAATATTGTTCTACAAATTTTGAACCACTTGTTTTGGAGTACACTACACCATCATTCCATTTCTACTCGCCTATGAATTTGTATCACCTACAAAAAGCTGTCATCTGAAAATTGCATCTATCTATTATTATATATTAAAGTTGATACCTATAAAAAAGTTAAAATTAGCCTTTTCAATTTTTCCCTTATTGACATCAATTTTAATATATAGCAAAATAGTTTATAATATCTCATTATATCTATAATATAAATAATAACATATTTTATTTATTTGACATTTTTGTTAATTATCTTATTACATATTTCATATATATTGCTTCAGTTGATTGGATCATTTCATGATATTGTCTTGTTTAATATTTATTTTAGTTTGATATAACGCTTGAAGTTTAACATTTTAAACTAAAACTTCAGCATTTTAAATTTTACCCTTCATTATATTAATATTATATAAAAGTCTTACTTTCAAATAAATCTAATCGTTTATGCTCTGGAAAGTTAAAATAATGAGACCCATAGGCTTCTCAAATTTAATATTTTTGTTTTAATACAATCATATTAAAGTCGAGATTATTTGAACTATAAAGATTGTAAGATCATTCCAAGAGAACGCTTGACTACTCAATATCGATTAATAGTCTTAGATTTTAAGATGAAGAGCTGAAGAAGAAATAGTAAATCAAAACAATGCCTTCGGACTCGATAATGAAATCTAAAAAATAAGACCAAAAATATCTTTAAGAAAAGAGTTCTAGAAAATAGACGGTAGGACATTGAAGGAGAAGCTAATCTTATGTAGTTAAGAGTTGCTAATTACATTCGTAAGATTACAAAAACTATGTTAGAAGAATCTAAAGAAAAATTTTCAAACAATAAAAAAACTTGATGGTAGAAAGAAGAAATATAAGAAAAAAAAAAAAAAAAAAAAGAGAATTTATTACAAAAATTGGTTTAAGTGCTAGAGCAAAGAGAATTTAAAAAATAAAATAAAATTGCTAAATGAAAATCAAAGAAAGCAATTTGTAATAGAAAAAATGTAGCTTTTGATGATTTTTATAGAAAATTGAATACTAAAAAAAGGAGAAAAACACATACACAAGGTTGTTAAAATAAGAAATAAAAAAACTAAAAATTTAAGTCGAGTAAAATACATTACAGATGATTAAAAAAATACTTTTTAAGGATAAAGACATTCAACACAAATGGATAAGTTACTTTAAATGACTCTTCAATCATAGTTGTGATAACGCGATTGATCTTACTAATTATAGGGTCTAAAAAGAAGATAAAATTGTTCTTACATCCGACGTATAAGTAATGCTGAAGTTGAAAAGACTTTAAAGAAGATAAAATGTAGAAAAACAGTATGACCGGATGACATTCTAATAGATATTTAAAAATGTGTGGGAGATGAAGTCTTTTAGCTAACTAGATTGTTTAATATAATTTCGAAAACAAACTAGATTGTTTAATATAATTTCGAAAACAAAGGGCTCATTTGGCTCGAGCTTGTTTTAGTCCAACATAAATTTCAAATGTAAAAATAAACTTTATTCTACATCCAACACAAATACGAATATTAAAATTAACTTTATTTCATATTTTACATATTATTCAACATTAAACTAAATTCAACCCTCGAACTGAACGTGGCCTAAATATCAAATAAATAGAAAAAGAATAGACTGGAACCTATTAACAAGAATAAATGTGATTTACAAAATTATGCTAACTATAAAAAAATTAAACTAATGAGCCATAATTTAAAATTTTGAAAGAGAGTGATCGAACATAAATTACATCGTGATATTAAGTTATCACAAACTCAATTTAGTTTTATACTAGGAAAATCTATTATAGAAGTTATTCATTTATCGAGAGATTTAATAGAGATATTTACAGAAAGAAAAAAAAATTATATTTAGTTTTCATTAATTTAAAAAACGCTTATAATAAAGTCCTAAGTAAAGTGCTTTAGAGAGTTTTAGAAAAGAAAAAATTTTATATTATTTACATTTAAGTTATTTAGAACATGCATAAATGGGTTATTATATATGCTCGAACACAAGAAAGTTTCACTAAAAATTTTCTTATTTCAGTTGGATTACATCAAGGTTCAATTTTAAATCCATATCTCTTTATATTGGTAATAGAAGTTTTGATTGGACGCATCTACAGAAAATTATTTTAATGTATATTTTTACATATAATATTCTCATTGTTAATAAGACTAGAAAAGGTGTAAAGGCGAAACTCGAGTTATAGAAAAATATATTAAAATCTAAAATTTTTTATCTTAACAGAATAAAAATCAAATATATAGTGTAAATTTAATTAAAAAAAATGTAAAAAAATGACAATTGATGATCAAATTATCAAAAAGAGAGAAAGCTTCAAATATCTTGAATCAATCATATAAAATAACAGTGAAATAAATGATGTTATTAGAAGAATAAATAAAATAGAGAAATACATTTAACATATTATGTGATAGAAATATTTCGTAGAGACTTAAAAGTAAATTTTATATAATAATTATAAGGCCAGCAATATTATATAGTATTGAATGCTGGCCTACAAAAAAGAAACACACAAATAAAATAAATATTATAAAAATAAAAATGTTAATGTGAATGAACAAATATACGCAAATGGACAAAATAAAAAATGAATATATCCATGAAAATATTGAAGTGACCTCAATTAAAAATAAACTCAAAGGAAGCCAACTTAAATGGTTTGGACATATAAATCGTAGGCCGATAGAAGCTCCAATAAAAAAAAATAGATTGCAAAATTGTCCATGTAAAAGAGAAAGAAAAAAGTCAAAAAAGACATTGTACGAAACTATAAGAATGGTCTTACATACTTAGAGTTAAATGAAGATTTGTTGTTTAATAGAGTGCAATAAAAACAAAAATTTATATATCCAACCCCACCGAATGAGATGAAGAATTGGGTTGTTATTATATTATTTTAATACAATCATATTACTAATACTGAATATAAATTTAAATGTGTATATAATTTATGTTTATTGACACTTTAATTTGGGGATGTATTTCGTGAAGCAAGCTGCACGAGCACCTACAAAATTTTACTTGAGAAGGAAATGAATGCAACCTATATTCAAAGAATTCTAGCCTCTCAAGAGAAAGAAGCTATCAATTCAATTTTTTTTTTTTGATGGAATTCTTAGCCTATGTTTGGTTTGGTAATGACTATTTTTTTAGAAAGATAAAATAACCTATACAATTTTCAATATATCAATCAATTTTATTTAATATTCTCACAATTAATTGACTTTATTTTTTATCATATATATATATCAAAAAATATATATTATTTTATAAACAAAATTAAAAAAATGACTATGACTAACTTGGCCATGAACTAAACAAATGTTTATAGATATACAATAATAGTGAAGGTTGGCTCCAAGAGACTTCAATTATGTACTCAATAGTAATAAAATGACTAATGAGTGAGGAAGTGTTTTTGTACATGTTTTAAAGAATCAAGGAGATATACAAACCTACAGTACTTGAATAAGGATCAAACTTATAAGCTATACTATGAAACTCTGGAACAAAAATAGTAAATAGAAGCAAAGAATAGACACAATCATATCCTACACACAATTTGGCATTTACATGGAAGATCAACAATACAGGGCAAGTATCTTGTACTTGTTGTTAAGGATTAAAGAGAGACAAAACTAAAGTACTTATACAAGAATCAAGCTAATGAGACATACTATGAAGCTTTGATAGAGAGCCAGTGCACAGAAGCTAAGAAGAGTTATCTTTTTAAATAAACAATTTGTCTTCCAAGAAACATTGCGAAGGTTCTCTTTCTTACAATAGTATTAAGAGAAAAGTACTGAGATGGCCAAAAGGATTTTTAAATTTATATAGGTTAATAGCAATTAGGTCCCTCTAATTTGGGCCTATGTGCAACTAGGCCCTTTTGGTTTGAGCCCATATGCAATTAGGTTTCTATAGTGTTTCTAAATTAACCAAATAAATTCTCTAGTTTAAAGTAAAGTGCAAATAAGTCCTTTGATACTAATTAAAGTACTTAATAGAAGATATTTTCTTTGACTTATTAGTCAAATTAGAAATTATCTTCATCCAAAATGTTGATTAGCTTTTTAATTAGTCAAATTAGTCCATTAATTAAAAAAAAAATCCACCATTTAGGTCCTTTTATTATAGTCAAAGAATTTATTTGCACATTACCTCAAACTAGAAGACATACTTAGTTGATTTAAAAACTAAAGGAACCTAGTTGTACATAGGCCCAAATTAGAGAGACCTAATTCCTATTAACCCTATTTATATTAATTTATCTTTAGAAGGCATATTAAATAGTTTTGATGGTGGTACATTTGCAGGCTTTAGAAAAGAATGGCGTGTGGATCAAATACACCAATGTCATTAAGCATATGCATGATGTAATAATTACAAGTGTAATGGATTGATGGCAGTAACTTGAAACAATTTCCTATTACCATCTTCTTTGAGTCATTAATTTTTCATCTTATTAAGACGTTAATTGCCTAAGTACACTTAAGGTGAGATTCCACAGTGTATGCTTTTGCAGTTGAAGAATGAAACTCATGAAGGAATTAATCAAAAATTGAAATTTTGAGAAAACCTCACAAGCAAAAGGATTCAAATTAAACTTTCAAAAAAAAGAAGGATTCAAATTGAGTAAAGAAAAGTACACACAATATAAATTTAGCAATCCTATGAAAAGAAGTGAAGTGAAATTAGATGGAAAAATAGTCCCATCACACGACATCTTCACACACCACAAGATTATTATCCACTGTATCAGAAGTATAGAGAATGACATTAAGAATTAGAGCGGGATGCTTAACATAGGAATTCTTACAAACAGAAAAATGGTTAAGTTGAAAAAATTTATAAGATAGTTGTCTGGTTAGTATCATAATATAAGAGCAAGAGTTCAGTAAATAAATTGAGAAAATCCATCAAATCACAGAAACTAATATATATATGCCTTTATATTAAGGGTAACACTAAAATGGAGTGTATGAGAAATGACTGCATGCTGAACAAGGTGAGCTTAGCAATGTCTGTGTAAAAGGATGCAAGTCACAAAGGCAACAAGAGAAAGACAAAAAATAACTTGGAATATAATCATGTCACGTGACCTTGACTCACAACTTTAATAGAGAATATTGCTTTTAAATAAAGCCGAATGAAGAAAAAAATCCATCTAATTGGGCCAAACAAGATTGGACATTATGTCCTTGATGTTGTTGAAATTGCTTCTGCTATCAAATGAAAATGAAAAAACTACTTATGTCTATCAAGACCAATTAGTAGGATGATGACTTAATGTTCAAAACTAGTCATTTAGATGTAACAAAAATATAGAAGAGATTAGTAACATTTGAATATGTGTTTAGGATTTATTTCACTTAGAAACAAATTTATTGAATGATTCCACCTAGATCCCTAAAAACCCTCTTAATTTAAATGAAATTCCCTCAAGTAGAAATTTGATCCTTAAACAGATCCACATCATGGATAGCTTCTATTTTAGAAATAAAATCAAAATTAACAGTTCATCACGAACAATGACTTCCAAAAGATCAACAAATAATGAAATGCATATCTCACAAAGTAATCCAACTTCTACCTGAAGATTTATTAGAAGGGAAAAATACTATTTTAGCCTTATTTTAAAGCTGTAATTAACAATAGGACAAAAGTAAAATGGAAGTGCAACTTAAGAACCAAACGTACAATTTAAAAAAGGTAAACCTAATGTGATAAAACCCCTAAGCTGAAAGACCTAAAGATAGTTTACTGTTAGAAAGTAGAGAAGAAAAAAATTTGTTTATAAATAGAATGATAATAGTCCATAAACACCTGTAAAAATGAATATTAAAATTCATGCTGTTTACTAACTTCATGGATTTATGGTATAGAGGTTGGTCCTCTAATAATAATCAAAGTGATAATTAGAAGGTGGACAAGTGAAGAACGTACACCAAAGTACAAGAAAATAGTTCAAAGAATTGGTTGATTCATTTACAGAAAAGACTCAAGCCCTCGCAAGGGATGTTGCATTTCATTGGTTTAGTAGAGGACAACATAACCAGATCATGAAAAGCCAAAAGTCACGGTAAAGATAAAGAATACTAAACCATACAGTCTCATAAAAATTACCTAGCAATTGTCCATTTGGTATTATATCATATAACACCAAACCAAACGTTAGGCAGTAGATTTAATTGATGACATCTAGAAACTATTCAATAGCTTGTCTACGTGATAAAGGAAAAATACCAATGTTGTTAGCTTTCTGCAGAAACCAACTCATGGTGCATGTCTACAAAAACTCTATGATGACCCAAAGCAAATAATGGTGACCTAAGGCAAATAATGGCGAAATATGATTGGTACCGTTGACGACTCAGGACCAAAGAGGGTGGGTAATGGTCACTAGAGTGATGTCCATATGATTAAATTGGAATCACCTGGACAAGGAGTGGTTCTTGATAGGCTTCTAAGTGGAGAGGCATGGGAATAGATCATCCCACATGGGAAAAGTAGGAGAGTTCTTGAGCTGTGTAAGTAAATAGCGTGATCACTAATGGTAGAGGCACCTTTCGGGGAAAAATTGAGATGGATGACCCTCCTGGAAAATTCTAAAGTTAAGCGTGCATGAAGTGTAAAAGTACTGGGATGAATGACCCTCCTAGGAAATACCTAAGCCATATAATTCCCAAAAGCCAAAATGAATAATACTTCTAGATTTGGACTATAAGATATTGCAATATGAAATCAGAGCTAAGCTCTCACAGTACAATGTGGTTTGAGGATGAACCAGGCAGAATCTGATGGGCTTGTGATGACCCAGGACTGAAGAGGTCGAAGAGTAATCACTGGAGTGATATGAATCACTTGGACAAGGAGCAGCTCCTGGTAGGCTTCTAGGTGAAGGTGGACAGAATTGGATTATCCCGCATTAGAAAGAGAGGAGAGTTCTTAAGATATATAAGTAAATAGCAAGATCATAAATGGTAGAGACACCTTTCAGGGCAAAACTATAAAACTAAGATAAGAACTCTATCATTAAGTGTGTTTGAGGTATAGTAGCACTGGAATGGATGACCTTCCTAGGAAATACCCAAGCCGCACAGTTCCCTAAAGCCAAAGCAGACAATACCTCTATATTAAGATCACAAGATGTTACAACGAGACAGTAAATCACATTATTTAAGGCAATAAAACTGTGACGACCAGATTTGGAGTGTTAAAATTTGAAATTATTTTAGACCCAAAAGAAATATTTTTGGACCTATTTATGAGAATAGGAAAATAGAGGGACCAAATTGCAGTTGTGCCAAAAATCAGATAAACTCCACGGGAACCGCCTTTCTCCGTGCCGCCCGGTCTTCTTCCGCGTGTCGCTCGCGCCAGGTAAGAGAGAAAGGAGTTCTTCTCTCTTTTTCCCTCTCTGTTTTGCCGCGCCCGCGCCCTTCTCCGTCTCCGCCTTGCTGTTCCGCCGACCCAAGCAGAGCCCAGCAGCAGCAGCTACTGTTGCTGCCAGAAGAAGAAGAAGAAGAAGAAGAAGAAGAAGAAGCAGAAGAAGAAGAAGAGGAAGAAGAAGAAGAGGAAGAAGAAAGGAAGGAGGAAGGGATTCAAGCGAGGTTTTTCTAGTCCAATTTCTCTGGTTGATATCGAGCTTTCAACATGACGTATAAGAGGTAGCCAAGAGTTCTAAATTGGTTATTAAATTAAATTGGTTGGTTAATTCATTAATTTGATATATGTGATGCTATGTGATTCTATGTGTTATGTTGAAGTACAAATGATATGTATTGCCTATATTTGTTTTATGATTGAATCCATGTCACAGGAATTATTATACTGCTCAGAATGTTTCATATGCATGATTTTGATAAGCTATATGTGGATTGGTATATTGATTTTGTATAAGCATGTTAAGAGTATGATGATATATTTAACTGAGTTATTTACCAAGTAAAAAGGCAGATTATGATCTGCGGACTTGGAACAATAAGATGTGATTATAAAGATGTTTTGAGATCAACAATATATTAAAAAGGGTTTCTTGATGTGTTTATGTCCCTGCCTGCTCGAGCCATGCCAATGCCAGATGGGGTAACCTACCAAAATGTTGGGGATGGTTGCCAAGATGTGATGGTTACATGTTATGTGGCACTCCTTTAGATGTTTTAGGAGTTGCCAAGGATCTTATGTATATGTGATGATGAAAAAGAGGCAGTTGTGACGTAGACCAAGAAACCGGGGCCCAAAAGATAAAAGTTTAAAGAATAAAAAGGCTTAATAGCGGATAATCGTTTTTGCATGTTATGTGACATCAGCATCTATTTTATAACTCAATTATCCTGATTATTTATTATTCATGTTGATAAGAAAGTATGATGTATGTTTGCTTGTAATAGTTTTTATTTAGCAAGTTAGTGCTTATTGCCTACTCAGTCCTAGAGTTGGTGGACTGATGCCTTTATTGGCAGGTACTGGTGAAGAATGAGACACACGGGAGGTTTACGAACACTGAATCAGGGGGGGTTCTGTATTTCAGTTTAATCTTTTACTTACTGTTTAAATTAGATGTAAATTATGGTTTATATATAAATACATATGTGTTAAACATGATGTTTAATGTATCAGTTGTTAGTTTTATTATATTGCTTCCGCTGTATGAGTTAAAAAATTTATGTTTAATCTTCCCTTTGATTTATGTGAATTTCGTGGTGTCCCAAAAAGGGGATGTCACGTGTGGTGTTCTCAAAAGGGGACGTCACAGAGTGGTATCAGAGCATGGTTTTATCTTTCTTATAGAAAGACGAGTCTTGGGAACGAGTCGTTTGGGATCACACATTCACAGTACCTGTTAAGTAGGCAATAAATTACTATTATTTTATGTTAAATGTCAATGATTGCAGGAGAATGTCTGCTGGTCGACCTTCTAGTAGTACTGGACAACCTACAAGGCAGGAAGTGGGACAAAGTCAAGGCATACTATTGAACAGGGAACAACTGGACCAAGTAGTCACTTCTATAGCTGAAAGATTGGAGGTGACTACGAGGCAACCACAACCAGTTCAGAGTCAAGGTGGGGAGGCTTATATGGAAAGGGTAGTAGAGTTATTTCAACGTATGAGGCCTGAGCATTTTGAGGGTACCACTGATCCGATGGTTGCAGAAAAATGGATCGGCAAGATGGAAAAGGTATTTGAAGGAATCAAGTGTCTAGAAGACCGCAAGATATCGTTAGCTGTCACAGTTATGGATGGTATGGCAGATGATTGGTGGACTGAGCACCGGAGGCTCTTCTTCAATGGTAGATCTATAGATTCTATCACTTGGGAAGAATTTTGATAGCTTTTCGATGGAAGTATGTACCATTGTCAACTCGTGACAAATTTAGAAAAGAATTAACTCATTTGGTGCAACGGGATATGACTGTGACAGAGTATGAAGCTAAATTTACTGCTTTGGCAAAGTTTGCTCCTGCGCTGGTACCTAACGAAGAGGAAAAATGTCATCTTTTTCGCACAGGATTGCGTCATTCAATTCGAGCGGCTGTGGTACCATTTCAGCATGTAGTGTTTTCTCAATTGGTAGAAACAGCAGCGGTGGTAGAGCAGGATCAGCTTGAAG
>KZ451998.1:639339-652718 GCA_002786265.1 Apostasia shenzhenica
AAACTATTATGCAAAAACTGCAATTAGAAACATGCCCATTAGATGAAGTACTTCATGTTGCTTTACCTACCGGTAGCACTATAGAAGTGAAATTATTTGTGAAGGGAAAGATTAAGATTAAAGATCAAGAGTTTTGGGCAGAGTTGATTGTTGTACCTATAGTTGAGTTTGATGTGATATTAGGAATGAATTGGTTATCTGACAATCAAGTCATTATCGATTGTCGAGAAAAGAAGATAAAAGTTCATATCCCTGAATCTTCCGATGTAGTTTATTATGGTTATGGGAGGAAGATTCTAATAGTCTCAGCCATTCAAGCACATCAGTTAATAAGAAAAGGATGTGAAGCATATTTGGCTATAGCACTTAAATGTGAAATCTGAACTAGTCAAGATACAGGCCATACTAGTAGTAAAGGAGTATATAGATGTATTTCCTGAAGATTTAACAGGATTACCCCCAAATAGGGAAGTGGAGTTCCCTATAGAACTCATGTCAGGGACGGAACCCATTTCTAAAGCTCCTTATCGAATGGCTACTACTGAGTTACAAGAATTGAAAACTCAATTGCATGAACTATTAGATAAGGGTTTCATTCGCCCAAGTATTTCACCATGGGGTGCACCGGTATTATTTGTGAAAAAGAAAGATGGTAGTCTACGAATGTGTATAGATTACCGTGAATTGAATCGAGTGACGATCAAGAACAAATATCCTTTACCCAGAATTGACGATTTATTTGATCAATTACAAGGAGCTTCTATATTCTCAAAGATTGATCTAAGATCTAGGTATTATCAGTTGAAGATAAAAGAGGCTGATATTTCTAAAACAGCATTTAGAACCAGATATGGGCATTATGAATATTTAGTAATGCCATTTGGATTAACAAATGCTCCTGCAGTATTTATGGATTTAATGAATAGAGTATTTCAGCCTTATCTTGATCAGTTTGTTATAGTTTTTATAGATGACATACTGATATACTCAAAGAATCAGGAAGAGCATATGACACATTTACACCTGGTGTTACAAAAGTTAAGAGAAAAGAAATTGTATGCAAAATTTTCCAAATGTGACTTTTGGTTATCTAGTGTGACTTTCTTGGGTCATGTTATCAGTGTAGAAGGTATATCTGTTGATCCACAAAAAGTTTCTGCAATTACAGAATGGGCAAGGCCAACCAGTGTAACAGAAATAAGAAGTTTTCTGGGAATGGCTGGCTATTATCGTAAATTTATAAAAGATTTTTCACGGATTGCATTGCCACTTACTAGATTGACACAAAAAGTAGTTAAGTTTGATTGGAATGCAGACTGTGAAACTAGTTTTCAAAGATTGAAAGAATGTCTCATTTCAGCTCCAGTGTTAGCTTTACCAGAGAGTAGTGACGGGTTTCAGATCTATAGTGATGCGTCATTGCAAGGGCTGGGATGTGTTCTTATGCAACATGGTAGGGTCATAGCTTATGCTTCACGACAGCTACGACCACATGAGAAGAACTACCCAGTACATGATTTGGAATTGGCGGCAATTATTATTTTGGCGACACTACTTATATGGGGTAAAGTGTGAAGTATTTACTGATCATCAAAGTTTGAAATATATCATCACTCAGAAGGAGTTGAATCTCAGACAAAGGCATTGGCTTGAGTTAATTAAAGATTATGACCTGTAAATTATGTATCAACCAGGTAAGGCTAATGTAGTAGCTGATGCCTTAAGTAGAAAAGTTAATTTGAGTATGCTAGCTTTACAGAAAGATGACCAGTTAATAGTACTTGAGATGGAGCAGTTATCTTTGGATAAAATTACAGGTCAAAGTCATGTATTTTTGAGTCAATTAACAGTTAGACCTGAATGGCTTCAACTTGTAAGGGAAAGTCAGAATAAAGATCCGTTTACTCAAAAGATTATCAGAAGAGTTGGCGAAGGAACACAGAATGATTTTAATATTGAGAATGGATTATTAAAATATAGAAACAGACTGTGTATACATATGTTAACTCATTAGACATTTGCTGTTACAAAAGTTAAGCTACATGGCAAAATAAACTATACATTTCCAGGTATAAAATAAGATGGTAGCATGGATCAAACAGATGTTATGTCGCATAATATGAAAAAGATGTGATCTGAACTGTTAGTAAGTGGTTATGTACAATGTCAACAAAGTTAAGGTGAACATCAGCGACCTCCAGCTTCCATTCAACCATTGTCTATTCCTGTATGGAAATAGAAGAAGTTGCTATGTGATTTTGTAAGTTTGACTACCGAGATCACAACAAGAATGATGTTATACTTGGCTAAATTGTTTGACTAGATTTGACTAAACAGCTCATTTCTTGTCAATCAAAAGCTCACTGATTCTACTGATAAATTAAGCTAAAAATTTATTGTTGATCAGATTGTAAAGATTGCATGGTAATACAGCTGCTATTGATTCAGATCGAGATCCAAAGTTTACTTTCCGATTTTGCCAGAAAAGTACATCAAGCATTTGGTACCAAATTGAAAACTCAGTACAGTTTCATTCCTCAGACTATGGTCAAACAGAAAAGGAACTTATTCAAAACTCCTTAGGATTTATTCACGTATTATGTGTTGATTGGTTTGACGCAGGAGTTGGGAACACCAAATATATCCATTGATAGAATTTGCCTATAATAACAGTTATCAGTCCAGTATTGGAATGGCACCCTATGAAGCTTTATATGGACGCAAATGTCAATCACCATTGTGCTGGTATGAAGGTGAAAGTCGAGCTATTTTGGGACCTCAGTTAGTTGATGAAACTATGTGTTAAACATGATGTTTAATGTATCAGTTGTTAGTTTTATTATATTGCTTCCGCTGTATGAGTTAAAAATTTTATGTTTAATCTTCCCTTTGATTTATGTGAATTTCGTGGTGTCCCAAAAAGGGGATGTCACGTGTGGTGTTCTCAAAAGGGGACGTCACAAAAACACAACACGTTATAGAATTAGGTAAATCAGCTAGATGGGTCAGTATATATAATTGACAACTCGAGTTGAACAAACAAATGCCATAAGCAACATGCAAATAAGAAGAACAAGGTGTAATTAATACAGACCAGCATGAAGCAACAAAGCTGTGGAACAGAACACGAAATTGAAGTGGCATATACTGGTAGTTAATCCACGATACAATTGGCCAAAACTGCAAAAGAAATGTCCAATAAGAACTTTAAATAACGTTAACTAACAAAAAGAAGAACTATTGATGATATGTACCCTCCATGCAGTCAACTGAACAGAGGGATAATCTTTTTTGACCTTATTCTTGACTAGTAACCAAGGCCTTCCTGCAGAACATGCAATTGCAAAAACTTACTTGAAATACACAAAATTCTGAACAAAAAACATCTAAAACATTAAATTGTCAAGTTGGGAAAACCCTTCATGAAAATATAAAGTGGACAGTTTAAATAAATGAAACAATAAATGGTCTGATTGTTTGAGCAGTTATTTGAGAAGCAATAGCCATTGAGGATAGAAAAATGTCATAAATATACACTTGATGAAAGCAGCATGAAAGGTAGCAATATGGAGGGAAGTGTCGCAAATGCAACAACAAACTCATCTCATGTCAGAGACAAAGAAGTGGGCTGGAACTATTAAATGGAGGGGGTTTGGATGCATCTAAATATTAATATTAAAATGGAATTTTGTAAAGGCGAATTATACCAATTAAGTTAAAGGATTTTGGAATTTAATCAATTTGGGTTGAATGATAATTTTTGATTTTTATCACTAGATTAAACTTTCAATAATTCAGATCTGTTGGTTATTAGGACCCAACAGTAATACACAATGAGGTCTTTGCTTTCTATTTCCTTTGAGTGTAGCTATACCCATGAGTGCGCACAGCCAAAATTCACCTTCATATCAATATTAGACTTGATCAAATAAACTAATTATGTAGATAATTTTTAATTGAATTTGATTATCAGTGATATTTAGTTTGCTTCTGTTTTTATTTTAACCCACAAAATGAGTTCTGAATTATATGAAATTTGATGTGCATGTTCACCATGAAGTCTATAACAATTTCAATGTTTACATATTTTACTGGTTTTGACTAAAAACTAATGTTTCAACCATATTTTTAAGATCTGTCACTGAATTTCGAGATTCTGACAGGTTTTGGATTAGGAGACATTTGGTAGAGTTAATGACCTCCAAGTGAGCTGAAATTTGGCATGCTAGTAAACTCATTTATCTACAAATTTGGTGTTTATGGTTCTGTCTAATTCCATCACTATCTATGAGATATATTTGCTCTGATAAGTTGACAAATTCTTTCCAGCATGTAACTATAAATATATATAGTGAAATTACACTGTTTATAGAATTAAAATGAAGTTCAAATGCTATGGAAATTTCTAAAAATTAAGCTTATTTCATATTCTATAGTATTACTATTTATGGCTTGTTACGAAACAAATTGCAAATACAATATTTTATTGACAATTGGGGTGGATTGCTCGCATATACTTGTCTTTGCATACATGACAAGTGTATGAGATATATAGCATGCATTTTAGTAATGGGTTAATTAGAACGATCTAGTATTATGATCTTCAAGAAGGTAACATAGAGATATGAAATTAAGACTCTAGGGCATCGTTTGTTTGTCGGTTTAAAATTAACTTGGTTTAATTTTAACCAGGCATATCACATCATATACAAAATTTAATATTAAAAATTAAATTTATTTCGCATCCTACACATATTACTAAAATAATAACTAACTTATATCACATCCCTCACATATTCCAACATAATAACTAACTTTATATCACATCTCTCACATATCCCAACATAATAACTAACTTTATTTCACATCATTCACAATTTTTAATAAAAAAATATCTCTATCCAAATTTAATTTTAACCTTCTTAAATTTAACCTTACAAACAAACACACCCTAGGTAATAATCCTAGAGAAGCAAAAGAGATAAATTATTATAATTAAGAATCAAATAATACAGTGTAGAGGGACAGGTTATCCTGATGCTCCACTCAATTATTTCATGAATGGTTTTTAGTAAACTATTGAACGGTACTGAAATAATCTAACCTTAAGGTAAATTATTTAGTGTTGCTTGCATTATATGCAAAACCTAGTTATAAGTGGAGAAAAGGAATTAAGATTAATGGTTTACTTATTTATGTATAATAGTGGTTTGTACATGTGATGCTATTTGTATAACACATGATGAGCATGAAAAACGTGTATTAGAATATTTAATGAATGTTGATTAAACTTGTTAATTCAGTTTCAATGTGAATGCGTGTAAGTATCTGTGACTGTAATTTATAATTAGGCCTTTGTGACCATGAGCAAGAAACTTCGAATAGGTCATTGTGACCAAATATGCATGGTAACAAAACTGTATTTGTGAGAATTAAAGATAAGAAATATGTTTTGGAATATGAGTAGAATGTGTTAAATGAGACAAGGATTTAAAGCTAAAGAATGGTGTTTCTCTATAGACAATCTCCCTGCCCAGCTTGAGCGAAAATTCTGATGTAAATGTATCCAGTGGTAGGTTCTGGCTACCCATAAGAATTTATTCTTCAGATTTGTGAGACCACATTAAGGATTTATCTTCCAGGCTTGTGAGGTCACTTGATGATATTGGTACCATTGATGAAAATTTGACGCAAGAGCGTCCTTTCCAAAAGGTTAGCCAAGAGGGAATGACAAATCTCTTCTAATTCAGTGGTAGTGTGTATCCCCCTAAGGAGCTCTACAAGCCTTCACTTTGCCCTAGTGAGACTGTTCTCTCTCCCCAAAGCTCACTTGAAATTTATTTCGAGTTGACTCAAAATTTATAGCATCTCTCTCTTTCTCTCTCCTTTGTGTATATATATATATATATATATATATATATATATATATTTATATATACATATATTGCAAATATTTTCACTAATATTGAAAGGCTTTGGAGTTTAAGTTTATAATCACCTGAGGACAAATTCTTTTTTTATATCCTTCGGTGAAATCAATACAAGGATTGATTCTATGAAACCATAAAAGTTTTATGAAACTGAGGCGTTGGATCTAAATCTAAATGGATGGGATTCCCCCCAAACCAAAATATAGCCTCTAAAATCCTGTGGTACTTCTAGACTTCTTCCCCTGATGACTTGCACGCAGCCTCCTCCTCCTTCCCCCATGAACATCATCCCCGTTTCTCTTCTACGGGCATTCTCCTTTTGCTGGAATTGATTGGAACTAGAAGCCAAAAATCCATTAGTAACATTGGAGTTCTAGAAGCTAAGATCCAACTCGGTCAAGCGCAATTCATTCTTTCAAAGATGTTTAGTACTCAAAAACTTAAATTTCTGGAAGCACCTTTTAATTATTTATTTTTTGGGAGGTATTATAAAGAGTTTTTTTTTCATATTC
The DNA here is from genome assembly GCA_002786265.1 of Apostasia shenzhenica. NCBI lineage: Eukaryota > Viridiplantae > Streptophyta > Magnoliopsida > Asparagales > Orchidaceae > Apostasia > Apostasia shenzhenica. The sequence goes on from KZ451998.1 coordinate 645,782, forward strand.
AAATTATCAAGTTTTTTCCCAAGTTTTTATTTCTATATATATTTTTAGCCTAAAACCATCGAGTTTCTTTTTTTAAACGATTGGTAAAACATCAAGAATGTTCATTATCTTCCAAATCTTTATAAATTGTTAACATTAATTTAGTATAAATACGTCCATTTGACAAGAAGTTATTAAAGTGGTATCCCTTATTTTTAATCAATTATTTTTAGAAATAACAACATAGACTAATTGGCAGTATCATCCAATTCTGTCTAAATTTCTTCAATTGCATGAATACTTACACATACATAATTCTGGCTAATATATTAAAAGATATATAATGACCGAGACCTGATTTCAAGTTGACTCAAAATAAGTTTCGAGCCGACAAGAATTCAAAAAAATTAAACTCGAGTTGACTTGACTCAAAGTTAATTCTTGTTTAAGATAAACAAAACCAAAAACTTATGAGTACGCGTTTGATTTAACTCGCACAAACTCGACTTATTGACATCCCTTCCCTAACTTTATAAAACATGTAGTCAATGTTTATTAACCACCGATATCCATTTTAATATTTATATATCATCAGTCAAATACCTTTTCTAGACCAATGAAATCAATTAACTTGAAACTTGAAAAGATGTTTTATCAAGATTTATGAACACTAATATAAAGATATTATCTTTGTCTGCTATGATTTCAAATTAATTGCAATGACAAATAAAGAACCACCTTTGTTCAATGACATATATTCAAATCAAATTTTTGATTTTGATGTGATTTATTTCAATCATTGTTCTGCCACCATCCTTTCCCATTGTTCTACTGAGTGGCTCATAAGCTTCATTATCCTATACCAACTATAATTTCGAAGATCTCTTTGATATTTGAATACAGAATCTAGAATATTGCTTCTCCTGCATCATCCCCTCTTTAGAATTCAAACTCAACGATTATAAACCTTACCATTCCATTGTATCCCACAAATCTGCAAACCTTAATATAGAACTCACCTTTTCCTAATGCTTTTTTCTGTTGAAAAGTGAAGAATTTGCTTTCCTTTTAGTATAAAAATAACTAAGTTTCTTACATAATATTTTGATCATCCATGTGCAAGCAAGTACAATCCCACATTCCCACCTAAGATCTCTTTACTAAAAAAGTGAATAAAAATTAGACATGCTTCCCCCACATAAGTATTGATTCTATTGTATGTGTCAACCAATGTACAGTGTGAAGCATCAGGGTAAGTTGCAACATTTATGAAAAGTTGATGTAGAAAAATATGATTAAACAATCTCCAAACTACAATAATCTAGAAACCTTAAACGACATTAATTTAGGTTTATTACCACAGTTTTCATTTCATGTCGCATTCTTGTACTAGTGATAGCTAGAGATAGAGATGCTGAATGCATTTCTAAAAGAAGTGAAAATCGTTAATTATTGGTCCTACTTTTACAATGAGAAATTAGATGCATATATGATATAACTTATTTAACATAAATACTTAAAGACAAATTAGATTTGTGGTTATTTCAAGTCGTACAAATTGAGAACAGAAAAAAAAAACTAGTAATTTGTTCTTCTTTGGATGCAATAGTTGCTTTCTCATGAAAAATATTTTGAAACTAGTACTTTTACCTTCAACTACCATTCCATAGTATATCATGAACATCATGTTATTCCATGGGGAAGAAGTCAATTGTTCTAGCACCACCTGAAAGAAAAATGTGTAAAATAGTCAATTGACAAACTCCAGAAGATTTTCAAAGACCAAGAAAATGAAAATGCAAAGTGATTAACTATAGCCCCAACTATATGGACTAGTTAAACCAGATACGACTTATTTGAGGTTATTGAATTCCATATGAAAAAAAAAATTTGAGTATTTCATTGAAGGTATTGGCCACACCCTTATTTTATAAATACGAGAATTGCACAAGAGAACCTAAAACTAACCTTTTTAGCTACAGTAGAGTTCCCTTTCTTGCCCTTGAATATATGGTCCATAAGCTTATGCAAAAAGTGACCAAATGGTCCTGCATAGGCGAAGCCATAAAGCTGAAAAAACAAGAAACGAAAAATTAGATTCCAATAGTGTATTAACAAGCATTTAGATGAGATAAAGCAAAAAACTATTTAACTTTATGATCCAATCAAGCTAAAACACCTAGGTCTTTCATTTGCAAAAGCAGCCAAACATGCAAAGAAAGATATTAATCTTAATTTTCATTGCACCATCCTTTGAAATGGCTTTAACAAAATTCTAGACTTCTAATCGCAAACCAAACTTGAGCATAACAGCTATTGCTAGACAAGAAATGGAGCTCTTGCAAATGGAGTACTACCATATGTTATAGCATACAATGAGTTATAGCAATAAAATAGGGAGATTGGCATGCTTCATAAGTTATAGCATAGAATGAGTACTACAATACAATAGAGTCAACTGCCGTATGAGAAAGAAGACATTTTTATAGTAAGAACTCAAATTGCATAATTTAAGTAAAGAAGTGCATTTGGTATATTGTTTGATAGAAAAATTATATTCAACTTAAAAGTAAATTTTATAGAATATTAAGACCAGCAATGTTATATGATGCTGAGTGTTAGCCTGCAAAATAAAAACATACTAATAAAATAAGTGTCAAAAATGAGAATGTTAAGGTTCATGAATAGGTATACACGAAAAGACATGGTATAAAATGATTACATCAGCAAAGAGAAGCCTCAATTGAGGGTCAGCCTAGAGTAAATCGACGTAAGTGGTTTGAGCATATAAATCATAATACGATAAAATATCTAGTAAAAAAAATTAGGTTATTGAATCTTGGCTATGTAAAAATAAGAAGAGGAAAATCTAAAAAGACATGACAAGGAACTACAGGGAATGACCTTGCATACTTAGGACTAAATGAAGAGCTATTATCTGATAGAGTGTAATGGAAACAAAGCATTCATATAGCAGACCCTACTTAGTTGGATAAAAATTTGGTTGTTGTTATCTTTGTTATTGTTGTTGCGAGAAATAAGACTTTTACAACAGAAATAGAGAAAGAAAAAGTGGAATCCTGGAATTCAACGCAAAGGACAGCGAATTTGTAGTACAACTACAGGCTGTAGAGTAAAATAAAAACCAATAACATACCATGATCAGAAGCAGTCTCTTAAATTGGAGCTTTTTGACACCAGAAATCTTCTGAGCGATTACATCGCTGCATCCTGCCAGCACCCCCGACGTGATTGCCTACAATCAAATCAAACTGAACTGGAAAGAACGATCTGGAAAGCAGCACAAGCACCAAATCGATGAACATAGGAGAAGAACCACCTTCGTCCGCAGAGGATGGCGCTGCAGCTGCCGGAGGTAACGCCTCCAAGAGTCGGCCACAAGCTCCGACATCTCTGCAAAAGCTGATGACCAGCAAAATTCTCCTGAAACTTCGGGCTCACAGATCTCGATACAGGTTAAGGTTTGCGATTGGGTCAGCAAGGTGATTGAGTCAACGGTGGCAAGACGACGAAGGCAAACGGGATTTTTTTTTTCCCCTCCCTTCTTCCTCTCTTCCAAGTCCGCCGGGGCGACCGGCGACTGGGCGAGTGGAGACTCTGACTCCAAACTGGCCTGTAGAGTTTATACGGTGGTTTTAATTTCGAATCGGCCAAACTCAGTAACAAGGTTTGAAAACTCAGTTCTAATTTTGAATTTTTGATCGATGAAAGTAACAATTTTGACCAATTTAATAATTTTAATCTTTTCTATAAATTATTTAAATTGTATAAATTTAAATTAAATTTTTAATAATAAAAATTTAATATTATTGAGCTTAAGCTGGAATCAAAATCACTAGTTTCTTTGATCAATTTTCGTTGAAATTAATATGAAATTATCGAGTTTCAAATAGTTTTGATAGAATTTTAAAAGGATGCTTAGAAATTTAAATTTTTATTTTCAATTGATTTTGATTTTAATTTTTTATTTTTTATTTTAATTTTAAGCTAAATTTTTAATTAAATCTAACCTAATTACAAATTATATTTTTTATAAAATATCTAATATACAAATTAATTTAATCAGAATGTAAGATTGTTGTGACAAGAAAACAACCAGAAAAACAAAAAGAGTTTTTACATGGAAAACCAACTGAGCGGAAAAATCACGACTCCTTTCAAGGAGGCTTCAAAGAGGGAATTCAAAAAAAGATTCCTCTTTTGCTGTTATAATACGATTTTTATATCATGATCTAATCCGTGAGATCACTTCAATGGAATGGGCTTCATCTCTGATGTCAGACCAGCAATACCTGCCAGGCAGTCATGCTACAACCTCGACTGCCAGATGTACGAACAATACTGTCTGGGAGTAAGGAGAACCATAACTCTTAAAAGCAGCATGGTCCTCTGTACCTCACAAGTCGTTTGTCATTTCGACGTAATCCTTTCGTCTTAGCCTCTTTGATACTCGCTGTTCGGCGTGGTATCTTCCTTGTTCGTCGCTGAAGACCTGTGATGTCGATGTAACAAATATTATAAATTAATAGTTTTTTTTCACATTAATTTTGATTAGAATCACTGTCGTATTGCATCATGGATAATGACATGGCTAAACGCCAAAAGTAATCAATCGGAACTTTCAATGTAAAATAAAACGTCAATGATTTCTATATGTTTTGTTTTTAGTTTTCTTCGTCAGCAGAGGACCTTTGCCGGCCAAAGGAAGTAACATTAATAAAGTCGGCGGGTCGAGTTCAGGATAAAATTGAATTTGACTCGACCCGATCTGATACGAATAGTCTCAACTTGAATCTGACTCATTTATTAAATAGGTCAAATTCATGACTCGAATCCGAACTGATTAATAAATGGGTCAGGTCTATTTTTCCATAAATGCTCAACCCGAATCTTACTCGACTCGATTATGCCTAACCCGAATCCGACCTCTTTAATAAACGGGTCACAATTCATGACTCATACTCAAAATTTGTGGGTCAAATTTGGATCGAGTTCAAACCCGATAAAGTTTAATCAAGAACGGGCTGATAGTATACAAATTTAAGTCGTAAATGAGTTAAATTGATTATAACACATATTAAGAGACCTATATGTAGAATAATAGGAGGATATGTGTATGGCAATAACTAGATTATTACAAGAAATAAAAAATACAATAAATTATATTTTAGTCTTTAGTTTAATACTTAATATCACGTTTATGATTTTAAAAAATTAATATGTTGACTCTTGATTTTAAAAAAAATATAAAAAAGTCATTTCTAGTTTTTTTTATTATTAAAATTTTTTAAATTTAATTATATCTTTTTTTCTCTTTCTTTTTACTCTCGTCCCCAGATCTGGAGAGAGAAAAAAAGGGAGGGGGCAGGCGGCCCTCTTAGCTAACGGGCATCTCATGCCGGCGGGCATGCCCCAACCCACTCCCTCTGCCACCGACAACGCAAGATGCCAAAGAGAGCGAGAGAGATGAAAGAAAGAGTATAGTTGGATGAGACAAAGAGGGATATAATTAAAATTTTAAAAAAAATTAATAATAAAAGATTTAGAAAAGAACTCATTTGTTGATTTTTTTTTTAAATCATAGATTCATATATTAATTTTTCAAAAGCATAAACCTATGTGATATTAAGTCATAAATTAAAGACTTAGGCTTGGTTGACGCGAGTGCCAAGATCAGGACAGCAATGGTACTAATTTTAAAAATAATAATAATAGTAATAAATAAATAATTTTTTTAATCATTTTATATAAATTTTAATATAAAAAAATATTATTATATTTTACATACTCAATAATTTTTAATAAAAATATCAATTTTATTTCACATTCTAGACCAAAATATTAGAATCGAGTATTTTCATATAAAATGTGAAATAAAATTGATATTTTTATTAAATATTATTGAGTATATGAAATAAAATAATATTTTTTATATTAAAATTTGTGTAGAATGATTAAAAAAATTATTTGTTATTATTATTATTTTTTAAAATAGTACTGTTTTAGTTTTGGTGCCAAACAGAGATATAATTTACCCTATGTTTCTATTTTTAGTATTATTTTTAATATTGATTATATATATATAATTTTCTTTTAATTTTCTTTACTAAACTTTATAAAACAAAAACAGACCATTAATTTCAATAGTTGCAATCAAACTATTGGAATATTTTACTTATCACAATATATCAATAACAACTCTCAATAGCTTTGTAAGTTATTTTTTTTTTAATTTTTTTTTGCATGAGCAAAATCAAATAACTCATCTATCTGTATTAGAATATTTATTAATTTATAATTTATATATCTAAACTATCTAAGCCAATCTTTTTCAAGTTTATTCTCAATTAAAGCTACTTCAATCTAGTAATATCATGTAAATCAAATATAATAATATTATTAGCTTCAACTTTAGAAAATCACGTGATATGTATCTAAATTACTCAATCTTCTTGATAAAATAACAAGTATCACCTCTCCAATAAAAGTTCTATAATCTTGATTAAATTTTTACTTTATATATTTAATTTTAAATTTATTAAAATAAAAATATTTGTACTTTAAAGTATTGTTTTATAACTTGAGTTTCACTGTAACTATATCTCTAGATTTAACTAACTTTATAATTATATTAAATAAAAAGATAAAATATTTTATTATTAAATTTTTATAATTTAAAACTCCAATAAACAGATTACATGAACACATGCTACGAGTTCAAGTTGAGTATAAATTAACCTTAAATAAGTCGAGAGACAACAAGTGATTTGACCCAGAGCCAACCAATCAATCCAAATTATCATCTCCTTACTACGTACGAAGATAAATTTAAGGGCAAATTTCACCCAGGTTCCTGAGTTTAGGGGTTAATATCACACAGGTCCACGTTTTTTAAATCCTATCATTCGGGTCCCTTGGTTTTCAAAAAATATCATCT
>KZ451998.1:666003-788318 GCA_002786265.1 Apostasia shenzhenica
AGCAAATATTTAAGTTATTTTATCCGAGTATTACGTTAAACATTCTTCTGATATAGACATGTGTGTAATTGCACGTATTCGTCTTAGATACATTCAAAAATCATTGAATAATCATATAGTACCGAGTATTCTGTTAAAATAATATATTGTGCAATGAATTATTATATAAATACTTGTGTACGGCTTAAATTCAATGTTAATGCAATGAATAGCAGTAAAAATACGACAATTCAATTGAAATACATTGATATGTTATAAATCGATCTCTAAAGGTGCCTGATAAGTTGAAATACGTTGATGTACTATCAAAGAAATGTGTAATTGCCGATATTATAGTAAACCATAATCACATCTCTCTAAAAGATCGTCATATATCTATTTTCTGCTAAAATGCATCGATATAGCAAATATTAGATGTTTAATTATAGTATTATGTTAAAATGCCTTGATTTAGATAAGATGAAAGTCAACTTACTTGCATTCTCTTTGAATTCAGACAAAACTGATTGAATACTCATATAATTGCAAGTATTCAGCTAAAATGACTTATAATGTAATGAATTGTTCCCTAAATGCTTCTATTTGGCTTGAATTCAACGTTAATGCAATTGATAGTTGCAAAAACGTCACTATTCAATTAAAATATATTGATATATCATAAATCAATCTCTAAAAGGGCCTAATAGGTAAATAGATCGATATACTGTTAAACAAATGTGTAATTAACAGTATTATAATAAAACTCATTTATATGTTCGTAATAGATCGCCAAATATCCGCTTTTAGCTAAAATACATCGATATAGCAAAATATTAGTTGTTTAATTAGAGTATTATATGCAAATGTCATGATTTATGCAAGATCAAAGTCAAATTACTTGTATTCTCTTCCAATTCAAATAAAAATAATTGACTACTCATATAATTACTAGTATTCTATTAAAATAACTTATTATGCAATAAGTCTTTCTCTAAATGCTTGTATTAAAATTGAATTCAAAGTAAATGTAATGACTTGTTGTAAAAATATGACTATATATTGAATCAAAAAAAAATATATATATATATATATATATATATATATTATACATCAATTTTTAAATGTGCCTAATAAGTTAAAATAGATCAATATCTTGTCGAAAAGATGTGTAATTGTAAGTATTATTTTAAAACTCATTCATATATTTCTAATAAATCACCAAATATCTGTTCGTAGCTAAAAGACAATGATATAGCAAATATTAGTTGTTTAATTGCATTATTATATCAAAATATCTTGATATAGACAAGATGAAAGTTAAATTTGCTGTATCCTTTTCAAATTAAATCAAAAATGATTGAATACTGATTTAATTTCTAGTATTCAGTTAAAATAACTTATTATGCAATGAATCGACCTCTAAATACTTGTATTTCGCTTAAATTCATTGTTATTTTAATGAAATATTGTAAACACATTACTATTTAAATAAAATACAATGATATATCATAAATTAGTCTCTAAAAATACCTAATATGTTAAAATACGTCGATGTACTTCAACAATTTGTATAATTACTGGTATTATACTCAAACTCAATCATATGTCTCAAATATATTGCCAAGTGCCTGTTTTAGCAAAATACTTTGATAAAGCAAATATAAGTTATTTTATCCTAGCATTTTATTAAAATATCTTGATATAAATAAGTTTAAAGTCTAATTGCAAGTATTCTCTCTAGATACATTAAAAAATCATTAAATAATCTTATAGTAGCAAGTATTTTGTCAAAATAACTTATTTTGCAATAAATTTTTTTTCTAAATGCATGTATTTGGCATGAATTCAACGTTAATGCAAGGAATTGTAGTAACAACGCTACAATTCAGTTGAAATATGTTGATATGTTATAAATCAGTCTCTAAAACTGCCCAATAAGTTGAAATACATCGATGTCGTACCAAAGAAGTGTAATTGCTGATATTATATTAAAACTCAATCATATCTCTCTAATAAATTGTTAAATATCTCTTTTCGACTAAAATGCTTCGATATAGTAAATATTAGATATTTAATCAAAGTACTACGTTAAAATACCTTGATTTAGATAATATCGAAGTCAATTTACTTGCATTCTCTTCAAATTCAATTAAAAATAATTGAATACTCATATAGCTGCTAGTATTCAATTAAAATGACTTATTATGCAACGAATCATTCTCAATGATATGTCATAAATCAGTCTCTAAAACTACCTAATAGTTTATGATAGACTGATATACTGTCAAAAAGTTGTGTAATTGCTAGTATTATATTAAAATTCAATCATATGTCCTGAATATGTCGCCAAAGCCCGTTTCAATTAAAATACTTCGATAAAAAAACATAAGTTATTTTATCCTTGTATTATGTTAAAAAGCATTGATATAGACAAGCTAAAGTCTAATTGCACAAATTCTTTTTAAATATATTCAAACATTATTGAATAAACTTATAGTTGCAAATATTCTATCAAAATAATTTATTAATACAACGAATAGTTGTAAAATTGTCACTATTCAATTTAAATATGTAATAAACCAGGCTCTAAAAGCGCCTAATTATTTAAAATAGATCGATATACTGTAAAAAAGATGTGTAATTGTCAACATTATATTAAAACATTTGTCTTAGACTAAAATATATCGATATAGTAAATATTAGTTATTCAATAAGAGTATTATGTTAAAATGCCTCAATATAGAGAAAATCAAAGTCAGGTTGCTTGTATTATCTTCAAATTCAATAAAAAATGATCAACTACTCTTATAATTGCTTGTATTCAGTTAAAATAACTTATTATGTAATAAATCTATTCCAAAATAACTTGTATTCAGCATGATTTCAACTTTAATGTTATGACTAGTTGTAAAAATATGACAATTCAATTTAAATACATTGATATGTCATAAATCATTCTCTAAAAGTGACTAATAACTTAAAATAGATGAATATACTGTCAAAAATGTGTAATTATTAGTATTATATAAAAACTCAATCATACGTCTCTCATAGATCATCAAATATATGCTTTCGGCTAAAATATATTTATATAGCAAATATTAGTTGTTTAATCGGAGTATTATGTTAAAATGTCGGATAGTCATGTTTTTACAACTATTCATTGTGTAAACTTTGAATTCTAGCGGAATACAAGCATTAAGAGAGCGATTGATAGCATAATATGTTATTTTAATTGAATCTTAGCAATTATATGAGTATTTGATCACTGTTTATTGTATTTTAAGAGAATATAAGAAATTTAACTTTGATCTTGTATATATCAAGGTATTTTAACATAATAGTCTAGTTAAACATCTAATATTTACTATATCAATATATTTTAGCTAAAAGCAGTTATTTGATAATCTATTAATATCATATGATTGTGTATTAATATAATACTAGCAATTTCATATCTTTTTGATAGTATATTAATCAATTTTAACTTATTAGGTATTTTTAAAGATTGAATTATGAGATATCAATGTATTTGAGTTGAATAGTGACATTTTTCAAACAATTCATTGCATTAATGTGGATTTTAAGTCGAATACAAGCATTTGGAGAACTATTTATTACATAATAAGTTATTTTAACTGAATACTAGCAATTATATGAGTATTTAATTATTGTTTATTATATTTAAAGAGAATATAAATAATTTGACTCTAATCTTGTCTATATTAAAGCATTTTAATATAATACTCTCATTAAACAACTAATATTTGCTATATCGATGTATTTTATCTTAAGACGGATATTTGACAATCTATTAGGGACATGTGATTGAGTTTTATTGTAATATAACTAAAAATAATTCAATACTCATATAATTGCTAATGTTTAGTTAAAATGACTTGTTATACAATGAATAGTTTTCTAAATACTTTTATTTGGCTTAAATTCAACGTTAATGCAATGGATAATTTTAAAAGCATCACTATTTAATGCAAATACATTAATATATTATAAATCAGTCTCTAAAAATATCTAATAAGCTAAAATAGATTAATATATTATCAAAAAGATGTAAAATTACCGGTATTATATTTAAACTCAAATCTAATATAGATTACCAAATATCTACTTTCTTTTAGAATACATCGATATACAAAATATTAGTTGTTTAATGAAACTATTACATTAAAATATCTTGATATAGATAAGATTGAAGCTAGATTACTTGTATTCTCTTCAAATACAATAAAAAATAGTTAAATACTCATATAATTACTAGTATTCAATTAAAATGACTTATTATACAATGACTTGCTCTCTAAATACTTTTGTTCAGCTCAAATTCAATATTAATCCAATGTATAGTTGTAAAAATATCACTATTTAATTCAAGTACATTGATATATCACAAATCAATCTCCAAAAATTTCTAAAAGGTTAAAATAGATCAATATAATATCCAAAAGATGTGTAATTATCAGTATTATAATAAAAATCAATTATATATTCTTAATAAATCGCCAAATATCTTCTTTCAACTATAATTCATAGAAATATCAAATATTAGTTATTTAATTAGAATATTATATTAAAATACTTTAATGTAGATAAGATCAGAGTCAAATTACTTTTATTCTCTTTAAATATAATAAATTGGTTGAATACTCATATAATTGCTAGTATTTAGTTAAAATAACTTATTATACAATAAACTATTTTCTAAATAATTGTATTCAGCTTGAATTCATCGTTAATATAATGAATAATTGTAAAAGCATTATTCAATTCAAATAAATTGATTTGTCATAACTCTATCTCTAATAAGATAAAATCGATCGATATACTGTTAAAAAGATATGTAATTACTGCTATTATATTAAAACTCAATTATATGTTCCTAATAGATCATCAAATATCTGCTTTGGGCTAAAATATATTAATATATAAAATACTAGTTTTTAAATATGAGTTTTATGTTAAAATACCGGAATATAGACAAGATCAAAATCAAATTACTTGTATTCTCTTCAAATATAATAAAAAATAACTGAAAACTCCTATAATTACTAGTATTTAGTTAAAATAACTTTTTTTAATTAAAATAATTTGTTACGCAATAAATTATTTTCTAAATATTTGTATTTGATTTAAATTCAACATTAATGCAATAGATAGTTGTAAAAATATTACTATTCAATTCAAAAATATTTACATGTAATAAATCAGTCTCTAAATATGCATAATAAATTAAAATAGATCGATATACGGCCCACCCTCTTCATCTTAGCGATCCTTCTTTAATTCAATTGCAAGATCATTCCCCTCATAACCCTAATTCTCTTGTTGAAGACCCATCTCCAAGGCATGAGCTTTCACCTCCTTTTCTAAGCCCAAGTTTTTCCCAAGATCTTCATAGGCCTCTGGAAAGAGGAAAGTGTAGCTCTCCCTCTCCTCCCACCCCCCCACCAAAAATAAAAAAAAAAAAAATCTATTTGTGAGGTCTTATTTTCGGCCTTTGGCCTTTTGGGCATTCTTATCTTTTCTCAAGTTCTCCTCTCTGTTGGGCCTTGATCCATTTTGGGCCCCATTAACTCCTTGCACTATTTTTGGCCTTGGGCCTATATTCGTTAAGCTTGGTCCCTGTTCTCATCTCATCTTTAGATGGACTTCTCTTTACTTGGGCTTTCCCCGAGGGCACTGTTAGATGGGCTCTACTCATGGGCTTTCTTTGGGCCTCATAGTAAGGCCCTCTTTTGGGCTTTGAATCTTTTCCCTGGGCTTTGTAAGACTTAACCCGCTTCGGGCCTAGCTGTTTCGGCTGGGCTCCTAAAGTTAAGTGATGGGCCTCGGGCCTCTTTTGAGCATTTTGTAATGATTTACTTATTCCCTTTCTTGTAAAGGCATTGGGCCTCCAATGCATTAAATTAATATGTGGTGTTTTGGGCTTTCCTTTTGGTGGGATTTTGCTTCCCAATTTGGATTTTGCCTTAGTTTTCTCATGTATCGGGCCTTTGGCCTTTCTCTTTAGCATGTAATAGCATGAGCCAAAAGTGTTTGCAATATTGGCGGGATGGGGGCCCGATGAACACTATCTCTCTTTTTTTATTAAAAAAAATATAATTGTTTGAATTAGTTAAAATATAATGAAATGTAAAAAATCATTCTCGAAAAGCATATATTCACTTGAAGTGGATATATATATATGTCAATAAATATTTTCATAACAATTGATATTTCATTAAAATTTGTTGGTATGTATGAAATTTCTTACTAAATATGGGTATTCATAAGAAAACAAATGATACAACAATAAATAGTTGTAAAATAGTTATATTTGCACTTAAAAAGATTTTCAAGATGAAAACAGTAATAGTCCAAATGACCGTTTGAAGAGGTTCGATATTTTTGAGCCCTTCCCATTTTTAAAGGAATGAGTCTTTGAAATAGAAGACACATGAATCTGAAGCATCTATGAGATGGAACTCTAAGCAGTGGCATTAGACCCTTCGCCTTCGATAGACTCAGAGTCTTCGAAGATTCAAATTAACCAAAATAAAGGTTTCTGCGAAGCCAAGGTTATCCCATTGAAAATAACTTTTGAAGAATTGTGATTGCGACAGAATCAGCCACTCTCTTCAGTCGAGAATACAACAGGGCAACCACCAGTGGCACCTATAAATAGGCCCCCACCCTAGTCTACTGGTAAAATTGTTGGCTGCTGGATGGATTTCCGTGGTGTTGAATTGTAGAAGCCGGAATCTTAAAGTTTTCTAAGTGCAGGATAAGAATCAGTGAGCGAAAGAAGAGAACACTGGAGAGCCTCCTCTTCTACTACGGAGTCCCAAACTCTCCCTCTCTCGCCCGAACCTAAAAAGCTTATGTTGGCCATAACTGTTCTCTGAGGCCTCGTTTGGTTTGGGTTTTTTTTTAGATAACAGAAAAAAAATATTTTATTTTTTAAATTTAATGAGAGAGAAATTTATTTTAATATTAAAAATTATGTAAAATGTGAAATACATTAAATTCTAATATTCATATTTGAATTAGATGTGAAATAAAGTTAATTTTTATAGTTGAAATTTGTATTAACAAAAAATCTGACTCCAACCAAACGAGGCCTAAGAATGATTCAGCAAAATAAAGTCCTAGAATCTTCGAAATGCCACAGAACAATCACAAGCTTTTATGAATTAAAAAGCACAAGTCTAAATTTATCAACTTTAAAGACCAGAGTAATATAATATCTTAAAATTAATTTAATTTTAATATGAAAATTATGATTTATATTGAGATATGTGTATGATAGAAAATAAAATTAATTATGTTAAAAATTATATAAAATATAAAATAAAATTAATTGATATATTAAAAATAATATAAGATGTAAATTAAAGTGGATTTTTTTATATTAAATATTATGTATGATTTTATAATTTATTTTATAAAATAAATTATTTTAATAATGTTAAAAACATAAATAGTACCAAATGGGCTTGTTTGGTTGGAGAATGAATTTGGGTAAGGAAAGAGAAAATAATTTATTTTATAAAGCTGATGGGAAAAAAATTTATTTTAATATTAGGAGGTGTGTAAGATGTGAAATAAAGTTGATTTTAAGGTTAAAATTTGTGTTGGATGTGAAATAAAGTTGATTTTTAATATTAAAATTTGTGTTGAATGTGAAATAAAATTATTAAAATTTATAATAAATTTAAAATATTATTAAGATCTTCTTTTGCTCATTTTTGAGTTCATGCCAAACAAGAATGTCACAAATGACACTTATCTTTGCATTAATCTACGAAGCGCTCTTCTGCGCACAGACCCGCAGACGAAAGCTCAGACGCCTCTCGGTTGCGGTCGCCTGCGTCGCTCGGTGATCCTCGTCCCCACTCGTGATCACCTCCAGCAGCCGCACGCGCCGATCTCCGCCAACCTTGACCACGGCTCAACCTCTTCCGCCGGCCGTTCGCGTGGCCCCACCTCCTTCGCAGTCCGACGCCGCTCAAGCTAGCGCCGACCCTCCGACACTGTTGAATTTCATCCAGCTCCAGCTCCGCCATATTCCGGCCCCGTGTCCTCATTTGACCGGCCCGATCGCTTCTTCTCCGCGCAGCTACATCAGATCTTCTCGACATTCTCTCCCCGCTCCGGCCACATACGCCTCCATCTCAGGCTAGGTTTACATCTCTATTGGGTGTCTTAGTGATCCTTGAGCCGCTGATTCAGGTAAATCCATCCCTAAACTGAAATTTCTGATTTATTTTCTGGGTTCTTGCTGTAATCGCTGCAATTGTGACTATTCAGTAGCTCTTCATGTGATCTTGATTTTGATCTTGTGTATGATAATTGTGTTGGGTGATTACTGTACGAGGAATCCTAGTGCTGTATAACATAACTTTGTGTTAACACGTGATTCCAACGCTGCATCACGGCCGTACACGTGGCTCCCAGGTGACACTAACTTCTTATTTAAATGTTTTTATTCTCGTAGGTCCCAAACCTCGGCCACGCGGGTTCGGTTAAACATCGTCCACGACGATCCGGAATCACCCCCTAGCAACATCGACGATGATGTTCCTCGGCTGCTCCTGTCGCAGTCGGCATGGTCTGATCGCGCCGTCTCCAGTACAGAACGCTTTTTCCAGACACGCAAATCAAAGACCTGCGTGTTCCAGTCCTCACGGATCCCTAGAAGCAATGCCAAGGTCGAAAAGTCAAGCTCTCCTTTTCACTACCTCTGGCTCCCCCAATGGCTGACAGTAGCTAGGGTTCAGCATTTGTTTACTCCTTTCTTTTCTGAAAAATCAGGACAGAATTGCACTATCCGCTGCCTATAAATACCCTTGAACTGGCTTCAAGGAAGAGGGAGGGGAAGCACAGATCGAAAAGACAAATCAGAAGGAAGGCGGGAAGAGCAGAATCCTTCTTCTATCACCTTTGTAACAAGAGCTTGAGAAAAAAGAAAGCTTTCTCTCTCTCCCTCTCTCTTGCTCTCTCCCTCTCTCCTCTTTCTCATTCTCTGTATTGGTCTTTTCGACCACCCTCTCTCTTTTTCTAATGAAATTATCTCTCGCTGATCGTTCGATGGACGTAGGGGATTTCTTCTCTGAACCACCTTAAACACCTGCGTGCTATTCTGGATGCGTATTATTCTCGTGTATGTTTTAGTCAACAGGCTTAACTCACTGCGTGCTGCCGTCTCTCGGGACTCTCCATTTTTTTCTTTTCTGGGATCCCCTGTTTCCCACGTCAATATTTTCTGGTGTTTTCATTGAGACCCGAAAAGATGGTGGCTAGGACGCGCAGAACCAACTCCGCAGGCTGCAACACACACGCAGGAGAACCATCTGTCAGGGCGCCAGGTGATGAGGCTTCCGCCTCAACGTTTCGACGTCGCGCTAGATCTACTTCTTCTTTTATAGGTACCCGTATCTCGGAGTTGTAGGGGATGCTGACGAATCTCACCGATCTGGTTACTAGCCTCACAACCCAACAGGCCATGATTCTCAGACAGACCCAGCCAGTCTGCGCTGCCATACTTCCCCCTGCACCTCTCCCGCCGATCGCGGCGGATCCTATCCCTCTTCCGCCGATCGCAGCGCCTTCCATTCAGTCATCTGGCTCTTCTCGGCCGCCTGGACACCCTATTCCTCCTCAAGAGGTCCCTCAAAACCCTTTTCCACCATGTCTGCTACCACAACCTACCTTTTTCCCTCCATCTTTCCCTCCTTTCCTCACCGGACGCAATCCCCTCTTTGCCGGAGCTCAGGCCCTCCTGTATAAACCTGACCCTTTCTTTAGCTCGTTGGATAGCAATGCTTCTTTCTTTGATGCCATCCGGCAAGCACCAGTTCCAGAAGACTTCAGGCCACCCCGACTTGAGGCCTACAGGGGTGTTACTGACCTTCGTGAGAATATTCAGGGGTTCGAGGCCGCTATCCGCTATCGTCAGCTCGACGAAGCCACCAAGTGTCACCTTTTGGCCAGTACCCTGAAAGGGGCGGCTTTCAGTTGGTTCGTAAAGCTGCCCAGGGTCACATCTGTTCCTACGAGCACCTGAAATGGGAGTTGATCGCCCGCTTCATTGGCCGAACACGGATGGTTGTTTCTGACATGGTACTCGCCAACATCAAAAAGGGTGAGAAGGAAAGTTTGCGAGATTACACCAACCGCTTCTTCGCCACGGCAGCGGAAGCAGAAGATGTAGATACTGCCGTGGCTATGCACAACTGTCGGAGGGGTCTCAAGAGCGGTGGCTTGTCCAAATCCCTCCAACTGGCTAAATCTCGAAGCTACCCGGAGTTGGTTGCCAAGGCCAGCTAATTCGTGCTGTTGGAGGACGATGAGGCCTCTCCCCCCGACATTTTCTGAGCCAAGAAGGAGAAGAAGAGAAAACATCGAGGCAACGAACCATCGTCCACGATGGTTCATAGAGGAAGGAATCATGGCAGGAACGAAAGGAGGCCGCAGCAGACCTGTGAGCAAAAACATTTCTTCTCCCGGCCGCTTACTGAAGTATACGCGGCGGCCGTGAAGCAAGGTTGGGTTCGTCCTGCAGGACCCAAACCGATTTCGCCTACCGGAATGGTCCCGGACAACTACTTCGAGTTCCACGGGAACTACGGGCTCAAGCTTCATAAGTGTCGCGCATTGAGAGTCCTGCTCGACAAATTGGCGGATCAAGGCAAGCTGGAAAAGTTCATGCTGATGACCTCTACATTTAATGCCGCACAGAGGGGTAAGGCATTAGCAGACGTGGGGGCTCCAACCCGGGTCTCACCACCTCCAAATCCTAGCCGACCAGTGCGATCCTATCCCCCTGCCGCAAGAACCATCAACGCTATCTTCAGCGTTGACCTTGCCGCTACACACCGCCAAGTGATAGAAGCTTGCGGCATCTCTCATCAGCCCTCTTCTTCCATCCCACTCATTTTCTGTCATAAAGATCTTCCCCGTATGGGCAACCCTCACAACGACCCGATAGTGGTCACTGCCCGTGTCGCCGATTTCGACGTTCGGCGAGTACTCCTCGACTCAAGAAGCGTGACTGATATCTTATTTGAATCCGTCTTCCTCCAGATGGGCCTGAAGGAAGCAAACCTTCTCCATGCAGGAACTATCTTGCTGGGTTTCTCTGGGGAGAGGGTTCAGCCGCTAGGATTCATCTCTCTGCCGGTCTCCTTCTGCGATGACAACGACCACGCCATGAGCATGAACTTCGCGGTCATCAGAGCCAGGTCAGGCTACAATGCCATCCTCGGGAGAACAACGCTCAACTCTTTCGGGATGGTGATCTGGTGGGGACACCACGATCGACCGTCCCTGGCAGAGTTTACCGTCGACGGCCGAGGTCTAGCCACGTTGCTTCAATCTGGATCGATTGACTATTAGGACAGATTTGGAAAGATGGATGCTGCGGATTGCTAACTTGGTGGATTGGAAATCTCCCATTCATTCTGGTTGATTGGAGATTCCATTTTGGGATGATTTTATTTCTCGCATTTATTTTATATTAGTTGTTTCTATTTCTGTGATTGTTATTTTAGGCATGTTATCTGATACTTTTTCGTTTGTGTGAGGAATTTATTACATTATGTATTTTCTTTATTGAGTCAGTTTGTATAGAGGTCTATATAAACGCCTCCTTGTTACTCTTATTTTCTAGTGCTGAATAAACCTGATTTGTGTTTTCCCTTAGGATTATCTGATTCTAGAATGAATCGATATCCTGGATAGGGAAGGGCTTGGGCCTTGGATGAGAATCCCTAAACTCCACCCGCTCCAGCTAAATTATATTGAACTATTAATATTATTTTAAAGTACTATGATATGTAAAAAATTTGTGTCTAAATGCAATTTGTTTTGCTGACATACATCGAAGTATTAAATGCTGTGTAACTGCAAGTATTCGTTAAAACAACTTGATATGTAACAAATCGGTCCCTAAATCCCTGTATTCACCTAAAAATCATTGATATAGACATGAATAACTGCATAATTATCAATTTTTTTTTAAAATACAATAATATATAATTGTTTGATTTCTAAAAAGTTGTACTTATTTGAAATACGATAATGTATCTTCAAATAATGGTATAATTACTGGTATTCCATCAAAATACAATTTTATGTACGTGGTTGGTCTCTAAATGAGTGTATTCAGTAGAAATATATTGACATTATAACGAAGAGGCATTTAGTGACCTCATAATTGTTGGTTTGATTTAGAAAATCTTGTTATATTTGACATTGGACTCGAATGTGTGTATTTAGAAGAAACACAATCATATGACTATTAAGGGTTATAAAATACTCAGTATTCTATTAAAATATATTGATATATAATAATTAAAGATTAATGGCAAGCATTATATTCAAATACAATAATATTACATTGTACAGTCATATATTTGTAGTATTTAGTCAAAATAACTTGATATGTAAAATATCAGCCTCTAAATATATGTATCTCGCATTAATTCGATGACATAATACTAAATAGTCATGTAATTGCTGATATTCGACTAAAATAAATTTGTAAGTATGAACTTAGTCTCCAAAGAACTATGCTTATTTGAAATTCGTCGATACATTAATGAATAATTAGAAAATTGATAGTATTTTTTTAAAATACTTTAATATGCACTGAATTGATGTCTAATTACTAGCATTGTGTTGAAATACATTTAAATAGTATCAAATAGTTATAAAATTGCAAATAAATTTTTAAAATTGCTTGACATGTTACAAATTGAGCTCTAAATGCGTATCTTCAACTTAAATTTCTTGATATAGCAATGAGCAGTTGCATAATTATTTGAATTCAGTTAAAATATAATGACATATAATGAATCGGTCTCTAAAAACTAGCTTTTAGTAGAAATACATCGATTTATTATTATATAATTTTGTAATTACTAGTATTCTATTAAAGCTGTTAGATAAGTCTGAAATCGGTGTCGAAATGCGAGAATTCATTAAAAATACATCAATATAACACTGAATAATTGTGAAAAAGTCAACATTCTCTTAAAATATTTTGATGTGTAACAAATTGGTGCCTAAGTACTAGTATTATGTTCAAATATATTGAAATAGCAATGAACAATTGTCTAATTACAAGGGTTAAGTTGAAATAACTCGATATGTAATAGATTAGCATTTAAATGCGTTGGTTTAACTACAATTCAGTTGTGGGTTCTTAATTGAAATAGCTTCATATACATCGAATTTATCTCCAAATGATAATTAACAAGTCGTGATAATAGTGAATAATAGCAGAATTATTAGTATTGTATTATAGTACCTTGATATATAATAAATTGATTTCTAAATGCTAGTGTTATGTTCAGGTATATTGAAATAGCTTGTTCTTTTAAATATCATGATATATAACAAATTAGCGTCCAAATTTTAGTATTTCGTTGAAATACATTAAAAAAATATCAAATAGTCATATAGTTGTAAGCATTTGGTTAAAAATAACATAACAAGTATAAATCGATTTGTAAATGCGTATATTACCATAAATATATCTATATAACAACGAATAGTAACATAATTATCAGAATTCAATTAAAATGCGATAATATATAACGATTCTATTTCTAAAAGGTTGTATTTAATTGAAATGCATCAATATATTTTTAAGTAATTATATAATTACTAGTATTCCATTAAAATACATTGATACATATGAAATTAGCCTCTAAATGTGTGTATTCAATAGAAATACATCAATCAAACAGTGAGTATTTGTTAAATAATTTGTATTCTATCAAAATAATTTGACATGCAAAAAGCCGGTGTCTACATGTAAGTATTCTATTTGAATACAAGGTATTTATATTGAATAGTTATATAATTATAAAAATTAAATTAAAATAACTTCATATGTAACGAATCAGTGTCTAAATACATGTAATTTGCTTAAATTCGATGATACAACTATAAATAGTTGTATAATGGATCGTAATCAAATGAAAACCTTTATATGTATTGAATAAGTCTCTAAATGCAAAATATAGTTGAAATATATTGATAGAACAGTGTGTTTACTTTTAAATTATTCTGATTTGTGACAAATTAGCATCTAAATACTAGTGTTCTGTTTAAATATATAGAAATAACCTCAAATATCTATATAATTACAAATATTCAGTAAAAATAAGTTAATATATAACGAATTAGTTTTTAAATGCTCGTAATTAGCATACATTTTAAGATATAACAACAAATAGTTATGCAATTACTAATATTCAATTAAAATATCTTTGTATGTATTGAATTAGTCTTTAAATGTGTATATTTAGTTGAAATTCAATGACATAATATTAAATAAGTAGAGAATTGTCAGTGTTATATTGAAATACCCTAATTTGCAAGAAGTCGATATTTACGTGCTAATATTCTGTTCTAATTATTCAAATAGCATCAGATAATTGTATAATTGTAAGTATTTCATAAAGATAATTTGATTTATAACGAATCGGTCTTTAAATATGTGTACTTAGCTTAAATTTATTGACATGACAACAAGTTGTAACATAATTATTTGAATCGAAGGTCTTATAAAATGGGTTGTGGCCTTATCTAATTGAATGGAGTGTCGAAAAATAGAGGCGAATGGGTTTGTGGATTTCGATGCTTGAAAAGATTATCCTGATGAGATTTTCGTTTCAGCAGAAGGCATTTCAGGTTTTCGACAACTTGTTGTAATTGAGAAAAGTCCCCATTACTGAACTCAGTGCTATAAGCTTAGCCATTCTCTCCGATCATGTTACTTTCAGTACCCTGAGCTCAGACCTCCGATATTTAAAGGCCATGCGGCCCATGGTGAGCCCTTCTCTCCAAAGTCCATGGATAAGTCTAATTTAGTTTCTTGCGGGCCTTCCTAGGCCCAGCATATCCCAATTCTTAGCAATCCTTTTCAATCTCCTCCTCTGGTGGGCCTTGAAAAGGCCCATGTAATTCTTGAAGCCCATTCCTCCTCTCCTATTGCCCACTCTCCTCGTATTGGGCCTTCTCATATCCATTTTAGCCCAACTCTTTCCAAAGAAGCCATTGGGCCCTCCCTAGCTAAAGCCCATTGTAATCCCTCCCTTATATGTCCTAGTCTTCAATCTCCTTCTCTTTGCTTACCTCCTAATCTAGTTGACAATGGCCCCCCCCTTGAAACCCATTTGGTTCTTGGGCCTAACATGGCCCAAGAAGCCTCTCCCTTCATAGGAAATCCTCCACCACTTCAAGAAGCTAATACCTCCTCTTCCAATTTGCCTTTGGGCCTAGTTGAGACCCCTCCTATATCACTCTCTTGCCATGGGCCTCAACAAGCCCATCTTATTGTTAATGTCACTCAAGCCCACTCCCAAGCCCACCCTCTTCATCTTAACGATCCTTCTTCAATCCAATTGCAAGACCATTCCCCTCATAGCCCTAATTCTCTTGCTGAAGTCCCATCTTCTCGGTATGAGCTTTCACCTCTTTTTCTAAGCCCAACTCCTTCCCAAGATCTTCATAGGCCTCTGGTAAGAGGAAAGTGTAGCTCTCCCTCTCCTCCCAACCCCCCACCAAAAAAAAAAAAGAAATCTATTTGTGGGGTCTTATTTTCGGCCTTTGGCCTTTTGGCCTTTTGGGCCTTCTTTATCCCTTCTCAAGTTCTTCTCTCTGTTGGGCCTTAATCCATTTTGGGCCCCATTAACTCCTTGCACTATTTTTGACCTTGGGCCTATATCCCTTGAGCTTGGTCCCTGTTCTCATCTCATCTTTAGATGGGCTTCTCTCTGCTTGGGCATTCCCCGCGGGCACTGTTAGATGTGCTCTACTCATGGGCTTTCTTTGGGCCTCACAGTAAGGCCCTCTTTTGGGCTTTCAACCTTTTCCCTGGGCTTTGTAAGGCTTAATCCGCTTTGAGCCTAGCTGTTTCGGCTGGCCTTCTAAAGTTAAGTAATGGGCCTCGGGGCTCTTTTGAGCATTTTGTAATGATTTACTTATTCCCTTTCTTGTAATGGCATTTGGGCCTCCAATGCATTAACTTAATATGTGGTGTTTTGGGCTTTCCTTTTGGTGGGATTTTGCTTCCCAATTTGAATTTTGCCTTAGTTTTCTCGTGTATTGGGCCTTTGGCCTTTCTCTTTAGCATGTAATAGCATGAGCCAAAAGTGTTTGCCATATTGGCGGGATGGGGGCCCGATGAACACTATCTCCTGTTTGAATTCAATTAAAATATAATGAATGTAAAAAATCATTCTCGAAAAGCATATATTCACTTGAAGTGGATCTATATGTCAATAAATATTTTCAGAACAACTGATATTTCATTAAAATTTGCTGATATGTATGAAATTTCTTACTAAATATAGGTATTCATAAGAAAACAAATGATACAATTATAAATAGTTGTAAAATAGTTATATTTGCATTTAAAAAAGTTTTTCAAGATGAAAACAGTAATAGTCCAAATGACCGTTTGAAGAGGTTCGATATTTTCAAGCCCTTCCCATTTTTGAAGGAATGAGTCTTTGAAATAGAAGACACATGAATCAGAAGCATCTATGAGATGGAACTCTAAGCAGTTGCATTAGACCCTTCGCCTTCGATAGACTCAGAGTCTTCGAAGATTCAAATTAACTAAAATAAAGGTTTCTGCGAAGCCAAGGTTATCCCATCGAAGATAACTTTTGAAGAATTGTGATTTCGACAGAATCAAACACTCTCTTCAGTCGAGAACACAACAGGGCAACCAACAGTGGCACCTATAAATAGGCCCCCACCCTAGTCTACTGGTAAAGTTGTTGGCTGCTGGATGGATTTCCGTAGTGTTGAACTGTAGAAGCCGGAATCTTAGAGTGTTCTATGTGCAAGACAAGAATCAGTGAGTGAAAGAAGAGAAGACTGGAGAGCCTCCTCTTCTACTACTGAGTCCCAAACTCTCCCTCTCGCCTGAACCCAAAAAGCTCATGTTGGCTATAACTATTTTCTAAGAATGATTCAGCAAGATCTTTTATGGATTAAAAAGCACAAATCTAAGTTTATGAACTTCAAAGACCAGAGTAATATAATGTCTTAAAATTATAAGAAGAACATAACTCTCTGGCTGATACAATAGCAAGATTGTTTTAAACCAACAAGAAATCCCCAACGAATTGTTAAAGAAATTTGTAATCAGTTCTCAGTGGGGCTTATGGTGAATTCTCTTAAGCTCTTTCGACACCCCCTAGGCAGTATGCATGACACCATTATCTCTTTGCCCTGCACTAATACCACGCTAACCCCTTAAAAGAAATCATGACTGATTCTGGATCAGTAATTCTTGATATCTGGCCTTTATCTTCTTCGAATGAGGCCACAGATCTGAAATCCTAAAGATCGAAACTGTTGAAGTGCAGACTCGACACTTTCGCTCAATTCAGGGCTTTCAAGTCTATAAATACAGACTTAGTATTTCCTTCAAATCAAGTCTTTCGAACCTATCTTCCCATAAAACTCTAAGGGAGACAAAATTATCCTTCAAAAGACCCTTCTCCAAATAAAGTTTTTCGAACCTATCTTTCTATAAAGCCTAAGGGAGATAGAACTGTCCTTTCGAAAGGCCCTCTTTTTGAATCATTTCTTTAGAACCTATCCTCCTACAGAGCCTCAAGGGAGATGAAAGCTATCTTTTTCAAAAGACCACCTTCAAGTCCTTCGAACTAACTCCTTTAAAGCAACCCCCTCATACATCGATGGTCATTCCTAAAGTAGTCTCCTTGTGCATCGAAATTTCTAAAGCACATCTCGTTATTAAGAAGACACTGAACGAAGATGCTCATTATGGCTTGAATAAAATGATGCCTCGGTGAGAGCAAATCAAAACATGCCAAATCAAAATTAAAGGCTGTTTCTAAAAATTTGTGATGCCTACCTCTTGATAGTATGCTACCATGCCCGTGACATACTATCTCGCAAGCTCAATGAGCTGGGTCAGACACAAGTAGATAAATTCCAACTGGATAAGCTGGGGCAAGGAGAACTTATATCAATTGGTTTTGCCTAAATAACAATCATCATAAAATGCAATCATCTTAGCTCCTAGATCCAGGTCATAAATGTAGTCAGAGAATCCTCCTCATGACCAAAAGTTTCATTCCTTTAATAGAGGGTGAGTAATTAACTACAGAAGCTTGTCTCTGTAAGAAATCGTAAGATCCCTAGAACTCTGAAGTCCTAAAGTCATCACCTCTAGAGCGAAATCTATTTATCCTGAGAAGACAGAATTTTTCAAAATCAATATAAGCTTGTCGACATTTCCATTCCTCTTGAGACGCAACAACTTAGTATTTTATTAAAACACCTTAATATATAACGAATTGTGACTAAATGCAAATATTCTATTCAAAAACTATAAATTTTCATCAAATATTCTTATAATTTTTAGTATTTACATAATATAACTTGATATGTAATGAATTGATCTCAAAATGCGTATATTTAACATAAATTCAGTGATATAGTAATAAATTATTTTATAATTGCTCACATTCAATTAAAATAATTTTATCATGTGTCAAATTGGTCTTCAAATATATGTATTTAGTTGAATGTATTCATAAAATAATAAAAAGTTGGACAATTATTTTCAATCCTTTAAAATAGCTTGATATGGAATAAATTTGCCTCTAAATGCTAGTAAACTATTCCGATATATTTCAACGACATTGAATAGTTGTATAATTGTAAATTATTTTCTTAAAATAACTTAATATGCTATGTATAGTCTCTAAATGCATTAATTTTGCTTAAATTCACGATATGGAAATTAGCAGTTATGTAATTATTAGAACTCAATTAAAATATAGTAATATATAATGAATCTGTTCATAAGAACTTGTATTTAATTGAAATACATTAATATATCAACTAATAATTATATAATTACTGGTATTTTATTAAAATGATTTGCTATGTATGAAATTAGTTTATAAAATATATACTTAGTAAACATACATTAATATAACTTTTTATTTTGGAAGAATATAATTAATATCACAAAGCATAGTTATAAAATAATCAGTATTTTATTAAAAAGCCTTAATATATAATGAATTGATGCCTTAATGCTAGTGTTATGTTTCAACACATTGAAATAGTATCAAATACCTTTATTATTACTAGTGAAATGCACGTGCGTTGCACGTGAAATATTAAAAAATATGTTCCAAAATATAAAAAATTTCTTCAATCAATTTTATCATTTTGTACATTATGATCAATACAAACATTCTTCAATCATTTTGGCTCTTGAGAAATTGAAATTAGCTTATTTTGATTAATAAAGATGAAATAAAAATTAAAAGATTTGAAACAATTGTAGTAGCACACGTTTAGATGTTTAAGTAATAAAACCTAATGTTATCATTTAGAAAGTTTTTACGTATCATCAAACAATAGATTAAATAATTCACATAAAAAAAAACACGTTATAAAGCAAATAGCAGGATGCATTTTAGAATTACAAGGAGACATCAATATTAGAAACAATATGACAAGAGAAATAAATTATTAGAGAAGACAAAACACTTCACCTTGACATTCACTTTGCCAACAAACTCCATAAGAAACTATGTCGACTGCATTATTTGAAGACAATAACAGACTACATTTTCAAATCCTAATGAATCATCAGCATTAGGAATGATGATTAAAGTTAATGAGAAAAATAAAAAAATTGATAGAAAAGATCACCATCACATTTAATTTACTAAGACAATCCAATCTAAATTCTATAGACTAAATTATTTAAATAGAATAGTAGACTGCATTAAATGAAAACTAATAAGAAAATATTAATAGATTTGCATCCTATTATTATTTGCATTTGCTAAAACTGTACAAGCATCAACTAGAATAATTTTTGTACATGCAGTGGGCTAAACATAGTCCATACTATTTCGATGTCAATATGATCTATAATTATAACAAACACATAGTCAATCTGAAATATTGACAAGTAAGCTATTTATATAACAACAAAAGTAGCTTTAACTTGTCCAAAAAAGCCATGTTGATCATACTTCTTAAGGCGTTCTGCAAGATAAAAAAAGATGTATAAGTTTAATGAATTAATTTGTACAGTTAATGTTTGAAAAGATAATATTGAAATTGGACAATAAATGAATGTGCTATTATACGTGTGTTGTGGCTGAATTACTATGTTATTTGTGCTTTGGTTGCAGTTATTGTATTTAATTTATCAACATGTTCATTTTTAGTCGTAAGAACACTAAGAACACAAAGTAATTCCAAATGACATTATTATCTGCTGGGTTTAGTGAAATGCACGTGCGTTGCACGTGAGCTATTAGAAAATATGCTCAAATATTGACAAGTATATAACAAATATAAGCTAGATACAAAAAAAACAAATATATCTTGGTCAAATATAAGCTAGATCAAATATATCTTGGTCATCGACTCATCTAGAGACAGTTATGTTTGTATGACATAGATTTAGCACAAATTTTGCTAACAATAAAACAACACTTAAAATAGACATTTGAAATAAACATGTCCAAAAGAAACAGAGTGTGTAGCCAATATGTCAATACTAGCATAAGCTATAAACATGCATACATTGCTACAGTTAACAAAACAACAAATCAAAGCTAAAAACAACAGACTATTTACTGCATCTCTACAGGCTTCTGGCAGCGACAAAGGATCTCATACGCAGTCTGAGCTCGAAATAATCGCATATCAGCTTCTCGAAAGCTGGTTTTCCTCGGAATACGTATGATGGTTTCAATAAATTTTATTACAAAAACCCACAATCAAGTGTGCCAGGTTCCTGCTGAGGGTATCCCTGCTATATAAAGACTCCAATGTCTCCAGGTTGGAAGACGGAGCTGCAGCTCCCTCGGCTTTGAGATGGCATTTTATCTCTTCAAATCTTCCATGGTTCTCATTAGCCTTCATGGCTTATTGAAAGATAGTTTAAAAGAGAACATCCAGATGAAGTACTCGACTCCTCGTTGCCAGAGAAAGAATTTGCGTGAATTAGACAGTTTATCTGCTTCTCGTTCTTTGGCTGGTTTCTCACTTCTGGCACACAAGGAAAAAACTTCGTCATCAACAATTCGACAATTTTTGAGTTAGAGCTATACCTTGTTGATCGATCTTTTAATGTTGAGAATTGCCAGGACACATTTTCTCTTACTATGATTACTTTCATCATATTGTCTATTCTTGGTCATTTTAATCGATTTGCTAGGTAGAATAAAAGTTCTATTGATGGTTCCTCACATGGCCTGCAGAGCAGATTCAAATGCGTTATCAAACCAATTATTATAGAAAATAAATCTACTGAGAGCAATGACAATGTTTCTGCATAAATCAAATTCTGTCGATAAAGGAGATGAACACCATAAAGCGTCGAGTTACCTTCTCTATCCAAAATCCTTAGCCTTATAAATATACTTCCATCTTCTCTCCTTATTCCCTTGATTGCTATGTCCAAATTAGAACAAGGCTCATTCTCTGGACTATGAATAAGTTCAGCTGCGTTACATGGGAACCCATACTCTACCAGCATATCATAAGGCAGATCATCAGGCGAAAATGCACCAGTGATCAAGGATTCATCACTGTGAAGAGGAATATAAGAAGGCTGCCGAAAAATCTGGCCCATCGCTGCGATTTCTCCTCCCCAATAAATCACCTTTGGCTCGTCAATTTGGAGAAAAGGATCATTCAAGAGCTCACTTGCAGAAAGCCTCTCCGATGCCTTTGCGAGGCACTTATCGACAAATCGTCTCACTTCAGGGTCCTTGATTTTATACAAAGCTTCAGGTTTTATACCCTGTGAATGAGAAGGGTTGATGAAAAAGAATAAATTGAGCTATTTCTCTATATGAATCAAGATAGAATTTTGATCCTTACAGAGACAACCCTTTTGTATATCTGTGCAGGGTGAGTGCACTCACTATAGGGGTATTCAAAGGTAACCATCTCCAAAACACACATCCCAAAAGAATAAATGTCCACCAATTCATTATATGCCTCCTCATAGACCTCTGGGGCCATGAATTCTGGTGTTCCTGCCCAAGATTGAAACAAAAACCATTCATATCTAAAAATTCTAATCCTGAAATGCCTCAAAGGCAATCAAAAAACATTACTTTGATCTGTTGGAGCAAGATAATGGAGCTTACCCACACAATGGTCAGCTTGCGGCTTCCTCAGAATCGCGGCGAGACCTCCTTGGTTTCCATTAATGAAGATATTATCACACTTGACATCTTTGTGAATGATAGGAGGATCATGACTATGGAGGTAAAGGAGGCCGTTTAAGATTTGCCTACACCAATGTTTTATCGCCCTAATGTTAACACTCCTATGCTTCTGCCTATACCTAAAATGGGGAAAAAAAATTCCAACTCAGGAAAAACATCAAACACATGAAAGGCGGCAAAACAGCAGATAAGAAATAGCCCAACTTACTGCCTCAGCGTGCCTCAACCTGCTGCATGATCCCGGCAGAGTCGAGGCGGACGGGGCGTCGAAGAGGCGGCGAATCGCCGCTGGGCGAGAAGGGGATTTGGGGAAGATGGGTTCGACGACGTCGAGGTGGTGGATGGAGACGAGCGGCGCGATGGGGTGGGCGGCGAGGAGGCCGAGGAGGTCGCCGTAGACATCGAACTGGTGAAACCCGGAGTGTTTCGTGAGGGGGACGCCGACTGATGAGGGTATCAGGAACCCTAGAACCCTAGAACTCATCCGCGTTTGCACCGCGTGGCGCGAGGCATGCAAGGTGGGAAACGCGATAACAGGAGGCGTGGCGCGAGACATGCAAGTTAGAGCGGACGGTTAGGATTTATTATCAGCAAAATGACAAAAAAAATTTTAGCAGCTCAAAGTCCGGCCTTTATATATAGTATAGATAAGTATTCAATTAAAATTGCTTTGATATATAACGATTTAATCTCTAAATACTTAAATTTAAGTAAAATAAGATGGTATAGTAATGAATAGTTGCATGATTGTTAGTATTAGAATAAAATATCTTTATAAGTATCGAATTTGTCTTTGAAATGCATCAATATAATACTAAATTATTGTAAAATTATTAGTATTATTTTAAAGTACCATGATATGTAAGAAATGTGTCCAAAAATATTTTTTTTGTTGAAATATATTGAAATAGTATCAAATATATCATTATAACATCGAAATATTAGCAATTAATAATTATTAGTTGAAAATTAATTATTTTTATTTTTTTTGTAATAATTTCACATATGTTATTACTTTTGTTTTATATATGTAATTTTTATAATGATTTAAAATATCATATCAATGTTTTAAATTAGGTTTATTAAAATTAGTTTTTTTAATAGAAATAAATAATGTGAAATGCATATTATTTACTAATTTTATTTTTTTATTTTTAATTTATATTTAAGATTAATTATTTGATAATATATGGATTATTTAATATTATTATGACTATACATATAAATTTAATACAAACAAAAAGTTTTCATATTTTAAAAAAAAAATCAATGGCTTAAATAAGTAAATTATAATTAATCTAAGTTTCGGGTTAACTCAAAATCTGATCCAAAAACCCAAATCCATCACGGGTCATGGATTGGATTCGGGTCGATGCCATCCAATCCAATTTTTGATCCTATTTGGATGTCTTCTAGGTTAGATTCGGGTCAGAGCTAATCCTATCTGAATGTGACCTGTTGACAGGCCTAACTAACTTCATTAGCTTGCCTGCTAGGGTACCAATATTCAAAGTCTCTAGTCTTCTGTCTTATTTAGAGGCAAATTTATTCCATATCAAGCTATTTTAAAGGAATGAAAATAATTGTCCAACTTTTTATTATTTTATGAATATATTCAACTAAATACATATATTTGGAGACCAATTTGACACATGATAAAATTATTTTAATTGAATATGATAACTGTGTTGGGTGATTACTGTACGAGGAATCCTAGTGCTGTATAACATAACTTTGATTAGTTGAAGATCACATGCCTTCATCTCGTTTTCCTTTTTTCTATTTCGGTTTTGCCTACGAACTAAAATCTCTTGATTATTACTTAATTATTTAGAATAAATCTATTTACACATGGAATCCCCACTTGATAAGGACCAACCATGTGGCACCTAATAGAAATAGTGGCAACCTAGGCCCGTAGGCAGTCACTAGGGCTCCCCACCCTATCATCACATGCCCAAGGATGTTGCTTGATGTTGAAGCCTGACGACGCTTCCCCAAGTCTACTAACAACTCCCCCAAAGAGAGGCGCTATCTCCTACATGCTTCACTCTAGTCGAGGCAATGGAGCTTGCGGAAGAAAGCTTGCCATGGAAGAAACAAGGCTTTGTTCTTATCCATTTTAATATATTTATATTTTGGTCCTCTAATTTTACCTTTTTATAAATAGGTCTAAAATTATTATTTTTAAGTTCAATTTTATCCATATCAAATCTTAACTCAATTTTTGCAAATTTTAAATCTTATTCTGGGCTACATTAAACTAAAAAAAATCATTTGTAACATAATTTAACATATCCAATTTTGTTTTTTAATATGAGTAAAATGACATTTAACTAAACATCAATATTATACTAGAAATTTAAAACCTGGATATTACAGATTCTAATATCAATAAAGTCAAATTGATCACTTACTATGAAAGAGCAATGGAACTTCTTAAAAATTCTCCATTTATTGGATCACCCAAATTTCTTGCACAATGAACTGTCAAGCAGACACTTTAGCAAGATTAGCCAAAGAAATGGCTGAGGACAAGCTTGTACTACTCACAGTACGAACAAGGCATGTACTCACCCCAGCAATATGGACCGCCATATCGCAGAACGTCGAATCTGATCTATACCAACTAGCCATCTCCAAAATACAAGACATGAAGGCACAAAAGTTAATGACAGGAGAAAGTCTCTCATCAACTACCTCAGAAGAAGGAAAATTGCGGTAAGAATCCTCTTTTGCGGCACAAATCAAGAAGAGAGCGCTATAATTTGCTTATGTAGCAAACATTCTACGAAGGTTCAACCAACTAGGCTCCAATATTTCAGATCCGAAGAAGCTAAGAAAGTTGTGGTTGAAATTCACAAAGGTTTGTGCGACTTTCACTAGTTTGGACCTAAAATTCTTCTTATAGCCAAAAGAATTGACTATTGTTAGCCAAATGTGATGAACGACTACACTAAACACGTAAAAAGTTGTCACGAGTGTCAATTTCATGGGGATTCAATCCATTAACCTCTGGCTTCCTCACATCCAATAGTGTCTTCACCATTTTAAAACAGGGGCACCGATTTAGTTAGGCTAATCAGTCCACCATCTTCTGGAAGACATCGATTCATTTTGGTAGCAACTTACTAATTCTCCAAATGGGAAGAGGCTATCCTGCTCGGAGAAGTCAAAACAAATAATGTGATGGAAGTTCTTTAGAGATTATAGTATTTACCATTTTGGTGTGCCACGGTGAATAATATCAAATAATGGCCTCACCTTCAAAAGCATCTAAATTACTAGATTCACGGAATGTCACTGAATTGATTGATGCTTCTATTCCATCTACAATCCTAGGGCGAATGGACTAGCCGAGATATTCAACAAGACCGTGATGAACTACTAAGAAAACTTCTCGTGCAAAAGAAGTGAGAATGACATAATAAGCTGACAAAAGCATTATGAGCTTACCGTACAACCTTTAAGACTTCGACAAAAGCAACACTGTACTTTTTGGTATTCAGAGCTGGAGCTATGCTACCTTTAGAGATCGATCACCCCTTTTTGCGAATGGCTATTCCACTCGGCCTCTTAGCAAATGACAATGTTTGTGAGGCTGAAAAAATTAGACATATTGGATGAAGCATGTTCCAAGCTCAATAGAATTTAGAAACTTACTAAGCGAGAATGACAAAAGCCAATAACAAATGTTGTCACCACGAAGCTTGGTTCTAGGAGAACTTGTGCTTGTTAGTCGTCGCTCAATTATCTTCTACAAACGTTTTGATGGAAAATTTGAAATCCACTGGAATATACTGTTTATTAGTGAAAAGGCATATGAAGAAGGAGTCCACTAGTTGATTGACTTCAACATGAATGCTGCCTATTAACGGTTGCTTCCTAAAGAAATACTGCATATAGATAAATCAACTCCATGTAAAACTCAATGATGGTGCAGATTTTGATTGTCCTTGTCTTAGTGGAGTAATTTATTGTAATCACCCAATGCCCTTTGTTTGAAATATACAAAATCAAAAGAAAAATTGGCTCAACAAGCTGAAATAGGCCGAGTCAAGATTGGGAAAGAAATCTTATCTCTAAGTCCTCACTATTGAGTTAGTCCATGAGATACGTTCTTAAAGAAAGGTTTATGCTCTCCAACTTATTGAGCTGTAGAATACATTCTTGACAAAAAAGAAAAAAACTCAAAACACTAAAAAAAAAACTAACTAGCCTGAAAGGCCAGATTAAGTCGAACTCCTACAAAAAATCTTTAACATATAATTGAAGCCATAGTTGTAGATTAAATTTTCAGTGAAAATATCTCAAAAGCGAAATGAAGGGTACAACTAAGAATTTATCTATTAAGAGGTAATCTTCAAAAGGGATTGTCATTAGATGAAGAAAATGCCATGGAATTTCCATTTTCATCAGAAGCATGCTCAACAAAATCAACAAAAACGATGAGTATGCTATATTTCATTATGAAGTGAATACTAAGTATATCAACAAAGAGAAGGGGATGAAATACTTGTCTTTTCCTTCTCCTAGAACAAAACAAGTACAATCAAACAACTATAAGGGCATTTAGAGAGTCGATTGACTCACTCTCCTTTTAGTAACGAGAATGATTATCTGCT
The DNA here is from genome assembly GCA_002786265.1 of Apostasia shenzhenica. Taxonomy (NCBI): domain Eukaryota; kingdom Viridiplantae; phylum Streptophyta; class Magnoliopsida; order Asparagales; family Orchidaceae; genus Apostasia; species Apostasia shenzhenica. The sequence continues at coordinate 692,879 of KZ451998.1, forward strand.
TCTCCCCTTCACGGTGGTCCTCTTCGGGCGAGAAACCAGACACTGCCTTTTGGCCGTCATCAATCATTTTCTGGGGCAGAGGTCATGGCTCGGAGCCAATGCCAGAAGTAGAAGGAAGACATGAGAAGTGTTGGTGTGGAAATGTAACTCTAGCCTTCCTCTCCAAGAACAATTATAACTCCATCCTCCTATCAAAACACGAGCGAAATGCCGTTAAATATATTGAAGCCAATGAAGAAGAGATATAGCAAACCTCGAAGATCTTTGCAAAGGGTAGCTGAAACACCTCTTTTATTCTCTGAAAATCTTTCATGTGGTCTCGTTTGGTTGGGGCATTAAAAACCTTAAAATTTCTTTAAAAATACTTTCATCAGTATTTTATATTTATTTCACATCAAACACAAATTTAGAAATTAAAAGTCAACTTTATTTCACATCTCGCACAAATCTCAACTTTAAAAAATTACTTTATTTCATATCTTATATATACTTTAATAAATAAAAATCAACTTTATTTCACATTCAATATAATCCCTAATAATAAAATAATTTTATTTTATATCAAACACAATCTCTAATAATAAACTAACTTTATTTCATTTATAAAAAAAGATTATTTTACATCATAACATTAAAATATTTTTCTTTCTCCCTCTATCTCAAAAAACATTCAAATATCTCTAAAGCGTACTCTTGCCAAACGAGGATATACAGCTGGAAGAGGTCGAACAAAAATTTGTTTATTTGCATCAGCCTTATAGGGGCTTATTCAAGAATGAGATTCCTTGAGAGTAGTTCTAGATCTGGGCCAAGACGAATTGGTGTAGGGAATTTATTGAAACCATTGAATTCGGAATATGGAAAAGTAGCCCCCCGAGACTTCATAGTTCCTTATTTTGGTCAAATTATTTTTCACAATTCACAGTGAGGATGATCAATGGGAGAAATAGACCAATGGCAACCCAATCGCTCTAAAGAATAAGGTGGGTGTGAAGGTTGGTTCATCACCTCATCCCTATTTATAGTAAAGATGAGGAGGACTATGATAAAGAATCTTTCTTTTTCGTGGTTTTGGTTTCCTTGCTGTAGTAGTTGAGAAGGAAGAAGGAGGATAGAAAATTTAAAGTATGAGAAATGAATGAAGTGAAGTGTGTTTAAATAAAAAAAGTATAAAAGAGAGAAAATAATAAAATATTTAAAATTGTATTTAAATAAAAATAATTATAAAAATTTGATACTTACTCAATTCCAGTTATTAAGACATTAATTCATTTATCATGCTTTGTAAAATACTAAACATTCTAGTAATTTAATTTTCAAATGATTTTTTAAATCGTTTAAAAATTCTAAATTCTAGAATTTGTCTAAAAAAATAGCTCATATTGAAACTTAGGTATTTTGAATTTCACACATTCTCAATTCTCGTAAAATATTGTAGAATTATTGAGTAGAAAAAAGTTTTGTCAAAATATCGGCTAATTGATTGTCGGTAGACACAAACTTTAAGAGATATCCCATCCTCGACATTTGAAGGGATAAAGTGATGCTTCATCTCTATGTGTTTGGTACGTGAATATTGAATTGAATTTTTTTATGAGATTTATAGAACTTGTATTGTTACACCAAAGCGGAATATGATTTACGATTATCCTGTAGCCTTTTAATCATTGTTTTAGCTACAATAATTATGCACAACTTCGAGCGGCTGTATATTCTGCTTCAGCTGTTGATAATAGTATCGTATTTTATTTACGAGTGGACCATGATATGAGTGAGTGACCAAGAAATTGATAAGTACCAAACGTACTTTTTCTATCGACTTTGTATCTGGTAAAATCAGAGCCTAAATATCAGATTAAAATTGGGTCACTAATAATCTTAGGGTACCTAACCCATAGTTGGCTGCACTGATTAAATAATAAAAAATACATTTTATTGTTTTGTAATATAATTTTTTTCGTTTTGCTTGAAATCGGGGCACACATACACACACTATACATAATGTCCGATCTACTTGCTATCAGATAAAGAAGAGATCCGATTATGTCTCAAAATAATTTCTATTCAATGTCTTTACCTGATTTATTTTTGTCTAATTTCATAGTAGAGCTCATTGGAATTTCACTAGGTTTCAAGTTACCGAATTTGAATTTCTTCAACAGTTCCTTGATTAATAAATATACCATCCTTCTGTTGCTTAACATGTAATCCAATAAAGTAGCTTAACTCACCCATTAAACTTATTTCAAATGTGGCTTGCATTGTCTCGGCAAGATCTTTACAAAGATGTTCATCGGTAGACCTAAAGATAATATTTTCGATATATCTTTGAACAATTAAAAACTCATTCTTAATTCATTTAATAAAAAGTATTGTGTCTATTGTACCTTTCTCAAAATCATTTTCGATTAAAAGTTAACTTAGTCTTTCATATCAGGCCCTAGGGGCTTGTTTTAAACTGTGCAAAGCCTTTTTTAGACGATATACATAATTTAGAGAATCTGAATTTATGAACCTGTGGTTGTTCTACATAAACTTTATCGTTTATAAAACCATTTAAAAGCGCACTTTTTACATCCATTTAAAATAATTTGAAATAATTTGAAATAATTTGAAATCATTAATACTCGAATAAGCAAGTAAATGCCGAATGACTTCGAGACGGGCAACTGGGGCGAAGGTTTCATTAAAATTAATTCGTTCGACTTGATTGTAGCTTTTAGCCGCTAAGTGAGCCTTATTTCGAATAATTTTTCCTTGATCGGTAAACTTATTCTTAAAGACGCACTTTGTTCCTATAATTGGATGATTACTTGGTTGAGCAACTAGCTCCGAAACGTCATTACAAGTAAGCTGATTTAATTCTTTTTGCATAGCAATCATCTAGTACTCATCTGATTCGGCTTTGTCAATGGATTTAGCTTTAATTTTTGAAATAAAAATCGTATAATGGTGTTCGTACAAGAACGAAGTACATGTTTTAACGCCCATAAATGGGTCGCTGATGATACGTTTAGGTGGATGAGCGCTTTTTTATTGCCACTCCTTTGAAAAAGTGGCATCATTTTCATTTTGCTCCCCCTTCGTGCTTCCTCTTGAGGTTACATTTTTAGCTTGTGTTCATTATCAACAAACGATAAGGCCTTAATTTTATTAATATTCTTATTTGGCAATTCATCAATGTTTATATTTATACTTTCTTCTATAATTTTAGAATGTTTATTATATACTGTGTATAAGCCCTATTCATACTAAAATATTTGAGGAAAATTACTTTGTCTAATTTGGGATCAAACTTTGCTAAGTAATTCTTATTCGTTCGAAAGCTAAAATATTTACATCCAAATACTTCGAAGAATAAAATGTTAGGTGATTTACCCTTATATAGTTCGTATGAGATTTTTTCTTAATAAACGGTTTAATAAATACCCTATTAAGAGCGAAGCAGGTTGTGTTGACCTCTTTTACCCAAAAATATTTGTCAGAATATCGTCCTTGCCATTCAATTAGAGTTCTATTTTTTCTCTCAACAATCCCATTTTGTTGGGGTATTTGAGGAACTGAAAGTTATATTTAATTTTACATTTGGTACAAAACTTTTCGAACTTAAAGTTTTCAAACTCTCTCACATGATTACTACGAATTTTAATAATTTTTGAGATATTTTGATTTAAAATACGCTTAGTTAAAATTTTAAAATAATCATAGGACTCATCTTTCTTTGTTGAAAATGATACCTACGTAAATCTTAAAAGATCATTTACAATTACTAAGTTGTATTGTTTACCTCCTAAACTCAAAATTTGGATGAGACAAAAAAGATACATTTTAGTCGTTGAAATATTATTTATTAATTTAAATGAGAATCTTGTTTTGTCATTTGACAAATGTCACATATGTGATTTTTATCGAATGAAATTTTTGATAAGTCCTAAATATATTTAATTTTTAAATTTTACTTAAAGTGTGCATGTTAGCATACTCAAGCCGTTTATGTCAAATCCAAAACTCTTGGGTTTAGGTAGATAGATACTTTAAATTAAGGTTTTCTATCGTGCTCAAATTACTCTTATACATGTTATCAATTCTTTGACCTGAAAACATGGATTCGTTATTTAGTAAAATATCACAATGACTAGACACAAAATTAACATTAAAACCGTAATCACATAATTGAGAGATACTTAAAAGATTGAAAATAATGTCATCTACTAAAAAGATCTTATTTATAGAGAATTTGGTGTAGTTATTTACACCGAGTATCTGCTTTTTAGTATTGTCTCTAAATGTCACAAGTCCTCTAGCTTTCACTTCTAAAATCGCAAATTTTGAGCGACTTTCTATCATATATTTAGAGCATCTACTATCGAGGTTTCATATGCCTCCACTTGCTCTTGAGCAGAGACATATCCACAAAAATGGAGGGGACTAATATAGTTTAGGAACCCAAATAACTTTGGATCCTAAAACACGACTTATACTTTATACTTCATTTTTATTTATTTTCTTCTTAGGTCTCTGAACGTAAGAAAATGATCTATTTTCAATGGCCCTCTTAATACGATAACATTAAACAGTTTGATCATTCTTGCTACAATAATGACAAGTGTTTCTCGGATGTGAAAAATAATTTTCATTAGGTTTCACGTGAGAAACATAGTGCATGTGGGAAGAAGAGGACTTGGAAGAATTTTCAAGAAGAGAAATCTTCATTTTCAATCCACCATTTTCGATTGTGAGAAGCTTTACTTCATCTAATGCTTTGCTTAGATGTGTTTCTGAAGCATTATATTTTTCATTTAAATTTTTATTTTTCTTTTTATAATTTATTATAATTCTTTTTATAATCAAGATATTTATTTTTAAAATTTTCATATTCAAAACATAATTCATTTAATGCTGAATCTAGCTCTTCACATGAGAGTTCATTATTTACCTTTTTTTTATGATCAGATTTGTCTTCTTGATCTTGCGCCATTAAGCAAAAATTGATCGTCTCCATTTGTTCTTCATTTTCACTAGAGGATTCTTCAGAATTACTCTATGTGGCTATCATTGCTCTTTTCTTCTTCTTATTGGGATTCCCTTTCTTTTTGAGTTTAAGGCAGTTAGGTTTGATATGCCTTATCTCCTTGCAGTCGTAGCACTTTACTTCTGATTTCTTATTTTTTTTGTTAAATTTAGACTTTCTTGGTCGGATAAACTTGTCTTTCTTCCTAATCAGACAATTGAACTGTCTCGAGATCATAGCAATCTCATCATTCAGTTGACTTTCTTCATTTGATGAGGAATCAAATGATTACTCTTTAGATTCAAGAGATGCGGAGGCTTATAGGGCTATGGCCTTCTTTTGTGAAATTTTTATCTTCTCAGATTTTTTTTTGAGCCCCATCTCATAAGTACTGAGAGAGCCTAAAACCGTGTCTAGCTCATACTTAGATCTGTCATGAGCTTCAATAATCGCAGTAGCTTTAACATCGTATTGCTTTGGGAGGCACCTAAGAACTTTTCGAATTAACTCTTTATTTGTAAAAATTTTACTAAGTGAAATCATGTATAAGCATATTAATTTTAGATTGTTTAACTTGCGAGATTCCTTCGTAGGTTATTTCTAACTTTTTTCGCACCTCATGAGCCATAGAGAGAGTATAGATTTTATTTAATTCTGCAGGTGATTAATCATAATTTAAATGACTCTTGGCTTTCGCATCAAGTTGTAATAGTTTATGTTCTTCTCATCACATTCACTAAAAAGTTTAGGTACTTCCTTACCGTTTAGTGTCTTAGCAACAACAACAACAACAACAACAACAACAACAACAACAACCAAGCCTTAATCCCACTAGGTGGGGTCGGCTACATGAATCCTTTGTTTCCATTGCGCTCTATCAGTTACCAAATTCTTATCTAAGTTTAAGTAACTAAGATCACTCCTTATAGTTTCTTGCCATGTCTTCTTTGGTCTCCCTCTTCCTCTTTGTACATGGGCAAAATTCAGTAACTCAATTTTTCTAACTGGAGCTTCAATTGGCCTACGATTTAGATGTCCAAATCATCGAAGCCGACTTTCTCTAAGTTTATCCTCAATTGGTGCAACACCAACTTTCTTTCGGATATACTCATTTCTCATTCTATCCTTTCGTGTATATCCACACATCCACCTTAACATCCTCATTTCTGCAACATTTATTTTATTTGTATGTTTCTTCTTTGCAGGCCAGCATTCAGCACCATATATCATCGCTGGTCTTACTACAGTTTTATAAAATTTACCCTTAATTTTGGATGGGATTTTTCTATCGCATAACACACCAGAAGCATTTCTCCATTTTACCCAGCCTGCAAAAATATTAAATCCGTTTATAACCACTTCCCACAATTCAATATCGATATCTTTTAGGAAGCCCATCATGTGTGCTTTACAATAATTGTAATGAAGCCCTTTAAACAACGGCGGTCTAATAACAGACTATTTTTCGCAAAGTACCTCATCACCAAATCAAATAAGATCTGCCATGAGTTAATCTCTCAGATGTAAAGTCTATTTTAGAGATCTAGCTCTAATGCTAATTGTTGGTCCACACTTGCACACTCAAGTGAAAGCAGAATTTGGTGTAATTAAATTTTGTAAACAGAATCCATATCAAGTACACTAGCTTCTGAATAATATAAAAAATAAAAATATAAAGACGAAAAATGTCACAGGATATATAGTGGTTCAACTATTTTATTGCTTAGTCCACTCCCTTTTGTTCTCCCTTCGGTGTTCCACTATTTTAAGCTTGTTGTAGCCAAGTTCAAGCTTTAGTACAGGTGAAAAATCCATACCTTTTCGGTCTAAAAGCACAAACCAAGCCCTTAATCTTTCTCATCGTGGGAAAGGAACAACCTTACCTCTTTTCTTACTTAAGGACAAGTAAGAAAAACCCTTTTCTTTGCAGGGATACTCAAAACCAAACTATGAATAAGAAACTGAAAAAAGTAAATTAACTCGACTTAAAATTTTCCAAGAACTTTATGTGCAAGGAAGTCAACTCAATTTTCTAGAGAAAAAATTAGTATTATCTTTGTGAATATTCTGTGAAATGTAATAATTAAAAGAAGAGGAAAATACAACTCAACGAGATAGTTCAAGACAACATAAAATGAGTTAAACAGAAACTTCGAAAACTTATCTCGAAAATAATGCAAAGTAAAATCACTTGAAAATTTTCTGTAAAAATTTTAAAATTTTTTGAGTTTTATGCAATTTATAAAATCTAAAAAATAGTAAAATAAATATAAAATTATAAAGAAAAATTTATTCACCGAAAAGTTTTAAGAAAATTTTCAGGATAGTTGGAACTTAAATGAGTAGTGTAAAAATCCGTGAATCTTTAAGAAAAATCGATTTGGGGAGAAAAACAATACCCGAATAAAAGTACTTTTGAAGATTCAAGAACTTCTTAGAAGCGACTTCTAATATTGTGAACAGAAACTTTGAGCTTAGGGAGAGAATTTTTCTGCTGATGAATAAGAGAGTTTAAAGTTTTATTTGGCCAAAGAGAGAGATTAATCTAAAATGTCTTTTACTTATAGGTGAAGTAAGAGGTAAATTAGTTATTTAAGCATTACAATTTTTTAAAACTAGCCACTTAATATGTTTTATGGTTAATTTTTAGGAACAAAATAAGGAAATGGATTAAGTATGGTTAGTTGAATTCAAAATATCGAGTTTTGAACTAGTTGAAAGCATTCGAAATTTATTAGAAATAAATTTTGTGAAATTTAATTAATTTATTTTCATAACTAATTATTTAATTAATTAATTTATTTATTCTTTATTTTTATTATTATATATATGTAAATTTTGAAAATAAATTTTATCATTTACAGTTGATGACACACGTTAAAGAGTAAAATTATTGGTTAAATTAAATTCAATAAAAAATTCAAATCTTTGAAGATCAAAAGAAACATGTGATCGAAAAATTTACTTGTGTAATTTGAAATTTTTCGAAATCTCAATTCATTAAAAAAATAAATAAAAATAAAAAATTATCCAAAAATCAAGAAAATCATGAAATAGATTTAGCTATGTTTATTTTAATTTTCTCTGGATAAATTTGTTATAATTTTTTTGCTTGTACATGATAGTCTAAAATTTTTTAGCGAATGCATTTTTGAAATTGAATTTTCGACTTAATGCTCCTTTTCGTAACGGTCTTTATTAACTTCTTTTCTTTTTATTCTTTACTTGATTTTGTCAATCGTAGGCTAAGATCATCTTGATGATCAATTTTCTTTGATCCTAAAAAGCTTAAGTACAATATATACTAATAAATAGAAAATTAATCAATAATTTTATTATTAGCGTGCTTGTTATTATCAAAATCGATAATGGCTCAACAAAATAAACCTTTAATTTACATCTCAAACCTCTTTAAGGCAGACGTGTCTTTCAAGTTCTTATCTCGATCCTAAGAGATTTCTGTATTACTCGCAAGTTGTTTATACTTCAAAATGCAAGTTTGTTTTATGTTTTATATATGAATTGTTAATTTTATTATTATTGTATTTGACGTATTATGCCTTGTTCGTGTACTGTATTTTGCAAAATCATGTCGCCCTGTCGCAATATGTCATGTCCTATGTCTTGTGTCATATACGTGCTTCACAGGGAATGAACTTCATGCATGGAGAATAGTTTACTCATAGATTTATGACTTTCTTATTTACCACTTGGACTTAAAAAGTTTAACTCATTTTTTAAAATGTATAACATAAAGTAATATATAGGGCATTTACATACATACCTCTGTATTCATCTTCAATTATAAATTAAATCTTTACCATTTTATTTTATAATTTAACTCTCTCGTGTTTGTTTTGAGGTTTTTTTAGCTCAACACAAATTTCAACTTTGAAAATCAATTTTATTACACATCTAACACAAACACAAATCTTAAATTAACTTTATTTCATATCTTATGCACTTTCTAATATTAAAATAAAGTTCTTTGATATTAAATTTAAAAAATAAATTTATTTTTCTCTTATCTAAAAAAAAACTCAAACTAAATGAGGCCTTAAATCTTCTAAATACAACATATTTAGAACTTACATTTTAAAAAATATGTTTAGTCTTTTTTTCAAAGTTTCTCTAATATAGCCGTGGAGATTCGGCCACCGCACCGCGTCACACAACCATCGCAACTCATTGACGGCACCTTATGCTAGCTGTCCTGCTGTCCCTAGTCAAGCCTACAATTAGCCCTGAGTGTCCTTCCACACCCGCCACTCGTTCCCTGCATCGCCTTTGTTTGAGTTTTGCTGTTGCTGCCACCAACCATATTTGTCATCCCGATTGTGTGGAAATTTGGTCGTTGTGACTGTGGCCCCAAGTTTGGTGCGACTTTGACTCGTTATCGCGTGAGATTGTCTCTGATTTGCGACGAATCAGCGGATATAGTGTCTCCACTTGGTATTCTCTTCACCCACTCCGAGTTCTATGTTCATTTCCGCTTTTTTTTTCCCTTATACTTAGTTTGTGAGTGGTTTCCATGTGTATGTGAATTGCCTTATAGCTCTAATTTAGTTGTGTTCTTATGATATTTGCCTCTATGTTTATTGATCACGTGTCCTAAGATTGTTTTGTGAATGTAATTTTTTAGACATTGCTTAATTTATGACTTCTGTTGCATGAGTTTCTTATGTTATTATGGATGTTAAAACCTTAGTAGCTAGGAGTTAGTTTTCCTAATTAAATCTCTTTGTGAAGCTCTACTTATAACATTTAGATTAATTCATATAAATAGCATTAATTTTGCATCTAGCTTGGTGTAAGAAATTTGTTTATTAATTAGCCCTACATCAATCACACAACATTTAGGATGCATTCTAATAATCATTTTAGTTTCACCATATGCCACTAGCTGTTTTTAAGACAGCATATAGCTATAATTTTGAATAATTAAAAGATCTCACAAATGACAAAATTAAGTAAAGCTACAAGCATAGAACTTGTAAAACATGAACTTTCAATCTGAAAAGTTTTATAATTTTTAGAGTTCTTTTCAATATCATAAACTTACTAAATTCATAGGTTGTCATCTATTTCTTTCAGGGCTGCCTCTAATACTAACTTAGAGCAATAAAATCATCATTTAAATGGCAGAATTAAACAGAACATAAAACTTATAAATAAATAAGTTGAACTATCATTATACCAAATTTGAGCCTAATTGGAATTCGTTTGCCCAATCCCTCCTCGAAAATTTGTCAAAATTACAAGATTCTCTGACAAGTTTTAATAGAAGGATTAAAACCTATCTTTTTGCTCAAAACTAGTGGATGATGTAAACACAAAAGTTGTTACACACTTATGAAGAATCTGGCTACCAAATTTCATACAATTTAATGCTCATGTGATCCAAAACAATAGCAAAGATAATAGAAAATTCAGTCCAAAATTTTAGCATAATAAGACCATCCTTATCAAGTTCCACAACTTCATAAACACAAATTTTAAGGGAAAGGATCATCTATCTTATTTGTACCATGTCTAGGGTTAAAACATTCCTCTCCATAGTGAAGCCCTAGGCTGAACTATCTTATTCTCCTTCAGTTCTTCTAAAATATTAGCAAGATGGTGAATGAAATTATGAAGTAGATGAAAGCTCCTCTCTGTCTACCACAAGCTTGGAATGGAGTTTGACTCTACACTTTCTTTTTCTTTCAAATTCTGTGTTTTTTTTTGTTCTTTTTCACTCATGGCAGTTGCTAAAAGAAAAATGAGAGGAGATTATTCTTCCTTTCCTTTCCCTATTTTTCTTTTACATGACACCTCATATATAGGCTCTTGCCACCTGATGCCTCCATACAAAACACTTGGCCATCATCTACCCTTAACTGTGAACCATGTGTTTCATCACCAATACTAGGTGTCAACCAGTGATTATCTAATTAAATAAAGTGTTAAGGGCTTAGTGAATTTTATGTTAGGTTAATTGAACTTAACACTAATCAATCTACTCCAATTAACGTCAAATTTTGGTGAAATTGCATTCAAGTCCAAGCAAAATAAATTATTTCTTTTACTTAAGTAAAATACTCCTTATCAATAGGTTATTTTTCATTAACCTCAAATGATTACCTTGAAACTCTTCTAACTAACCATATTTTTTGTTGCTCATTAGGTCTAATACTTTAAATTATTACAATTCTCTCTACTTCAAGAAATTTCGTTCTCAAAATTTCGCTAAGAAGATTTTGTAATATTTCCACTTCCGTAGCACGACCCTAATATTTTACTCGGTTTCTCTAACCCCATTACATTCCCAAATAATTTCACATCCAAATCATATCAAGCAACAACTCACAACAATACATTAAGTTTGTAATCATCAAAATTATTTAATGTGTAGTCATCAATGCTTTCCTTTTATGGTGTCTACACACTTTCTCCCAATTGGATCTTAGCCGCTTTGATACCACTTCATAACATCCAGTAAAGAAATTATTCGCTTTAGTGTTAGAGAATTATGTGACTTGAGTACTTCCTAGGAGATGACCCATCTCAGTATTACTTCAGCTCAAGCACACTTAATTATAGAGTTTTCTATCATTAGCGTCACGGTTTTGTCCCAACTCTATCATTTGGAGTCACATTATCTACTTATATAGCTCAAGAACTCCCCCCTTTTCGATGTGAGATGATTCATTTCTGTGCCCCTCTACTTAAAAGCCTGCCGGAGCCATAGCTTGTCCGGGTGATTATGATTCACTCATATATAGATATCACCTCGGTGATCACTCCATATCTTTTTCGCTCCTGAGTTGTCAAAGGTTCGCCAAGTTCCGCCTGGTTTGTCCTCGAACCACATCGTACTGTGGAAGATTGGCTCTGATACTATTTTGTAACATTTCAATTAGCAGTAGGCTGATCCCTTCTATTATCATGTCTCGATCGTTAGTAAACTAAACACGATAATAGAAGGGTTCAAGTTACTGGCAATTGGGATGTTACATACTGGCTTGATGAATCTTATCGAAGAAGACTAAATCTAAGGACGATGAGGGTGAAGTTTGGCTTGGATGCAACTCATGGTATAAAGGCTATTTATAGGGTGAGTACGCATGGGTTTTAGGGAGATTTGTTGTTTTAGCTGGGTGGGGGTTTCTTTATGGTCTATTGAGATGATAGCAAGCGGTTTAGTTGAGAGAAAAAGGTAAATAAGTTATAAAATTCATTATTATGTGATGCTGGGAAATGCAAAAATTTAATTTGTGCTTTTATTTTAAGGTTCTTGATATTTCAAACACACATATTATGATCCAAATTAAATTTTTGTTTAATCATTATTTTGATTGTGTATTTCTTAAGCAAGTTTTTATATAGGTTGTCCCATGTGATGGCAGAGATTGCGCTATATGATGCCCTAATAGAGACATTGAAAGTTTGGCCAGTAAGACAACTGCATATAGTTAGGGTGGCAGTGGTTAACGCAATAGAGTAGATAGTGTTTTTCCTGTGGTGGATGTATGGACCTTTTGAGGGTAAGGTAGGCGAAGATGATGTAATATTGGTGAACGACTATCATGGTTGGACCAGGGTGGTTAGAACTCTGTTACAGAATATATGGGGCAAAAGTTGTGAATGGGATCCTCCTTACTATTCTTAAAGCAATGACTTGGGACCTATTGGAATGGAAGGAGCCACTAGCAGAATGGCCTTGGGCCGTAGAGCTGGGTGATAGGAGAAGAGTGTTGATCATACAGGATGGAGGACGGACCATATGACCTAAAATAATCTCTTCGGGTTTGTTACTCAAGGGGAGTTTGGGCTAGTATGCAAGCTAAAGAAGTCACTATATGACCTAATGTAATCTCCTTGGACTTTATTTGGTAAAGTTAGTTTAGCTATGATTCGACCTGGCATGTTGCGTCATATGTTAGATCATTTAGTATTCTGCGGGACATCAAACTTTAAAAATGTATCATTCTTATTGTCTATCTGGATGACATCATTATTGCGGGAGATATCGTCGATGGGATTGTTGCTTTAAAAAACCATTTATAACAACAATTTCAAACCAAGAACCTGGGAGATTTAAGATACTTTTTTGGTATTAAAGTTGCTCTCTTAATGGGAGAAGTGTGTATATCATAGAAAAAATATGTTTTGGTGTGCTCAAGGAGACTGGTACTTTTGGCACTAAACTGGTTGATGCTTTTGTGGATCCAACTGTTAAATTAGTGCCCAAATAAGGAGAGTTGATGTATGATCCAGGATGATATTACAGATTAAGTAGAAATCTCAATTGCCTAACAATAACTCAACTGACGCTTCATTTATTGTAAGTGTGATTAGTCAGCTCCTTGAATTCCCTTTTGAAAGTCATTGGGAGGCTGCTTTGAGAATTCTCGTATATCTTCAGCCCCCAAAAAAGGGCATTTATATCATGATCGTGGACTGCTTTAGGTGATAGGATATACATGCTGATGTAAGTTCCTCGATAGATTGGCAATCCACGTTAGGCTACTGTTTCTTATTAGGAGGAAACTCTATATCTTAAAAGAGTAAGAAGCAGAATATAATAGCAAAGTCCTAAGCAAAGGCCAAAGCAATGACACTAACTTTATATGAGTTTGCATGGCTTAAGCAATTAATGCATGAGTTAGGATTTAATCAATTTGAGCCTATGAAGTGCTTTGATAATTCAGCTACTATGCAAGTTGCCTCAAATCATATCTTACATGAAAGGACAAAATAAATCAAGACTTATGGACACTTCGTCAAGGAAAAAATACAAGCCAAAGAAAGCATTATCTTTTGTCAACTCTGATGATGAATTAGCAAATTTGTGCTAATTTGTTAGCTAAGTCTCTGATAGACACTAGAATTGAATATATTTACAAGTTATGACCTTATGATATTTATGCACCAATTATAGGTGTGTTAAGGGGTTCGATGTAATTATAATTGATCCTAGATACTTATTTATAATATAAAAATAACCTTTCATATATATATATATATATATATATATATATATATTCAATTTATCATTGGTGGATTGGACCAGTTCATGTCAATTAGGATGGGTGATTTTGTGAGAAGAACCTTAAGTCATTTAATTTCCGAGAACTAAAACAAACATACCTCTATATCTAAGTCATGGAATGCCACAAATGGTGCTAAAGCCAATATCTCACAGTACGATTTGATTAGTGGACGAATGAGGTAGAAACTGATGGACCTGTGACACTACCGACCGAAAAAGATAGGGATTAACCTGTGATGACTTGCTCCAAAAAGGGCAAGGAGTAGCGGGACTCTTAGCTGGCTTCTGGGATAGCAGAGGGGTTGAAACTTCTGACACGCTTGTAAGCTAATAAATGGGCATAGGAATAAATTGTCTCACTTCGAAAAAGGGAAGAGAGATCTTTAATAGGGTGATCATATTATGCCAGTGACGTCACACCCAGGCCATTCGATCACTACTTTCCAAACACTACCTATTTTAACAAGTAACACCTTGAACACTTGAATTGTTCAAGATAATGACTAAGGTTTGACATGGAACACAGATCCATGTAGCAATCTCAATATTTTTTGAATTCTTCCACTAGATCTAACTAGAATCATGAAGGCGATAGAGTGGAATTGACTTATCTAGTCTCTCCCGCTTCTTCGGCTTCTGCATGCTTAAGGCGAATGATCCTCGTTTGTTTCTTTGGACTTAGATTCACCATAGCAATTATCGCTAGCAATTTATGGAGTCGTGGAAACTCTTAGTCTCATATTTTCATTTAAATTCAATGGATACAATTGTTGATTTTTACATTGAAGGGATGCAACTATTTGAAAATTATATTTAGTCTAGTGAACATTACTATCAATTTCAACAAGCTTTTTGTAGAAATATGAATGTATAATTCTAGTATTTGAACTTTTAGTTCTAAGTTTTTAAGTTGCCAAATATCAAGTCTTTGATTTAATAATTTATTTAATATTAATTTTGCTTTCCCTCGAATTCCCTTCATTTCTCTCTAATATTCAATTCTAAACTTTGTTAATGAAAATTCTTTATAAAGAAGGGACATGGCACTCCAATTCTCAACGTACGACTTTCTCGTTCTCTGATATATTGCTATTTAGTTAACAGAGTATAGGATGCAGATATATTGGTATCACTCTTTGAAGGATTTTTTTTTTTGGAAGTATTTTTCTGAAAATTCCCAAAGAAGAGTTCTTAAAGTCCATTTCCAGATTGCAAGATTTGAAATATGTTTTGCATAACCTTTTGTTATCAAATAAATGGCAAATGAGTAGTTTGACTACTATTTTGGTTTAATAACTCATGCGTCATGATCTATGGTCACATTTCATGTAGGTCCATGCTTTTAATGCTATTTCGACTTGACCTTTGTGGTTGAATTTTTGTTATAGTAATACCTTGTTGTTAATGAATCTTCTATCTTTCTCATCTTCTCTTCCCTCTTTCTTCTCCTTTCTTTTGCTACAGTAATAAATTTTTGTTAAAGTAATAACTTCTTTTCTTTCTCTTCTCTTTTCCTCTTATCTTCTTTGTTGCTTTCATCTTCCTGTCATTGGGGTCTTAAGCGAACAACATATATTACAATCACTTAACATCTCTATGTGGACCAATTTAATGGCATTATAGTTTCTGTCAGATTAGACCAGTTAAAAAACATAAAATAAAACTCAAAGTGAAGAACCAAAGTGAAGTGGTTCAAATACTATAGGAATAATTGAATACCACTTATACCTCTAGAATCTAATCAATAGTTTATTTACATAATTTAAACAGATTAATAATCAAACTAAGGAACAACATGTAACAAAGTTTGATTCAAGTTTCTCAGATTTTTTTGACTTTTAGCGTTTTAGCAGGGGTGTGCATTAAATAGTTTAAACCTTAAAATCAAACCCAGCCAATTAATTTTGGGCTGTTTAGTTCGGTTTGACATTTATCAGTTTAGTTTACAGTTTGATAATTGATCAAATATGATTATTTAGTTTTCGGTTTGATTTTATACTTGTGAAAACTAAACCGATCAATTAACCCTAAAAATTAAAGCTTATTTATATTTTATTTAAATCATATCAATTATCTTAAATATATAAGTGATCTATTTATAGTTTATTAATGTATTTGATCAAATTAATTAACTCATTGTATAACAGGTTATCAATTTGAGTTATTAACATTTAATAGTTATGTTTTCGAAATAAAACTCATCAGTGCGTCACACGTCGCCTGCCCGAAGGCTAAATCGCTGAAGTCTTCAGTGAGGTTAGGTTTTTTTTTTTCCGCAAGCGGCAACTCTGCGAGGGATGCAAGTCGGTGAGGTTGTGCTATGCTTCCACTGTTTCGTTTTAACCAAATCAAACCAAACCAACCGAAATTTATTTGGTTGGTTTAGTTTCCGGTTTATAGTTTTATTTGGTTGATTTAGTTTCTTAAAATTTAAAGTAGAAATCGATTTTTATTTTCGACTGAATGTACACCCCTACATTTCAGGGCCAAATAACATTGCTGCTATGTGATTAAATTTTGATATCGCTTCTTATATTTTTGTTTTCATTAGAATTGAAAGTATTTAATATGTTGTTTAATTGCTTTGTAGAGAAGATTCATGCATCATGTTGGTAAGATCGACCTACCTCATCATACAGTGAAATGCTTGAAAATGTTGGTCATAAATGCTACAAAAAGGCCCTGTTTGGCAATGGGCTAAAAATCATGACTAAAATTAGTCATGGCCAAAATCTTAAATTTATTTTAAAAAAACTTAAAAAATTATTTTATACCTCATCTCACACAAATTCTAACATTAAGCAATCACTTTATTTCACATCCAACACAATTCTCAATAAATCAATCAATTTTATTTCACATCATACACAATTTTTAATATAACCAACTTACTCTATTTCACATCATACATATTTTTCAAAAATGGTTAAAAATTCTAACCAAATCTTCTTTTTTTTCTTATTACCAAACAGAGCAAGAGTTTTACAACACTTGCGAGAAACACCAGGCAAGAAGATGGTTTATTTGATCTTCAGGTTGATGCTTCTTAACATTGTTGACTCACATGAATGACAGCACTTTTGCATAACTTGGAGAAAAACTGCAAGCAAAAGTGATTGTTGTCATGTGTAATATTGATATTCTAAGTCTTTTCTGTTTTCGACGGTTCGGCTATGGACAATATCGATTTATTTTAAACGTTCTTTCTTCGTTTTTATCCTCTTCTGAGTTGCAAGCCTTCTCTCTAAAATGCAAGCAAAAGTGATTGTTGTCATGTGTGATATTGATATTCTAAGTCTCTTCTGTTTTCGACAGTTCGGCTATGGACATTATCGATTTATTTCGAACATTCTTTCTTCATTTTATCCTCTTCTGAGTTGCAAACCTTTTCTCTAAAATTCAATCATTCCTAATTATGTTCTCCTCTATTATGTCTGTTTATCCATTTGAAGGGTATGCATTTAATTTACACTTATTTTGTGGATAAGAAAGCCGACTATAAATTTGGATGGAATATATATTTGCAAAATGTATGAACACTAATTCATAAAATATATAACCAGCATCAAGAATATGCAGTCCACATGATGAATTAAATGAAGTAGTGCAAATTTCTTTCTTCGAGGTGTGTTAGAATCATCAATCAACTTATAAAAGCATCAAGAAATATTTATATTTGAGGTCCATCCTCAACATCATGAACAAGATGGAAGTATAAAGAAATAAGAAGAGGGGAGTTGTAGATATCACCAAAAACATGCTGCTGTTCAAATGAGAACTGCTAATGACAGAGAGATCCAATCCATGATCATACTGTCCAGATTGAAGAGCTAGAAGAGACGAATCCTTAGAAAACATTTCAGCACGATTGGATAACAAATGACTACTCGATCATCAGCTTGACCACAGCTGCACAGAAATTCCAGGTTCAAGTTTTAGCTTCTTTATCTCTGTTTTCAGCTCACTTTTTTGTCAAAGACAACAGCCACCGCGCACACACTAAGAAAAACTTGCTAGTTTTTCATCTTCCCATAATGAAAAAAGAAGATAACCCCATGTCACAAAAAGACTAAAATATTCCTTACATAATAGCCAAATATTTGATAAAAATTATCAAATAACCTTCACATGGGAGGAAAACCAACCCGACAATTGTCATTTGTTTGCCCAATATTTGCTTCCATTAGCGTAGTTGGTTGGGTTCTAGCTCTCTAAATTGTCTTTCTAATGTAGAATGTGGCAAACTGTGGTGCACCTGCTGCTCTTGTTGAAAGGGCATATAGACGCGTAGTTGTAAAACAATTTTATGTTTTTGATAACGTTCTATGAAAGCTAAGATGAAAATCTTTTCATAGAATGTTAGGATGCGGAAAAAACATGCATAGGTTCTTCACGTTTCGATAGAATAAAGCGGTCGACATCTTATTGTTAAAGATAGTATGATTGGCTTCGCATCCTTGTCATAATAAGGCTTTTGGCAGATGAATTTTGCCTTGCTATTCTGCAAAGTTTGGCTTCTTTAATTGCTCTTTAGCTGCGTTAAATGCCATAATTTTGATATTACGAGCGGCTGATTTTATAAATTTAATTTTGCTTTCATTATTCACACAATTAAAATAAAATTTGCCATGAATAAAAATTAGGGTAAATAGCATCTGGGTCCTTCTAGTTTATTAGTATGGGCAAATAGGTCTCTCGAATATTTAAATGTAGCAAACTGGTCTTTTAGTTTGATGAAATATACACATAGGTTTTTGGGCCGTAACAGACGTTAGAAATCACCACTCTCTTTCCTTCAGTTCGGCGGCCGCAGGGCGTGTGCGATCCACTGGCGGCCGCGCGGCTGCCGGCGGGTCGCGCCAGCGTCGCCTGTGCGCGGGGAGCGGGAGGAGAGAGAGAGGCGCCTCTCTCTCTCCTCCCGATCCCTGCGCACAGGCGATGCCGCGGCCGCTGGACCCGGCATGCCACGCAGCTGTGTCCGGCGACGGCGATCGGGAGGGGAGAGAGAGAGGTGATTTCTAACGTCTGTTACGGCCCAAGGACCTACGTGTATATTTCATCAAACTAGAGGACCAGTTTGCTATATTTAAATATTCGAGGGACTTATTTGTTCATACGAGTAAATTAGAGAGATCCATATGCTATTTACCCTAAAAATTATCTTAGGTGGGAAAATTCATAAAATATGTTTAATCAGAGCTGAAGTCGTTTTGAGTATAATAAGCGATAGTTTTCATAATATGGAAAAGCTTGAGATTCTCACGAAATTCATATTTAATTCATCGAATTAAAATAAATCGTAATTAACGGCGGGTGGCCGCTAATAAAAAAAAAACCCACGAATCACAGCCGTCCATTGACCAGCGGCACGTGCTTGGCCGACTGCACCTCGGCATTCATCAGAAAGTCAACGGCTGTGATTCAACGGCCGAGATCACCAACCTGTCGTCGTTGGAGACCCGTAAGTAGAGCCAGCGTGCTGCTGTTACGGAGCCGGCGAGTTCATCTCAACCGTTCAGTTGGGTAACATTCTACATCCGACCGCAGGTTCGGAATTCCGCCTTTCAGATGGCGTTAACCAGAAGGACAACGTCTTTCTCATCCGCTGTGTTGCTTGAACACGAAACGTTGGGTTTGGCCCAATAAAACGAAGCCAGGTTGGTGGGCAGAGCTACGCTATTCCCACGTGGGGCGTTTCTATTAGTTCTTTTCCTTTTTATGTTACTACAACCGCTATCCGAGGCTGAGGTTTGGAGAACGAAGGAGGGAGGACATTGCTCGCCGAGCCTCAGCTTCCGCGGCCGAAGGAAGAGTTGGAAAGCTATGGCGGTCTTTCTCTCTGCTCCGAGGCAGTGCGGGAGGGGAGGGAGGAAGGGAGCTGGGAGGGGGCAGGGAGCGTGGTCTCTCTCGGCTGAACACCGCTGTGCTTTGTTCTTCGCGAGGAGTTAGATCTTTGCTGTGGATCTCACAGGTTTTAATCTGCTGCTTTCTTTTTCTTCGGGAGCAAGAATTCTCTGCTTAGAAGTTGAAGTGAAGGTGGGAAGTGTGCTGCAATCCCCAAATTGGAAGAAATTTGGGGATAAGGTAATTTGATGCTTTGCAAAAGTGTCGTTTTCTCGGGTTTTTTGTTGGATTTTAGATAATGCGTGTTTGATCTTATTGTATTCATGGCCACTGCTGAAACTTTTTATTTGGATCATACAAAGGATGGCACAGAGTAACTGGGAAGCTGACAAAATGTGAGTATCATCTTTTTTTGTTGATTTTTTGGTTTTTCCTTTTCTTTTCTTCTCTCTAGCTTTCAATCTGATTTGGTGAGTAATTTTGGTTTTCATCTTGAAATGTCTTTATTTGTTCTCAGGCTTGATGTATACATTTATGACTATTTGCTGAAAAGAAATCTTCAAACGACTGCAAAAGCATTCATGGCTGAGGGGAAGGTTGCCCCTGATCCAGTAGGTAATAAGATTATATTTTGGATGGTGTATGATCTAATGAAATAAACACATTGGCTGTATGTTAGGGCGAGTTTCTGTTGGTTCTTTGTTATTTATAATTAATGGGGGGCAATTGGGGCTGAAGGAATCCTTGTGTTTGTATTTCCTGCTTGTAGCTGAAGCATGACAAATATTGTATTTAGGACATTTGCAATTGATTATGTGTGCTATTTTTAATAACTCACTTCAGATTTTCTTTCCAGAGAAGATCTGAAAAATTTTATGGTTGAATCAAGTTTGATCTAGCCGTGAGCTTTAGTACTTCATTTCCTTAACATGGTGTGGGTTATTATTTCAAGTTTGTTTATTCATTTCACATATAATTATTGCATTAATTTTTTCTTGAAGAGTAGTAATTACCAATTTTTTATTGTTTATCAAGAATGGGTTCGATCTATTGGCATGATTATTATATATTTACATAAGTTGCTAACCTCCAAACTTTTAGTTTGCGTTCCTTTTATTTTATGTCAATTGTTATCACGGAGATCATTAGATTCAGAAATGAAATATCAACTTATTCAAAAATTTTAGAAACTGCATAACTTTTAAAAAATACTGTACAGCAATTGATGCGCCTGGTGGATTTCTCTTTGAATGGTGGTCTGTTTTCTGGGATATCTTCATTGCTAGGACAAATGAAAAGCATTCTGAAGTTGCGGCTGCCTACATAGAGGTCAGGCTCGCAAGAAAGTGGATCTGTTCAGACCTACTAAATTTAACAAGATGCTTCAAAATTTGGCTAACCTTGATAAATGATTTTTACTGGATAGACTCAGCAACTTAAAGCTAGGGAGCAACAGCAGTTACAGATGCAGCAATTACAATTCATGCAGCAACGTCAAGCACAACTACAACGGACTAATCCTAATCATCCATCTCTTAGTGGCCCAATGAGTGCCATATCCTCTGATGGCATTATGGGTGGATCAGCTGCCAGTGTATTGGCAGCAAAGCTATATGAAGAACGACTGAAGAATACCCATTCAATGGATTCTGAGAACTCCCCTCAGCTTCTTGATCCTAATCGAATGGCCCTTCTTAAGTCACCAACCTCTCACCCAGGGTATTTCTCGTTCTTGCGACCTAAAATCTTGTTGATATTATTGTTTTTTAATTGGTAGTTTACATTGTCTCTCTTATTTCAGCATGCCCTTATTACCTACAATTCTAATTATTTTCTTTAAGGCAGGCAACTTGCGCAAAGTAATGCTGGTGCGGTGTCTGCAGCATTGCAGCAAATTCAAGCTAGAAATCAACAGGCAAATGTAAATGTCATAAATAGCTTCCTTTACAATCTTAATTAATTTGATACCATCATCGCCTCAGGATCCATTGTAAAATTTGATCTTTTGTTTTTAATTTTTGACAGGACATAAAGGGTGATGGGAACTTGGCTTTGGCTCAAAGATCATTACCAGTGGATCCATCATCAATATATGGTCAGGGTATTATACAGTCCAAATCTGGTCTAGGGGCCCCTGGTAGGTTTTTTTTGAACTCCTGCAAGGACGCTATATCTTACTGCTAATATGTTTTTTGGTGGACTTGTTTTTTTTTTATCAATAAACAATGATTCAGAGGCACATATGTGCAATAACAGCCATGTAATGAGGATTGGAAAATTGATACTGACAAGGACTTTTATGTGTGAATGAATTCTTTCAGCATCTCTGTGAGGTTTTCATTCAATGAATCAAATCAATTATGTTTGTATTCTATAATTACGGTCTTGCCAAGCATATCTTATTATTAGTAGATAATTTCGTGTGGTCTGAAACTATGAAGTACAAGTATGATACAATAATATGGATACGATACAAAACGGATACAACGATATAATAAACTTTAAAAAGGTAGAATGCATATACGTTAGAATGCAACTGTTGTATATGTATGTGTTCATTTCGTCATATTCTCATATTTAAAGTGTACCTTTATGATAGATCAGAATAACTTATACATTTAATTGATATGAATTTCAAAAACATCTTTTAAACTTTTATAGATTAATAATAATTTTCAAATATTTGTGCTACTATTAAAATCAATATTATGGATAATCTAACTTAAAAAAATAAAACATTCTACAACAACATTAAATTTCAAAAAAATCTTAAATCTGACCTTCCCAACTTGTCATAAATTATTTAAGTGAGATTAGAGATTAAGTATATATTAGTAGATTTTATTTAATTTCAATTTAAATCTAACTAAAATCAATTAGCTTGATGCAAATAAGATACAATTAATCATAATACAACTATTGTGACTTGAACCTAAATAATCTGATCTAATATATGTAGATACAGGCTCTCCTTTCTCCAAGTCTCTGACTCAATAAATACATAAAATAAAAAATATTTAAATCCTATCTTTTTCACTATACAAGTTTGATTAAGTTAAAGAAAAAATATGATTGACATTTAACAGAAATAAAAATAAAATATCATAGCAACATCACTAACATCATAAGACCACGAAAAAGATTAGCTAAAGTAAATGATGCAACTGCTTATGGGTATCAAATCTTTTTTTACTGCTAAAACACTAGCATGCGTGAAGTTCTCTGCAATCCGAATTGCGTGAGCCCAGTGTGTTGTTCTTCTAATTTTAACATTCAATTCTATGCATGTGTTGTATTTTATGTATTAGGTATTTTTTATTTTTCATTGTGTACGTCAGGCCTATTGTTTCTAATTAGAATTATTGAAAAGTATCAGATATATAAAAATTAAAATAAAAATTGATACGCCACGTGTGTATCAGATATGTATTAATGGAGTATCAGGGAGCATCAGTATCTGATATGAATACGATATAAATATATTAGGTTTCATGAAGTATCAGTGCTTCATAAGTCTAAAATAAACATATCTTTATAGATACTTTAATGTGCTTGAATTCTTTTTGTCATTTCTTCCATGTTTTAGTATGGAACTAAGAGATAGTTTTCCATTCCATTATGATAGACTAGTATTTGAACTATATTTGAATTGTATGGTTTCTTCTACAGGGTTGAATCAAGGAGTCAGTGGTCTTCCTTTGAAGGGTTGGCCTCTGACGGTAAGTTTTTGTTCAGTATCACTTATATTAATGAGAATTAAATGCTATTTTTATTTCATTACTGAATATATGCACCACTACATTATTTTTGTGAAAAGATTCAGTCACCAGCTCAGTTGTTCTTATTTATTTATCCTTCTCATTAGGGAATAGACCAAATTCGCCCAAATATAGGTCCACAAATGCAAAAGCCTTTCCTATCTACGCAATCTCAATTTCAGCTTTTGTCTCCGCAACAGCAGCAACAATATTTAGCACAGGCTCAGGTTCAAGGAAATCTTATCAACTCTCCGAATTTTGGAGATATGGATCCTAGAAGGTTCAGAAGTTTACCGCGGGGGAACTTGAGCGGGAAAGATGGTCAACCTGCTGTAACTGATGGCTCAGTAGGTTCACCTATGCAAACTAATTCACCAAAAGTCAGACCAGATCAAGCAGAATATCTTATGAAGGTACGCTTTAGTTGTGCTCGCCTGTAGATACATGAATTTTATTAGAACTTGATTCCAGTTCTATGCAAGTTTTTACGTTTTGTTGTGATGAAATGATCTAAAGTAGAAAGTGGAGGATAAGGGCTGAGAAATCCATGCATGCATTTTATGTATTTATGTACTTTTTTGGATACCTTCTATAAAGATGTAACAAGCAACTATTTTATTTGGTGTTCTTGCATAATTTTTTACTGATTGTTGACTCACTTTGGAGAAGAAGGGGGGGGGGGGGGGGGGGGGGGTGGGGGGCTTTGTTTTTTATTTCTTTTATTTGGGGTGTAGGGGTTGGATGTAGTCCTTTTTCTCTTTATGCTACATAGAACTGTATCTGTTTCTCCTTTTTTCTAGGATGGGGGCGGGCTGTAGGCTTTTGATTTTATTTTTTTTTTCATAGGTTTAAACTCAACAATTCTTGTCCATTTTAGTTTTTTCTTTCTTTAATTTAGTTAGTTTTTGGAAATCAGCTAAATTAATTCTCTTTGCCTTCTCAGAAGTTGCAATCCCCTGTCTCCAAATTGTGTTTTGATGCATTGGATGTCATAGGTACAGTGTTAGAACCTATGTTAACTTGAATGGGTTATTCAGATGCACCTTGGGCCTTAATAGCATGTAAATCACTTGGAAAGGGATCCAAATCTATGTTAAATACTTCATACATAGGACCATCCTGGGCCATGATCTCCTCAACTTCTAGAGCACATGGAGGAACATGTGTATTCAAGGGTACCCGTGAGGAACAAAAGGGATCACCCTTAGCACGAGTTGCATTTGATATTGGATTGATGTTGTAAGCAGGAAAGGATTTATCCTTCAACTTGCTTCATTTTGGATTACTCTGTACATGTATGGTTCAATATTAGATTCCTTAAACTAAACTTCATGTGAGTAACTAAATTTCATGTGAGTTCAATTTTGTGATATGTAAAAAAAAAAAATCTAACAAGAATGAAATACATACCGCACTCAACTTGTCTCATAACTTAGGTGTGCCATCAGGAGCCTCACTTTCTTCTATCCATCCCCAACCACTCTCCTTTAGTTCTTGAAATTTTTTATAACACATTTTTATGTTCTTTCATAATATTTTTAACTGTAACTCTATTGTTGGCTCTTCGGTAGAGTGTAGCCATTGCCTACAAATCTCTGGCCATGTGCGTGAAGTTCGCTTTTCATGCGAAATGCAACTTTCGACGTGAAACTCTTGCATCATGATGCATAGTTGTTTTACCTCAATTTCACTGAACTTATTTGATCTGCTGCTAACCTCTCCATTCCTCAGTTTATGATAATTGTAAAGTATTGACATCCATATATCTTTGCGGCTATAACTTTTCAGCTTTCTTCGGAGGCATCTCTAAACATATGACAATAAACATAAATATCTCAATATTTCAAATTCACAATTAAAGTTTGTACATATTATGAAATCATTCAAGTAAAAGATCACATTGATAAGCCAAATATAAAAATCTTGAAATGTAACTAAGCCAAATCAAATGGAAATATTTTTTTTATCAAATTAATATAACACTACACATTTTGATTGAAAATTTTTCCATCTAACGGGATGTACAAGCATAAGCATACCTAATTAATAAGGAAAGTTAGTACTACACATCTTAACAGCCTCCCAAGCAACAGTTAACAATTTCTCATGTCTTTTCATGTTTATGTTACAGAACTACCTATAAAACTTTTATCATAAATCAAATCCACTTAAGCAATTGCAAGAAGTTTTTACATGCTCTCAGCTATCATACAGAAATTAGGTTCTTATTTGATTGCCAGGAAGAACAAAACAGAATAAATAATGAGTTTGAATGGAAAAATGAAATCTAAAGTTTCACTGAAAAAATGCATGTAAAGAAATTTCTTTAGCAAAAATAAGGTAGGCAATCATGAGCAAAATGATTTAATAAACAAAGATTCTGACAAAAGTACAACTGAAAACCCTAATGCTTGTAGTTAATATGTGTTTGCATTCAACATTCTTCTTATACAACATTGAAATACAGCTGAAAACTTGTTCCACTAAATTAACAAGTAAATAGATTAAAACATCTGCAACAATTTAAAATCAACAAAATAGACTAAAAACATTAGTAGTATTTTTAACTTGGATTTTATGGCCTTGTTCAAGCCAAAACCTAGCAAAATGGTCACATGCATTCCATCTCACGGGTGAAAGACAATAAATTAAGATATAATAAGTATGGAATTTTCACAAAAAAATTTCATGAAGAACAAGCCAAAACCCTTGTGTTTGATTCAGTAAAAGAATTTTCACAATAGATTGAATGCTACCATTTTTTTCAAAACCTAAATAAGAGAACTATGGAGTACCTGAAGTCTTTGGCAGAATAGAGAGAATGATTTACCTTGAGATTCGTCTTCGGGAAGAGGAGGTAGCTCAATCCCTCTACTAAATGAAGGCCACATCGCTTCTTCTAGGAGGGCAATGATGGGGAGTAGCGGAAAGAGAAAAAATGTTTGCAGGAAAGAAAGCAATGAGGGAAAAATGTGCACTGCTTTTTTTCTCGCTTGCGGTCACAAAGTCTTGTAGACAGATTCGACTTCAAAGGGGATTGATTGTTTAGCTGACTCACTTAAGTGAATCTGATTCAGATGGTTTGAAGTCGGTCTAAACCCTAAGTCAGATAGCCCTAAGATGGCTGGTTAAAACTATATTAATGTCGAAGTTAGGATCTAATTACCTTGATGCTAAGGCCTGGTTCTATACTACTCGATGTTATGGCAATTATTCCATTTCCTTTGAAGAAGAGAAGGAAGGGCTTCTCTCCTGTTGTACATTTTGTACTACTAATACATAACCAAGCATTGAGTTTATTATATTAACATATTTGAAGATATCAAACAATGCAACATCACATCAACTTTGAGTTCAATTACCAAAGCCGACATGAAATGTTCACCCCCGGATAAAACCCACATGAAATTACCTCCCTTTGACAATGGAGGTGGGGGTATCTTTTTCTTGGAAGTATGATAAAAAGAAAGAGAAAGGGTTTCATCCTCTTCCCTTTCTTCTTCATCTGTTACATCAAAGGAGGCTTCTGTTTAGTGTGAAAGTGTTAGGGGTAGAATGTTGGAGACTTTGCTAACAATTGGACAAGCTGCTTACAACCTATATGAGCACGATAAGGAAAAGAAACTTTGAGAAGGAGAGCAAAAAGTAAAGCACACAAAGATTTAAATAGTTTGTAGAGATCCTCCTATGCCTACTTGATGTGTAAATACAAATTCCATTATTCCCAGCAAAGGGTCCACCAGAGGTAGTTATAGTGTTGTGGGAGTTGAATACAAGATGGAGGTAATATAGTGTAGCTGAGTGAGAGAGCCCAAGGGTCCAAAGGAAGTCCTCTGTCCAATTTAAGTTCCAAGTGTTTTTGTAAGGCCATTAAGTGAGACATTCTTTGTTTGGAGGTGGTTGTTAGATTAGAACTTTAGCTAGGGATGGTTGGGATTCAGCCACATGGAGGCTACATTTAGCTCTTTGATTTTTATGTTCAAATCTTTGGCTAGATTTGAGCCTAAAGTTGGATTTGAAACCAATTAAGCTAAGCTGTTAGGATTTCACAAATTCCTAACTGATGTCGGATCTAAGGGGCAAAATGGTATCAAATGATTTCTGATTGTTTTGATACTTTGCATAATTTTAGTTCACTTCTATAGCTAAAACTTTCTATTTTGTGCAACTTGAAATTACTTCATTGAAATAGTTTTCTGATTGCTTGAGCTTGAGACGAAAAATCTATCTAGAAATCTATTGTGAAACCAAAGGATTTAAATTGATTTTTGATATAGTAAATGATCTTCAATTGATTAGAAACTTTGCAGAATTTTAGTTTTCTTTTATATCAACTTTGCTATTTTGTGTGAATTTAAATTAGTTAAATAAAGTGGAATTTAACTGCTTAAAGTCAAAGCGTATTTTTCTGTTTAGAATTCTGCTATGTCACTACTTGCTTTGGATGGAATCTTTCTACATCAAATGACATGCAAATGCTATGAAAATTTGTAGATTAGTTCAATAGATAATTTGATTATCTAAAACTTTTGTGTTTATCATTTATTTGGAATCAGACCCCTTTTTTTTGATAAGGTGGCCACCTAAGGAATCAGACCTTAAACTCATGATTTAAGTAGTTGGATAGTCTAGTGAGCTGTTTTCCAATTTTCAGCATGATATTACTCTCATGTATACATTAGCTTATGAAATGAAAGAAGATAAGAACTAGTTATAATGGTTTCATGTAGGCATAAGTGTGTGGACTTACATGATGGTTGCGAGTTTAAGTAGTAGTGTACGGCCTGTGAAGCTTGACTTGTTAGTTGGACTAAAATGTGATTTATGATTTTAAAGTATGACAACTGATATTAAAAGAGATTTCTTGTTTGCATGTGTGCCTCAACCTTAGCTCTAATTGATTATGATTGACTCGTCAGTGCCCAGTGGTAGTTTCTGATTGTTCATGGGAGGTGACAATCCCCAACTTGCCACTGAGAGCTATGAATCTATGACCAACCTATTGCTGAGGGCTATAATTGATTGGATCTTTAATACTGATTTGACACAACAACATCCAAAATTTGGAAAAAGCAGTTAAGGTGTAAAATGGGAATAACTCGTGATTTAAAGTTGCATTTTATGCATTATTATGTGGTTATTTCTTTATAGCATTCCTTGTTACTTAGTTTTGCTGACATGAGATAATATTGGAATTAGATGCTTGTTTGTAATGTTGTTGTTAATTTAAATTCGCTTAAGGTGAAAGTGAAGTGAGTTTGACATCAAGTGCAATAAATAATCTTTTGTGTTGTTATTATATCTTCATTTTTTTACATTCCCAATAATTGAGAAGCATATGAAGTAGATTGCACTCGTAACATGTTTACTCAATGTTTGTTCTTTTGTCTATTTGATAGATCTATGTTGCGTCTTATATTTGACTATTTAGGACATCTTGATTTGTCTATTGAGTCCATATTAATGGACTATTGCCATGTATGTGTCAGATATAGCACTATAGGGATACTCTGGTTATGGGGAGTGTGGTTAAAGGATGAGTTATATTATTTATAAATAAATCCGTTTATGAAATTTTTATAGTGTTTTGTGTGGACTATCTAATATATAACTAGACTGTATTATATTTAAAGTGTGACTTGGCTCTTAATTATTGCATTGAACTTGTGATTTTGAGTAAATAGAATAGCTAGTTTGCATAGTTTAGTTTTAATCTTGGAAGTCTCTAATATATGTAATGTAAATTGTAAATTTATACTCAAGCTTAATTATTATAAAGTCTAAGTTATAATTAAATATAATACTAGCATTAAATGAACTATTTTGAGTCATAACTTAGATATAACTATTTTGAGCCATAACTATTTTGTGCTTAATTCTTATAAAGTCTTTCTGGCGACGCCTTGGTTGTCGGTAACTTAGACAGTTAAGCGTGCACTTGAGTTGTCGGTTGCCGGAGCGTCACAATTGGCTAGGGTCAATTGTTTCATAGGGGTTGTGCCTCCATGGGTCTTGTTTGATCCACTATAATGAGTAAATTCCAAGAGCAAGTAACTCCCATTGTAGTTCGAGGTAATTAAGTGAGCTCTTGATATACATGCGCTTGAATCTTAATGGCTTAAAATAGCCCATTCGAGGGAGAATACATCTAATGTGGATGGATTCTTATGTGATGGGGAGGTGGTTGGAGTACACATAGAGAATTATTTCACATTAGATATTCAATAATTTTTTTTTTTGAAAATTGGATATCCAATAAGTTCTAGTGTTAATATATAAATGTTGCTTTTACTCGTTGGCATAAGGTTATGCCCCCAAAATATCACTCCTTTAACATAACTTGTCAAAATCAAAACAAAAATTTTTATCTGTGCTCTTCTCATCTAATATTCCTTCTCATATCAAGTGTTTGGATTTAGGATAACATTTTTGGTTGGCGTATTAATTAGGTCAACTTAAACTATAAACCATTGTGCATTGATCTTTCTATTTATCCTAGGTTGGATTCTAACTCCATATAATTGTAGATGAAGGTGGGGAAGCAGCAATCCTCTCAACAACCACAGGAGCAACTACAACAGCAACAACAGTTGCAGCAGGTAAACTATTCTTCACTTAAGAAGTTTGTGTTTCAATCTTGGATTTATACATTTTTTATAGTATGTTAGGGTAATTAAATCCTATCACTTTAATCTCAAGTTATTTTTAATCTCATTGTCTATATTTTTCAAATCAGACCTTAAGTACTAATAACATATAATGATTTTATAATATTATCGATGGACATAATAGAACCATCATAAACTTTACTCATTCATTTTGTCCTCTATATGTTATAATTTGTGTGAATAGTCATCGAGCTGGTTATGATCAGCTTTATCAAACAAGTACAAGAGTTACAGCCGGTTATGATCTAGTTTACCGGAGTTATGCTAGAGATCCCACACTACCCATCTAGATAGTTTGAGCTATTATAAGTTTTTTGTTTTCATTGAATCTTGACTTTCAATTTGTGTTAAATTTTAGTTTTAGTTTAGTCTATTTATGACTAATCGACCTTTTTTTTTAAATCATTTAAGTTCATTTTGGAATTTTTCAAAATTGGTATTTATTTATTTTCTTGTGTCATCCCACATTATCTCTTTAGATTTTGCATCTTGAGTATGCTATTTTTTATCATTAAATGAAATATAATTGTTATTTTCTGGTTCATAAAATTGAAACTTATTTCATAGATTCGAATTGATTGATTTAAATCTTTGAAAAAGTTGGTGCCTATAATTGAATCATAATCATTTTATCCTTTGAATTCTCAAAGTTAAAATTATTCGCCACCAACCATATTTTACTATTGGGTACCATTACAGGCCCTTTTCTAAGGAACATTGTTTGATAAATTCATTTTTCATTTCAAGAATCTTATTAGAATAGTTGGAATCTTATCAAATGTTAAATTTGGAATATGACATTATGTGGTATATGTGATTATTTTGTTTGTTAAGTAATATGCATAAATAATACGTATTTTCTCATTCGTGTGCATTGTGGAGTTAATTTGTTCTGTATAGTAAAGAAAGGTATCTTTTTTGTTTTTTTATCTTTATGAAAGTTGGTCTTCTGGTTTATTTTCTTTTATTAGAATTGTATACTGATTGAATTTCTTTACTTGTGTTCATTATATTATGAACCCTGGATGTAATGTTTTGAATTGGCAACTGCCTTGTTATGAAAAATAACAATGACAACCAAGTCTTTATCTCATTAAGAGGGGTCGATTATATGAATTTTTTGTTTTCAGTATACTTTATCAAATAATAGCTCCTCCTTTAGCCTTAAGTATACAAAATCATTTATTATATTTTCTTGTCATGTCTTTGTTTGTATTCGTCTCTCTTTTTACATGAGCAACTGACTTTATCATAACAACCATATCTTTATCCTACTAGGTGGGGTTGACTATGTGAATCATTTGTTTATATTACACTTCATCAAATAAGTGCTTCTTATTTAGCTCTAAGTATACAAGGTCGTTTCTTATAGTATCTGGCCATGTCGTTCTTTGTCTTTTCCGTTCTCTTTTTATATGCAAAATTCAATAACTCAACTCTTCTTACTAAAGCTTTAATCGATTTATAATGTATATGTCCAAATCATATAAGTGAACTCTTTCTGAGTTTATCCTTAATTGAAGCAACTCCAATTTTCTCATGGTTGTACTCATTTTTTATCTTATTCTTTTGGGTATACCAACCCATCTACCTTTCTCATTTCTAATATATTTATTTTGTTCATATATTTTTGCTTTGTAATCGACCTTATTATAACATTGTTTAAAAATCACCCAAATTTGGTAAAACTTTTTTTTATAGTACAAATTTGGTAAAACTTGGATGTTTAACGGATGTTGATGTAAACAAGTTGGAATATGCATGCTAAGTTAGTGTCAAAATAATTTATGAAAACCAAGAAATTCATTATCTTGATTTTGTATTGTCATAGTTCTTCCAAGTAATTGTTAATGAGTATGCAAAAAAAGCAAGAATTGATAAGAAACTGCAACAAATCACGAAGTAGACATAAGATAGTGTTGGTCTTTACGAAAGATCAATATTCACATAAACTAAACTATTGCTGCAAGTAGAGATTACTGGAAACATTGACACACAAAGAGGCTTTGCTCTTGAGCATATTATAAACATTTTGCTTTCATTTTATTTTATTTTTTGTTTTTTTGCAAGATCACATGTTTACTGTGATTAATTTTTTGGCATACTATGCTACATTAGTTGATTTTTGTTATGAGAGGGATATGCTCCTTTCCATTGATTTTTGCAACATCCTAAGAGGGGATGTTAGTTGATTTTTGTACCTTTTTCTATTCTATTTAGTATAATGCTATGACAATGCCATTTTTCGAAAAAACAACAGAACATCCCACAGAAAATTAAACCCATACATGAAAGTTTCACCAAATTTCATTATCAAATAATTAAATTTTAGATCCAAACATGGGCGAAAATATTATTGATTATTGCTTCAGCAAATTAAGTATAAAATAAAGCTAAAGGTATTCACTCTAATACTACTTTTTGGTAATTATGTCCTGTTGTACTTATATTTGATAATTATCTACTGCAGTGCTAACAATTCAATTAAAATTCATTAAAATTCAGATTGAGATAATTTTGAAAATTAGAAAAATTATCAACTTTTAATTTTCCATTTTTACATTATCTTATTTTACTATTTAATTAAATTTTTGAAAGAAATTAGTTCAGCATTTTGTTATCATGATGGTTAAAGGAAATGAATGCATCATATATTTATATTGAGGTTTGACAAAGCAAAAGGTATCGATATGAATATGCGCAGTGTTCTATACTAGTTAAGCACATGAAATCATTAAGAATAAAATAAACTTATGGCAAAATCAATATGATGTAGTCTACCATCAACTTAGAGAAGCAAAAACAAATATCAACAACAACAACAACAACCAAGCCTTAATCCACTAGGTGGGGTCGGCTACATGAATCATTTGTTTCCATTGCACTCTATCAGTTACCAAATTCTTATTTAAATCTAAGTAACTAAGATCACTCCTTATAGTTTTTTGTCATGTCTTCTTTGGTTCCTCTTCCTCTTTGTACATGGCAAATCAAATAACTCAATTTTTCTAATTGGAGCTTCAATCGGCCTACGATTTAGATAAGCAAAAACAAATATCAAAAAGAAAAAAATGATTCTCTTCCTCATTTAGATTATGGCTGTTTGGCAATTTTTTCTTAGTTTAAATTTAAGTTTAAGCAGCCTAGCTTGAAATGCAAGCCACCTCAAAAATGGCTTAAAATTAGGTTTGCTTCAAAAGTTTAAGTTGCTTATAAATTTTTCTAACTTGTGTCAAAAAGACTATGACAATGATGGGAAGTCAATTATACTCACAGACCACGCATACTGTTCAATAAAGCATGTTGCATTCATTGTCACAACTATTTAATGGTATCATGTATTTTTAACACAAAATTAATGTTTTAAGTCTAAATTAGGTTGCTTCAAAAGTTTAAGTTGCTTATAAATTTTTCTAACTTGTGTCAAAAAGACTATGACAATGATGGGAAGTCAATTATACTCACAGACCACGCATACTGTTCAATAAAGCATGTTGCATTCATTGTCACAACTATTTAATGGTATCATGTATTTTTAACACAATTAATGTTTTAAGTCTAAGTATGTTATTATCATATGCAGTCTGGGAATGTTTTCTTGTTTTTTATTCTCAAATTTTAAACCGAACTTTCCTTTGAATCTTTCACTAACATCATGCTTTTTATGAACTCTTTTTTCTTTATGCCTCATAGTTTATTGGCAATAGTTGCAAGTCCATTTCCATATATGCTTCTTCCAAAAGGGGATTCACTTTGGTTTTCTGATAAATGATTGGTCATCCTAGAGCAACAGAAAACGAAAGCAAGCTACGTCCTCTGGACCTGCAAATAGTAACGGCACTGGGAATACTTTGGGCCCTTCCAACTCCCAACCATCAACTCCATCCACCCATACGACTGGTGAAGGAGTTGCAATGGCTGGAAGCATGCAACATGCTAACAGCTTGCCAAAAGGTTTAATGATGTATGGAACAGATGTTACAGGAGGGATCGCAGCATCTTCAAACCAGATGGTATCCTTGCAATTTCTATTCTGCTAAGTGTCAAATAGAAATTGGGAACAATTGGCTGTAGGTCTGTGTGCTTTATTACTGCTGTTGACTTGACAGGATGACTTGGAGCATTTTGGTGATGTGGGTTCTTTAGATGATAATGTAGAGTCATTTCTTTCGAATGATGATGGAGATGCTAGAGATATATTTGCTGCATTGAAAAGAAGTGCTGTGGAGCATAATCCAGAGCCTTCAAAGGGTAACTTCAGTATTGCTGATTTGTATTTAATTAGCAATTATTGGGCAGTGGCAATAAGCGTTTTCGCCTGCTTTCTGCAGGATTTTCATTTACAGAAGTTGGTTGTATACGAACAAGCAATAGCAAGGTTGTTTGCTGCCACTTTTCTTCTGATGGAAAATTGCTTGCAAGTGCTGGACATGAAAAAAAGGTGCTAAGTATTTTTTTGGTTGAATCGTCTCATATATCTGTATATGCAAAAATGTTTTTTCATATATATATATATATATATATATGTTTCATATACACAAGCTATATGGATGTTGTAGTGTATAGTTATGTATAGTGTATGTATGTATACACAAACTTTTTTTACTCTTCAAATACTTTATCATCTTTCAGAGAACTATAGCGATACCTGCTTCTTGTTGGATTTCACACATACCTAGTCCTGTTTGGCGCGAGGACCAAAACCAGGACCAAAATAGTACTAGTTAAAAAAATAACAATAATAATAATAAATAAATTTTTTAAATTATTCTACACAAATTCTAATATAAAAAAATATTATTTTACTTTATATACTAAATAATTTTTAATAAAAATATTAGCTTTATTTCACATCCTAGATCAAAATATTCGATTCAAATATTTTGGATTAGGATGTGAAATAAGGTAATATTTTTATTAAAAATTGTTGAGTATATGAAGTAAATAATATTTTTTTATATTAGAATTTGTGTAGAATGATTAAAAAATTTTATTTATTATTATTATTATTATTTTTTAAACTAGTACTATTTTGGTCCTGATTTTGGTCCTTGTGCCAAACAGGCCAAATTTGGGATCAAAAGTTGTACTAAAATTTGAGAACTGTAGATGTGTTTGTCAAGTTAATTAGTGCAATTGTTAAAATTTTGATCATACTGAAATTGTGGGCAGATATCACTTGAATTAAATATGGATTCATGTCATTGCTTTTTTATTTTTGCTTAGCTGTTAGATGTTTCTCCCCAGCTGTTTATTTTCTATAGTCCTTTTTTATAGGTTGTGCTGTGGAACATGGAAACATTGCAAACGGAGACCACTGCAGAAGAGCACACTCTCCTTATAACTGATGTTCGATTTAGACCTGGTTCAATGCATTTGGCAACGTCATCTTTTGATAGGACTGTGCGGTTGTGGAATGCAGCAGATGTACGTAACACCAATGTCTTTCCTACTTATACTATTGTGGGATTCACTTGAATGTTAATCTGCATTTATTAGCTTTCTGTGTGTTTTTCCCCTAAAATCATTTCTTTCTTTTTAAAATTATTAGAAATGAATCTTAGATCAATGTTCAATAATGTCTTTATTGTTTCTTATTAGCTTTCTGTGGTTTGTTATAAGTACAACTAGCTTCTAGGCTTCTTTAAATTTAAAAATGTATATACTTTCAAAATAGAGATGAAGCCAAAGCGAAACTCGAGTTATAGATGAATATTTTAGAGTTTAAAGATTTTCATCTTAGTACATCAAAAATTAAATGTATGAAGTACACATTTAATATAGAAAGAAGCATTTATATTGGTGGCGTGACAATTGATAATCAAATTATTAAGCAGAGTGGGCCCTTTAAATATTTTGAATTAATTATACAAAGTAACGGTGAAATAGGTAGTAATGTCATTAGCAAAATTTAAGTAGGATCCAAGTAAGATGAATAATGTGAAAAAATTCATCTGATGTGTTGTGTGATAGAAAATTTTCACTTAGACTTAAGTGTAAATTTTATAGAACAATAGGAAGACCAACAATAATATATAATGTTAAATGCTTGCCTACAAATAGAAACATACAAATAAAATAAGTATTACAAAAATGAGGATGTTAAAGTGGGTTAGTGGATATATACTATATGATAGAATGAGAAATGAGTATATCCGTAAGAAAATTGAAGTAGTATCAATTGAGGATAAACTTAGAGCGAGTTTGCGTAAATGGTTTGGATATATAAATCATAGACCGAGTGAAACTTCAGTAAAGAAAGTTAAGTTATTAGACTTTGCTTATATAAAAAAAAAGGAGATCAAAGTAAATATGATAAGAAATTATAAGA
Source organism: Apostasia shenzhenica (assembly GCA_002786265.1). Lineage (NCBI taxonomy): Eukaryota > Viridiplantae > Streptophyta > Magnoliopsida > Asparagales > Orchidaceae > Apostasia > Apostasia shenzhenica. The sequence continues at coordinate 729,525 of KZ451998.1, forward strand.
AATGATCTTATGCACTTAGAGCTAAATGAAGATTTATTAATTGATAGAGTGTAATAAAAATAAAGGATTCATACAGCTGGCCCTGCTTAGTGGGATAAAGGCTTGGTTGTTGTTGTTGTTTATACTTTCAAGCATTCACAAAATATCCCTAAGTACGTGATTCTCTTATAATAATTTTAAAGAATTTTTAAGTTGGATATTTTGTTAGATTGTGCTTGGATCCTGTACTTTATGTTGGGAAAATTTTAACTAATTTTAAAGAATTTTGTGAGCGTGTGCTTGAAAATTATCTTATGTAATTACTAGAAAACTCTTTAAAGTATGTGGTTCTCTTATAGTAATAGATTTGAAGGGTATTATGTCATGTTATTTAGAGAACATAATTGTTTAGTTTAATGACATTTATAAATAATTTTCTAAAAATTTATAAAATTATCACTCGAAAGATGACATCTAGATTACTTAACACCAAGATAACATTGAACCAAATGCCCCCCTAATTCTATTGCTATAAGGAATTTGAATTATGATTTAAGTCATAATTTATCATGTTGCTAAAAGCACATAAGCATATTGTTCTCAGTTGTTTTTTATTGAAACAATTAGGATTTCAAAATCAAGTTATTAGATGAATCTTATATATCAGCCTTGTTGCTAATTTTACAGCACTTTTATTTATTCATTCCCCAAGTAGCCACACTTGTGACTTGTATTAATTGATTTCATGTACATGAGATGACGTATTATTATTTATTTAAACATCGTTAAGTAGGAGAGAGATCAACACACAAATACAAACTCTAAGATCTAACTAGGTTCATCTTGAATTAGGGCCAAGTCCTCAACTTTCTGTAGATAAAGAAATTTTACTGCGATGTGCAATTGGGTATTATTGAGGAAGAAAGAGGGCTATTCAAGTTCAGATGAACATACCTAACCCTAAACCCTATCTTTTAAAAATCTATTCTGTAACAATGTATTACTACTATTGGATACATCATAAAACTAAAATATATCACCGTCTTGCATACGACTTAATAACTGAGCTGCAATGCCCTTTTGTATAGTTAGGCTGATACAACGAAAGACAAAAGGAGTATATCTTAGTCTACTATAAGTTGACTTTTGTTCCAAAGACATTGTATATGATTCAAGAAAGAAGCAATGGTAGGAGTCTGATAGTCAAGTGTCAAAAGCAAAAAGTTGAAAGTCCATATTATGAATCTGTTAGGTAGCTAAGTGCTTTTCCACTTTACGAACAACAGCACAACAAGCAGCCTCCCTAAGGGGAACACTATCTGGGATAGTAGCAGCTCCAGATGTTAATGGTGAAACACTCTTGATATCCAAGTAAAAGTCATCACCCTCAGACTAATCATAAACCAAAAATATCTACAAGTCGAATAGAATGTAGCCTTGACACAGAGAAAGTGAATGGTTCCTCACGACGACATCGTATCTTATAACAGTCTAAGATATCAACCAATAAATTACGCACATCATGTCGGGAAGCATAACCAGGGCGTGATGCACAACCTTAAATATCCAATAGCTCGCTATAACCTAGAGGAAAAAGACTAATCTCCGGCGAAGGTATCAATAGGCAATAACGAAGAATAGCACAATACTTAGCCAGTGAGATCAACTGATCATAGCTTAATAAATGTGCTGCCAGCATAAAAATCTTAAGTATGATCAGTAGTCAAACATTGCAGTACCAATTTGGAATGAAAGGAAAGCATTCAATCAGTTCGCAAATAGGACGCAGCTTGATCATAGAACTTAGTAGCGAAAGAGAGCTAGGGTTTGAGGGTGACAACTAATTCTGATGATACAACTACGAGCACCTCACCAAGGCACCAACACAAAACCTCACATGCTTTTGAGTTAAAGAAAAGCTATCGACTGAGAGCTCACTCGGTGTATAAACTATGAGCTTGCAGCAAGGCAGTCTCATAGCAAGAGGCATAAAAAGTATATGATATTATATCCACAGTTGACAATACCTAGATCGCCTAAATGAACAGACGAACTAGCTAAGACACTCAAGGCAACAACGAAGAGCCTGATCAAAGGCTATAGTAGGAGCAAAAGCTATAGTAGGAGCAACAAGAGCAGTTGGCTTGTCAGTGCGAAGTGTATAAACAAGCTTAGGGATGCCAGGATATGATCGAAGCAACAAAAGCTTAATCTATAGACTTGCTAATAAAGCAAGTCGATTTATACAAATTGTCACCTTAGCAACACAACAATGAGCCAAAGTGAGAAATGCAACATCAAGACTAATACTTGCACCAAAAAGCTTAATACCATCATGTTGTTGAGTAATGCCTTAAGGAAACAAGCTCTGATCTAAGCATCGAGGGTCAACAATGGGCCAGTATAGTTCAAATTTGTCACATTCAAGTGCAATTCCAATGGAGCCCCCTTCTGGCAAATAATACGTATCGCCTTTGCAACATTAGCACTATTTCCGTCAATAGTGCTATCGCCAGGATATCAAGCATAAAAATCTAATTGACACTCGGTTTATAGCCAGATAATAAGAGGGTGTAATACTAATGCAATTATAATGGGCCAAGCAGGTTGCCATGTTCACCCCTGTAAAAGAGAGCAATATTTCAAGGCCAATATATAAGTGTGCTTGATGAACGTAAACAAACTTCACCTAAGGGGAGATAGATGGACATTGCTCTTTCACAGCAAGAAATAGATGACCTTGATCCACCATGTTAAAAGCATCAGTGAAATCCAATAAAGTTAATGTCTTAGTAATGTCCCCTCCGAAATCTTCAACATATCACTAGGCTAAATGAAGGATAGCTACTACACCTCCAAATACATCAGAACCAATCTGGAAATCTGCTAAATATTTTGACACATCTGTAGCATAGCATTGCACGCCAACGTGGCAACTAGGCGACGCCGTATCAAGCCAACAACAATAGGATGTACAGAAGAGTTCGGCTTATATAGAGCAGTCACTGGTGCGCTGGGGCTTAATCCTTATCCAAATTTATATAGTATTCTGGATTAGTTTCTAAAATACCCTTACAAATCTTCCAGAGGTGCTACCCCCTAGACCCTTCTTGCTGTCCGGGTAATTGACTGTGAACATTAGACAGGTTAGGATACAGTGTATCTTAATGAACAATAACATGAATATTTTCTATGCATGAACAATATTATATGTTTGTTTGCCTTGCTGCTTATTCATGAACTAGGATGTAAAGTGTACCCTAAGATTTCGTCATGACAAGTTTTTATAACAAATTCATGTCACATGTGTTAACCATAATAGGCAATTTTCGTTTGGGTCTTTAGAAGTTTACATAATTTACATGATTCTATTTTTTAAATCACTGTTTGTCATGATTATAATCAATTGTCTACTTCTTCCACTAACACTTATGTCTCTATGTAGCCTAGCTATTGCTTGAACACATTCAGTGGGCATGGTTCTCAAGTGACATCAGTGGATTTCCATCCAAAAAAGACAGATCTCTTGTGCTCTTGTGATGGTAATGGGGAGATTCGATATTGGAATGTTAATCAGTATAATTGCACTCGTGCTTTCAAGGTGTTTTTGTCCCCTCCCTAGCTGCTCCTCCTTTTCCTCTTCCATGTGTGATCATCCTAACACAAAATTTTCAACAGGGTGCAACTGCACAAGTCAGATTTCAGCCTCGAATTGGACAACTTCTGGCTGCAGCCGCAGAAAGTATAGTGACTATTTTTGATGTGGAGTCTGATAGAAAGATACGAACATTACAAGTATGTATTATATTTATTTAAAATCCTCTTAAATTTAACCAAATAATGTCTAGGGCTGTTCATTGTTGAAATAAAAAAAGAAATAGCTACTTTTCTTTCAGTTTTGGGATTGTTGAAATGGATCTACAGTGTTATTAAAACCTCAATGAGAAATGAGCGAAATGTCGGATTTCGTTAACCTTTTCTATTTGCCTGCTCAAAAAATGAAAATGTTCAACATTATGGTAATTCTTAGTTTGAAAAGTCAACCTTTTTCCAACTTCAAACTGAAAAATCAGTGAAACTGTCTATCAAATTGCCAGAATTTTGACGATGTTGAGATTGCAATTGGCAGGGACATACTAAGGAGATTCACACTGTTTGCTGGGATACAAAGGGGGAATTCCTGGCTTCTGTTAGCCAGGATTGTGTAAAAGTGTGGTCAGTAACATCGGGAGAATGTATCCATGAGCTGAGCTCCAACGGGAATAAATTTCATTGCTGTGTTTTTCATCCCAGCTACCCGAACCTCTTGGTTATTGGAGGATATCAGGTAATCCTAGTTCTACTCAGGAGCTTATAGTAGTAAGCTATGGTTCCAATTGCTCATTTTCCCAGGCATGGGATTTAATTTAAGTGCCCGAATTACAAAGAATTCTTCTCATGCAGCATATACTCATAATCTTTGTGCATGCTCGTTCCAATAGCTACTGGATAAGAATTAGTTCCAATGGGTTCATTGTGATTGTTGGTCATTGAACTTTTTTGCTCAAAATCATGCTTAAAATGTTTGTTAAACAGAAATAATTAGCTGTTACTTCTGCTTTTGTGGACTGTTTATTCCCAGTTACACATTCCAAGAATCAAAGTGTAAACAAATGCTGTTCAACAAATCATACAATTGGTAAGAAAAATAAGGAAAAGTATAAATAGTATATTATTAGTGCGAAGAACTTCAAGTAGACATCATATAACATTTAAGAAATAGATAGATCAAATTTACACTTTAAAAAATACAAAAGTCATGTGGGTGCATTCACTAACAAAAATTAAAAAAATTTGAATTCCTAAATGAATGGTTACAAGATTCAAACCTTAAGTGTCAGAATGCACTGAATGAAAAGGCGTCTCTCAAGTAGGCACTTAGACAAAAAGAAAAGATACTCTATAATGCTTGCCAAACTCAGAAGCTTCACACTCAAACTTTACATTAGATGAAGTAATAGGAACTATTGATGCAAAATGACTAGGAGGATGTCTAAGACGCTAATGCTGTTAATGGGGGCTAGCTGTGGAAGGCCAATGAGAAAAAAATGCAGGAGAACTCTATCCAAATAGATAATATACTCACTAGGTTCAATAATGCCACCAATCTTCTTTGTTTGGAGGCCCTAAAAAAGTATTGAGTGGGATAAAAAGCAACAACAATTGTGAGTGGTACAATTACTGAAAAATGTGAGGCATGAAGAATGACACTGGTTGGGGTAATTTTGGGAGGTTGATGAACAGAGAATGCAAGAGAATTTTATCAAAACAGATAATACAATCTACCAGCTTCAACACTAGCACCTATTATCTTTTTCATTTGGATGTTTGGGTATGGTGGGTTTATGAACTGCGAGTAGATTTGCTAGAAAATGTGGGGCATAATGAAACATCAGACAAGTTGGGAAAGGAGAAAGGGAAATAGACCATTTTCATCTATTGGGAATATCGAATTGGCAAAAGTAAATAAAGATAAAGAAGAAGGAACTAGAAAAGAGAATAGTTCTCTATTACTGAAGAAGGTCTGGAATCCAAAATCCAGTACAAGCAACAACAATTGGTGAACTGGTGACGTGGAAGTCATGACAGAAAACTAAATGATCATAGTTTTCTTGAGATAGAGGAATAGATCTTGATGGTGATGATATTGGAGAAGGTGTGGACAAAGAAGCGGTCGGCACATGCTGAGCAAAAGAGAACCAAATGATCATAGTTCTCTTGAGACAGAGGAATGGATCCTGTTGGCGATGATATTGGAGGTGTGGTCAAAGAAGCAGTAGGCACAAGTAAACCATAAGATTCCATTGCTGCGGAGAATAAAAGGGATCAAGGTCAAGATTGAGCTCAGAGTTGACTGGATGAGTGGTGTTGTAGATAAGTTGTATCACCACATGACAAGAGGAGGAGAGAGAGAGAGAGAGAGTTGTCGAAGCAAGCACGTGAAGAGAACAGATTGCATGGTCGGGGGATTTGTAAGCGGCATGTTGTGGTAATAGGAGCTGCAACACTCAATTGTGGTGGTTACCTGACACGGGAGCTAAGGGCAAAGACGTGCACGTTGCGATGCTTGAATGCGGGATTCTCATACTGACGTGGAAGTTGAGGGAGATGAAAAGAGGTTCTCAGTTAGATTCTAGTAAACTGTGATAGCAGTTGCATAGGACCAAGAGGGATCTAATTTGCGATGGTCTAGTTGAGTGATTAAGTTCTTAGAAGCGAGATAGAGATTGTAGATTGTGCGGACTATAAAGAGGGAGTTGCTTTGGATTTCAAGGGATGTTAAGCTGATGGCTGAGAGAAAAGTTTTGGGGACGAGGAGCTCGATGGAGTCATTGGCCTGCGAATAACATTTGTTGGCAAATTAGATGAGCTGGGAGAGTAGGCCGACACTACTGAGGCTGAGAGCTAGGTTTTCAATTTCACTCTAATACCATATTATAAGGGAAAATCTCCATCATCAATCACATTTAACATTTCCTGTGTACGTAAGCTAAGAGAGATGCAATGTTCTTAGAAGCAACTAAATTGGACATGACCCTACTAGAAATGAAAGATATATAACATGGAACAATTACAAGGGGTTCCTAATTCTATATTGGATTTCTAGCAGAACGCGTAATTAGAGCCAATACAAAGAACGCCTCACTATGTTTGAGATGTTCATAGCGTTCCATTTAGAAATGCTCTTAGGACTGGGATCTTACTAGATGTCCTTAGGCTACTTTTTGGTTGCCCTTCTTTTTTTGTAGGAATGAAACTTTTGAGGGGGAGAAATTTTTGCATCTTTTCTACTTCATTATTACTGTTGTACAATAATGATTTATTAGCTTCTGCAGATGCTTCACATTTTGTTTCCCGATGAGCTAATAAAGTTTTGTTTATAATTCTTTTAAATTACCTTAGCTTTCGCTTTCTTGGCTACGAACAAGGCCACCTGTAGTTGAAAGCTTTCCTTTTTTGATTTCATTACCTTTTTTCTGATATTGTACTGTTTCTGGAAAAAGATTGATTCGAGGTTCAAAAAAACAAAAAAAGATTGATTCAGCGTACTCGTGTGCGAGTAATTACTGAAAGGTTTTTATAGTTAACTCTTAATTATATTTTAGTTCACTGTTTTTTAAAAAAAAATTATAGGTCCCTGCAATTTACCTAATATTACAAACGAGGTCCCTTTACAATTATGACTAATAAATTTGCGATTTTAACCTTCATATTCCTTCTCTCATATTCTCTCTCTTCACTTTTTGGCCTCGTCTCAGCAGTCGATGGTGGTGGGTTGTCAAAACACGCCTAGTCATTGGAGAGAGAGAGAGAGAGAGAGAGGAGGGGGGGAGCAATTGTGGGATAAAATTGGAATTTGAGAAATAAAATAGTATAATATTCCTTATATGTTGATGGAAACTATCACTTTGAACATTTTATTTAATAATCATAATTTTAAGGAATCCATACTGTTTTGAAAATAGGGACTTTTCAGAAAGCTTTCAAAAACTGTGAACCAAAAGCTTGGAACAACTTAGATTATCATATGGCAATTACATTCTTAACTGAATTGTTGTGTTTCATTTCTATATCTGCATTCTGTGCAGTCCCTGGAGCTATGGAATATGGTGGAGAAACAGACCAGGACAGTTCAGGCCCATGATGGCCTGATCCCAGCTCTGGCTCAGTCACCCTTCACAGGCATGGTTGCCTCTGCCAGCCATGACAAATCTGTCAAGCTATGGAAATAGTGAAGTATATAATCTTATTCAGCTGTTGGTAAAGCATAGCCATTCAAGCTGGAGTTTTTAGGAAAAAAAAAAAAAAAAAAAAAAGATAATAATTCTCAATTTCCATTCTTTTCTCCTTTGTTTTGCTATTTGCTTGAGTGGTAATAAAGTTTGGAGTCCCTTGTTCATGTGCTGTTGTCCTTCTCCCTCCCTGCCCCAATCCTTAAAAATCTTTAACAATAATCATAGAAGATGTGTTTTAATGAAAACTGCTGCAGGGTTGTGATGTGATGATTAGAGTAAGGTGGATGTAATTTAGAACATTGTGATAGTTTAATATACTCGTCTTTCTACTTTTATCTTAAATTTCTATCATTATCTTCTCTTTCAAGAATCTAATCCAATTCTCAAGCTATACCGGCTTGGTTATATGTTTCTTTTTATTTATTAGTCTATTTGTTTTTAACGGATAATTTTAATAAAGTTAAAAGTTAAATTTGAATGAATTTTTTTATTTTTTATTATGAGTTGTGTATAATATGAAATAATGTTAATTGTTATGTTTAGTATGTGTAGGATGTGTAATAAAGTTATTTTTTTTTTAAATATGTATATTGTGTGAAATATTATTAAATTGTTATATTAAAATTTATGTACAATGTGATATGTAAGATAAAAATTATCAAGATTAATTTTAAAATAAATTATATATATTGTTGAGATTTAGTTATTTTATATATTGGGTATTGAAATTTTTAATATTATATATTAGTTATTAAAATTATATAAAATTTATATTTTATATATAATTTATTTTAGAAAGTTATATTTTGTACGTAATAAAGATTGTAATTTTTATATGATTTTAATAGTTGATATATTTTAAATATATAAAATAATTAAATTTTGTTAGCACAAATGTAATTTAGGTAAATTCTTGATATTTTTATTGTTTGTAAATATTGTTATGAAGCTCTAACCAAAGCAAATACTTAAACAATTTTAAATTTTTTGATGGTAAAATCTCATCCAAGATCTCTCTCAAATAGGAGAAGTTATTAGGTTCGGATGGCGCACCGTCCGGAACTCAATCAGAGGGCGTCATGTGTGTCATACAGTTGGGTCCGGGTACACGTGGCGCCCTTTGATTAGGCGTTCGAACGGTACGCCGTCCGCACCAAATAATTTTTCCTCAAATAAAAGTTAATGTTACATAAATTAATTCAACATTAAAAGTAAAAGTAAATGTTATATAAATCAATTGAACATAAATCTCATTAGTAATACTTTGTCTTGTAATAAAGTCATCAACAATTTAATATAAAGTTGATGTTTGGGCATGAATGTCCATATATTTTATCATCTTTGTTTTAAAATAAATTAATATATTTTATTTTAAATTTGGTAGGATTTAGACAGGTTTGTGGATTGTTTGTCTATGAGCCTGTTTGACGTGAGGATCAAAATGGTACTAATTTAAAAATAATAATAATGATAAATAAATTTTTTAAATTATTTTACATAAATTTTAATATAAAAAAATATTATTTTATTTCATATGTTCAATTTAAAAAATATTTTTAATAAAAATTAAGTGTGCTTTTTTTAAAAAAAAAACTTATAAAAAAAGAATAATCTTTTTTGAATGTAAAAAAATAAAATTAAATTAAAAAAAAGCAACTATTCCTCCACTTGCCACCCGCTGTCAGCTCAGCGGCGGCCTCCGAATTTGCTGAGCGGTTACTCCACCGGGAGGTAATAATTTTCCGTCTGCCTTCACACGCTCGTCTAGGGTTTTGCTTCCTATCGTCTAACCCAACAGCTCCGGCGCTTCGGAGCAGCCATGGCGGTACAAGACGACGCTAAGTCTTCGTCAGAGAGGAAATCAGGCGACGGCAACGAGGATCTGCCCATCTTCAATGCCGAGAATCTGCAGATCAACGTGAAATCACTTTACTATAGGTCTCGCACGAAACCTTGCACCGTAGATCTCTTCCATCGATTTGCTTTTTTCCTTGCGCTGCTCGCTCTCTTTTTTTTTTCATTTATTTGGCAATCACCAGTCTTAACTACTGATTGCTTCTGTTAGTTCGTATTCGACTTCTGATGAATCAGAAGAGGTTTATGATTTTTGCAAATTGTAGAAGGAATAGTTTTCGTCCTCTTTTTACTTGGGTTGTTGTTCTTCAACTAACTCGTTAAATTCAGTGCTTCGTTGCTAATCCTGAGAGAATTTGAACATCTGTCTAACCTCAACAGATGGAATAGGCGTTTTAATTAAATGTTGGAACTGAAAATGCTTACCACACGCCACGCGTCGTACAACTTGTTGCACTACAAGGTCAACAGAGATAGAATAGCAAGAATTGTTTAACATGGGATTATCTGCAACAGCATATGATAGATACCCCTAAACTCTTTTGACTTCCCTAACCCTCGGGACATGTTTGCACAAGATTGGCTTGTATGAAAGCAGAATTAATTAACTCTTTACACAAGCATCTTCTATTAAGTTGGATATGACCATTGGTGATGTTGATTTTTATATTCTCTTTGCGCTTCGGGACACTATAACAGAAGCTCAGTTGCTCTATTGTTATTTAGTTCAAACATGGTTTGAATTTGACTAACCAATAGGGGAAGTTCTTGCTTGTTTGCTTTACGAAGTTATTCATTGGCAACTTTTACTTTAAGCAGGCAACTAGAAAATCATGTCGTCTTTGTACTAGGTGCTAGAGCATGGATTCTGTGCTACGCATCCAAGTGCTTTATGTAGGCCATTAGTATTTGGGTGTTGGATTCGTGGTTGCAAAAATTTTTGCTGCTTGGAACTGTATAACTCACTTGGAACTGTCATGCATTTCAATCATCTCACCCTTTTGCTGCTGCTGTTTTTGTGCTTCTTTCAAGTATTGCTTTAATAGACAGTCTCTTTTTTTCTGATTTGGATCCACCTTTTCCACATTTGAAGTGCTATGATGGCTCTTGTTAGGACAGGATAAGATTGGTTGTAAAGTGCTTCAAAATTGTGGATCTTTTCCTGCTAAATTATTGGTTTTATTGTAAAATCATTTTATCTACAGGACATTTCGGTTGATCATGTAAAGAATAATTCTTTATTCATCAACTCTTGCGTTTGCCATTATCACCAAAACTAATTGGTCGCTTGTACTGTTTTATGGAGCATGATTTTGTCACAGTTGCATTAGAAATTTGGTTCTGACTACGCATTATGAGGTATTCAAGTTCACACACGGTGCACATGTAATGATGCGTCAATCAATAGTACCATAAACATTTTACCTAGGATAGTTTTCAAGGTGTTGGAAAGTTCTATTGATAAACCAGTCTAGGCCTTGGAATTTATATTGAACAGACTTGAACCGATGACATTTTCATACTTTTGCACGTCACATTCATCAACAGACTTGTTCTCCTTACGACTCTTCATTATCAAATATTTTGGAAGTTCATTTTTAGGTGATTGAAATATTTTTAAATATTGCTATCTTTTTGGTTTCCTACCAATTTTAAGAGAAATATTTAAAAATTACAATTCAACTTATGCTGTATGAAGGTAAATATTTGGCAGTTTGTGGCAAATATCCATAAGATTATAATAGAGGAGTTTGGATGCTTAGGTTTGTGAATGGCCGCATTTTAGTATAATGCATTGGAAATGATTGCATTATGAAGAGGGTTGGAAGGCCACCTTAGAGAGTAAGATATGGGAGGGATATTTAAGCAACATTAAGGTTTTAATCGTTTTTGGAACATATCGTTTTACTATTGATTTGGTTATTGAGTGGACAATTGCTGCTTCTTTAGAAGGGATATTACCATGATTCTTCAGTTTAGTTTTTCCCTAGTTGCTGGTGACATGCAAATGAAAGAAATTCTATTGGAGAAGGTCTAAGTGCAATTATGCATACCATCTTCAAGGGTTGAACTTTATATAAGGTTGCCATTATTAAGAATAAATCGCATTATTTTGCGAAATATCACCAGATGTCATTCACTGAAGTTTAAGATGTTGGGTATAGTATTGATGTTTTAAAGGGCATCACTGAAGATTCTGAGTGACCTCCCTTAAATCTATAAGGTGACATTGGTATGTAATTTTGTGAACACATACTCTAGTTGTGGCTATGTATGTTATACTTCTGCATGCTCATATTGGTGTTTTATGATTCTCAAGAATTGGATTTTATCTTTGGCTCTGATTACATTTAGCACTCAGCACTTCTAGTTTCACGCCAACAATATTTGAGAAACATAACGTTAACCCCTTGTGAAGTGCATTTAATATTTTGTGTAATCCCTCATCTTCTTGCATGTATCACTTTCTCTCACAGATAAAGATACTTTAAATAGAGGCTATAGTTCTTAATGAAGTAGAGAAATTCATATAACCAACTCTAAATAGTTTGAAATTAAGGCATTGTTGCTATTGATTTTGTTAGACATTTTGTTTTTGCCTGTATGAAAAGTTATATGGCCAAATAATGACTTCTAGCTCCACGATAGTAAGCAGTTGTCGTTTCTTGCATGCTATAATTCTATCACTAAAATGTGCATATCATATTCTACGTAATCAGATTTATGTATGCCTTTTTCCTTGATTCATTAATTTGGCGATCCACTCTCTCTTGTAATTTTGTTCTTTTTTTATCGAGTTTCCAATCTTTTAATAGTTTAATCCCCAATCACATTTGCAAAATCAAACAGGGCTCACTTTGATATAGAATCTGATTGGTTCACTCTTGTTTGCAGTCGTACATTTCTGTCAATTGTAGGTGGAGTGGTTGCCGGAATTTGGGGTTTTACAGGCTTAACTGGCTTTGTGTTTTATTTTTTGGTAATGGCATTGACTTCCTTGGGACTTTTGGCAAAGGCCAACTTCTCTACCGGCAACTATTTTGATTCTTGGAACAGGATCGCACTTGATGGTTTCTTTGGTGGTTTAATGGTATGTTTTCTTGAGTATCTAGTTGCTTGTTCGAGGTTATATTCTGTTCCTTCATAGCTGCTACGTATTATTATTACAATTAATTTGGAGCATACTGCACTTCACTTGTTCTTCATTTCTTTTCAATTCATAATAAAAATTTATGCATTGTTTTTTTAAATAAAAGTTAGCGGCCTATTTGTGAATGATTAATAAAAAAGTAGTTCACGTAATTATCCTACAATGCAATTAGTCCTTATGTTTTCATTTGGTGATAGGCAAGTTGAATAAACATTTTTTCTGTGATATATGCTTCTTGCATATGAATTGTTTTAATAAATGAGACTCGTGAAGTAATTGATTGAAAATTAGAACCTGGGATGATCATTTACGAAGAAAATTTATCCATGTTGAGTTTAAGTGAAGATTGAGTATATTTATTGTAGCTTTTGATCTTAAAGAGAAAAAAGGTAATGCTATGAGATTAAAAGGAAAAATAGTTTCATCATGTAAGAACTTTACATCTTGGGTATATCTTCCACAATAACCAGAGTGCAGAGTGGATATTAATCACATAATCAAGATTAAACGATTAAAATGGAGGTGGTGAGTTCTATACAAGAGGAAGATGTCTGTTAAGTTGAAGGAAATGTTTAATGAACTTGTCATTTGTCTACCTTTGTTATAAGATTTGAGTGTCAGGAAATTAAGTAGCAAATCCATAAGGTTCCTAAACTATTTTGGTCATGGTAAAGATCAAAATAGTTTACTTATTATTAAAAATAATAAAATAATATTTAATTAATTTTAATCACATTTTACACAATTTTTACTATAAAAAATTTACTTTATTTTACATTCTGCATCATTTTATACATTAATAGACTTCATTTTATATCTTGTATAATTTTTAACATAACTAACTTTATTTTTCATTATGTACATATCTCAACAAAAGCTCACTTTTTTTGTGACATGATCAAATTGATCTCTTTGCCAAAAAAGACTTAAGAGCAATGTAGCGAAGATACATATGAACAGATAAATGAGTGATCCCACTAGAATGATTTGAAGTAGAAGTGATAGTGTCGAGGAATGGGTATGCATAATACCTATAGAGGATGAGATGATGAAGAAACATTTAAGGTGGTTAGGCTATATCTATCGTCAACTCTCCACATGCCTTTTTATGTAAATATGAAAGGATCCAACTCAAGGTGGCTAGTAGATGGTGAGGAAGATAAAAAATGGAACGTCATTATACCTGACCTTGGCCCACTTCCACTTATAGAGAGTGTTACTTTAGCAGCGCCAAGGCTTTAAATGAGTCAAGTTCGAGCAAGTTTGGATAAATTTGAATCTGAAATTTTTGAGTTATGCTCGATTTAAACTCAATTAGAACTCAAATCAACTTTTGAGTTTGCTCAGGCTCAAAATTTTTTGAGTTTGAGTTAACTCAAAATCCTTTGACTTTGACTCAAAATATAGGGCCTAGTAGTAACATTGCCTTTGAATCATGACTCAATACGTTTGTGTAGATTGGGATTTGAATAATCTAGGCTATTTTCAAGGCAATAACTTACTCTACTATGAAGCAAACAATCATTATTATCTTTTCACATCCTAGGTCTGATAAATTGTAATTACTAGCAACGTAGGATATGATAAGGATCTAAAAACAAATTGTCTTTGCATTAAGGATACCTAACAAAAAGGTTGTAATTTAACTTAAAAAAAGTCGCTTCACTAGTAAAATGAAATAATTCCAAATTCAAATGTCCATGAGAACATCACGGAATGAAGTCTAGCTTGAGAATTGCCAAGGACCTTGTCAAATCAAGATGTGTTTTGCACTTGGTTGGCTCTTCTAAAAGCTGAACAGGATATGAAAAATAGTAGTTCTAAGATTGCAGAGAAAACTTAGTAGCTACACATACCTACTAAAATGTAAACGATTAGAAACAAGTATAAAGAGATTAAATTTTAGACATGAATAAAACATATTAGTGCAATTGATGGTCCAAGTTAAATAACAAAAGGGATCACAATAATAATCCGTATTATCAAGAAACTTATAAGAACCGATACATATATAGATAAGAATAAACTTTAGGTAAGTATCTATGTGATTATAGGCTCGTTTGGCCCAAAAGATAGAAAGGTTAAAGGCATGGCTAAATTTATTTTTCATTAAAATAACATATAAAATTTATTTTATATCTCATCTTACATAAACTTTAATATTAAAATATCAGTTTATTTCAAATCTTATATAATTTTTAGTCCTATAATCAATATTTTTTTTCATTCTAATAATTTTTAATATAATTAACTTTATTTCCCATCATATACATTTATAAAGAAAAGCCAAAAAAGTCATTATCCAAACCAAAAGCTCTTCATGCCAAATGGGCTCTATATGTGGCCACCATTGAATCAATCAATGGACTTTTGCTTGTTAGAAGTTGTTAGTGGATTTTCGCCCAACAGAATCGATAAGAATGGTGGTTTCACCTTTTGGAAACATTTAGCCAAATCATTAGGTTGCCACTAATAATATGTAAATTTATATACTTGCAATAGTTTTCTTATAAAAACCATTAGACCTAAAATATGCATCATCTACAATATACGTAATCATAAATAAGCTGTATTTCAATCACGTACAATGAAGCATGCTTTCCTAAGCATAGATGAACATATTTGTTTCACAGTATATACTAAAATACATATGTAATTTAAGGATAGCTCTCAGCAAGATTTCTTACCCCTTAGTAAATAATGGTGTCTAGCTCAACACGCAAAACTCGAATCAATGAAGCTCCAAGCTCTTCAAGATTGCCCAGATTGTTCACCATTTTTTGAATCTAATTTTCCGTACAATTTAATTACTAACTAAATGACGTTAATTAACTAGTCTGAGAACCTCCTTTCTATTAATTTTTTTACTATGGTGAAACAACCATATATAGTTATAATTATATAAATTAACTTTTTTATTTTGTTCCACTATGTTGTCTATATCTTAATTTTCATCCTTTTCGTTGTGCTCAGCTAGTAAGCGATATATGTTAATGGCTAGTCGACATTGAAAAAATTATAAGATAAAACATAGTTGTTAAAAAAAATATTCTAAGTTATCTATATTGCGTATTTAACAATTTTTCATTTAGTTGCAATCTAATTCAGTAACATACATTTTGCTATTCACAGTTGGATTATGGAGAAAATTATTCAAGTTATGTTCACTGTGTGTTCCTTTTCAAAGCCAATTAAGAAGGAAACCCTTACAGTTATCCTAAGTTATGCTAAACTCATAATGGCTCAAGGCTAATGACAATGGTTAAAAATAGGAGATATGGTGGATTAAGGAGAAAACTTTTATGCTAATTTTATTTGAGAAAATAAATGTTATAATATTTAAATTTTTAAATCATTATTTTAATTATTCTGATCACAAATATGACACATTTAAAAGTACATATACATTTATAAAGCTATTTTGAGACAACTTGACAATATTTTTTAGTTGAGTCAAGCCTTACTCGAACTTGATTCGTAATAAAATTTATTGAGAAATGTGGCTCAAAACTCAGCTTAAAATGACTTGAGTCTATTTTGATTCGAGTGAATTAAAAGGAATTACAAGCTAGTTTTGATTATTTGTAGCCTTTTAAATGTGGGAAAACTCTGGCATTGCAGACGCATCACCTTTGAGAACATGAATATAGCATATTCCTGCTATTTTTGTAAAGTAGAAATGAAGTCCTACAAACCTTGTCCAAGTTACCTTGTCAGATCATGCTTGACAAATTTTAAGACTCTGTGATTTATCAGTACATCAGCCTGAAGTAGCTGTCATTTTAGCTCATTTGTAAGGCAACGACAATCCAAGACTTTTTTGGACAACGGAATTTCATTTCTACCTCACTTCTAAGTACATATTCGGAACCTTTCTATTTATTTGTGGAGCATATCTGTATTTGTATAACCGAACTTGTTAATCAGAATTTTTTTTGGTCATGCCAGGTTTCTCTTTTATTTTTCTTATTTTTTTCAGGCAGTCATTTACCTTCTGTTCTTTTTCTATTATCAGCATTATTGATTCTAGTTTTTTTTATGTACCTGCAGTCTTTCGTGCTATTTTGGACGTATCCTTTTCAATGTTCTACCATTAGATTTGTAATAACTCAGCTTCTCGTTCATTAAGGATATTCTTATGATTTGATGAAGTAAATGTTAACTATGATGTGATCTAATACCTACCTCTGAGAAACCTTCTCCAAGGAAGAACCTGTATAATGTCATAGAAGTCAGACCTGGTTCAAATCTTGAACAACATCTTGAATGATGATATTGCTGAAGAATATAAGTCACACTAGCTGCATTTACCACTTTATATAATCATCTGTGATAGTTGTGTCCAGTTCTGTCACCATGGTTGGCTTATTTCTAATCTTGATTTGGATTGAATAAATCTAGTTGTTAGGATGGAATAGATCTGGTCATTCACTAATTTTTAAAAATTAAATGAATGTTTATCTTAAATTTACTTTTTACTTGCGTAGCATGATTTTTGGGATGAGATGGGATATTGAGTTCTTAAGAATGCATAGATAGCACTTAACCACTGAAATTGTTAGTTTTTAGCTTTGGAGTCTTTAAGTGTGCACAATGTTAAATTGGTGACCTTGATAATATGTAAATATAGAAGTTTTATATGACTGCCATTTAAATATCCCAAAGTGGTAATATTTTCCTTCCGACAACTTGATGTCCAAAAGGGTTTTCTTGTAAAACAGAAAAAAGAAAACTGATACATACTTTGCTCAACCAAGTTATAAATTTTTGGTCGCATGATAACAACTGAAGTAACTTGAGAATTTTTGTATTTAATTACTGTATGTTTCCAGCCTGTCTCCATTTCTGCAACCTTGACATAATCAGATTTGCCTATGACATTGTCCACATATTCTGAGATGAGAAGATTGGGGTTCCACTTCAACATGTGAAAACCTTATCAGGTTGAGATTCAAGATCTTAAGTAAAACCTTAAGTTGTATCTGGTGAATAAAGCTTCTGCAAGCCTCAAGTTTTAATTTATTTCTTGAATTATTCTTTTAGAGTTTTATTGTTTTATATAAATTTTCTGCTGAATTCTTACTTCGTAAACTCTTGCTGTTAATCTACTTTTCCTTACTATATTAGTAAAACTTGTTTTGAACTACTTAATTTTCTCTTCTTTAACTATAATAACAATGAAAAATGTTATGCACCTGAATTTAATTTATTGCATTGTTTAGTCGGTTTAATTTTTAATCCACTGGATTAACCCAAAAGTAATTTTTGAGTCATGTATTTGTCAAATATTGGGTGGGGCTGTGTAACTGGACTTCAATATTAGGATTGGTATCGTAAGCACTTAAATTTTGCTTTTCTATATTTACCCTTTGCACCATAGTTGTCTATGGCCTTCTCACTTTTCATTCTGGTATTACTGTTAATTATGTCACTCCATCTGTCAGTTGCCTCTATTATGTCAGTTGTACTGTATGGCTGTTTTATAGCATTTTGTTTTTTTTTTCAATGCTTCATTTTTTTGCTTTAATCACTTCATTGAGCAATTTCTTGGAGCTTCTATGACTAGGTTGTGAACAGATGGTTCATCTTTTGTATTCAACTTTCTAAATTTGGTTTTCTAGTATTGCATTCTTTTTGATTTGGAGATTTTGGAGTTCATGCTATATACTGTAATAAGAACTTGAAACTTTGACCTTGTTTGGTTGAAGTCTAAAATGACAATTTTTTATCATAATGTATAATATGATTGTAATTAATTATTATTGTTATTTTTCTTTTTGGCTCTTGACGTCAACTGTGTTGCACCAGCGTCAGTTGTTCAGCATGTTTAGTAGGAGATTATATACTTCTTTATATGTTTTTTCACTACACTGCTTGAAGCATACATTGCAAAGCCAGCTGTCTCCTTTGATGTTTTAAACTTCCATAGAACTTCCTCATGTTTAATCCCTCATTTTGTAATCCTCTAGTCTAATCTGTTGAATAGAAGGTCTGTCCTTTTATTTCCATAAAATTTCATCTTCTTTTATCCACTACTTTTTATTGTTCTTTACAATTATTTGCTGGTGATTTTCTGCTGTTTACTTTTCAATGAAAAACCTTTGGAATAATCTTGTGAATGGAAGGTTTGTCATTATCTTCAACCTTCTATTTTGATTAGAACTACTCATCGCCTGACGAGCAGCAGGTGGCACAGCCACCCGAGAACAACGCCGCCGCAAATGACCGCCAGCTTTAAGCCCTGACGTACGCAGTAGTCACGCTCTCTCAGACAACGATCACCTTCCTTGCCAATCTTGCAACTATCCTTCAGCAACAATAGAGGCCCCTTCCTCTGGCTCTACCTCTCGAGGGCTCAATTCCCCCACAAAGCGCAGAACAACTACCCTCTAAAGAGGTTAGCACCCACGTCGCCGGGGAAAGCCGGCCCGAAGTCTACCCTCCAGCCCCCCCCCCCCCCCCACACCTGTGAGCACGATCTTCTCGCTCGCCATAATGGCGGCGCCGGCACCTCGCTGCTACAAAGCCCCCAAAGTTAATGATTACAATGGCCTCATCGACCCGGCGCAGCACGTAAAGCGCTTTGAGAACGCCCTGGCGACGGGCGACCCCATCTTAGACGCGTGCAAGGGCCTCCTTTTCCGGAACACCTTGACGGGCCTGGCATTGGACTGGCTCGACGAAATCCCCCAGGGCTTCATCCAGAGTTTTCAACAATTCTCCGAGCAGTTTCGCACCAGGTTCGGCACGTTGATGACTACATCCTGAACGATCCACGAGCTCTGGCAAATAAGGCAGGGCCCCAACGAGTCCCTACGTGATTATTTGGACGGCTTCTCAACGCTTGGGGACCCAGTGATATGCCTGGGATAGAAAGAACCGTCGTCGAACATCGACTAAGCCTTAAACCTGGTGTAACTCCCGTTAGACAGAAGAAAAGAAACTTTGGTGGCGAGAAACAACGGGCGATCCAAAAGGAGGTCGAAAAACTACTTGCCGCCGGTTTCATCAGGGAGATGGCGTACCCCTCATGACTTGCAAATGTCGTCGTTGTGAAGAAAAGCTCAGGAAAGTGGTGGATGTGCGTCGATTTTACAGATCTGAACGAGGCTTGCCCTAAAGACTTCTACCCCTTACCGAAGATAGATAGATTCGTCGACTCTTCAGCAGGATACTCGGTAATGAGCTCCATTGATGTCTTCTCAGGCTATCACTAGATCCAAATGGCAGAGGAAGATGAAAAGCACACTTCATTCATCACAAACCAGGTGACGTTCTGCTATAAGGTCATGTCTTTCGGTTTGAAAAACGCAGGCGCTACGTACCAACGAATGATCGATGCCATCTTAAAAAATCAGAAAGCCGAAATGTGGAGGCCTATGTGGACGACATCCTAATCAAAAGCAAGAATGGGGAACATCTAAGCGACCTCCGCGAAACGCTGGACACCTGCCGTGCTTACAACATCAGGTTGAACCCACTGAAAAGCATTTTCGGTGCGACATACGACAAGTTCTTAGGCCACATGGTTTCGATCAAGGGAATCAAGGCAAACCTCGAAAAGATACAGGCTATCCTGGATATAGAACTGCCTCGAACAGTCCAAGACGTACAAAAACTAAATGGAGGGGTCACTGCCCTTAGCAGGTTCATATTCAGGTCAGGCAAGCGATGCCTCCCTTTCTTCAAGATCCTTCGGGGAGAGTACCCAACTTGGAACGACGACTGCCGACAACCTTTCGAGTCACTGAAAAGGTATCTGTTGTTGCCGCCGCTCTAATCCGCCCCACTTCAGGCCAAGACCTCCTCTTCTACCTCAGTGCCACTAACAGTTCGGTGTCGGCGGTACTCATCTGCGAAGAGGTAGGACAACGCCCTATCCACTACGTCAGCCACATTCTTCATGGCGCTGAGCTAAGGTACCCTCCTTTTGAAAAACTGTCTTTTGCACTGCTGCCCGCAGGTTGCGCCATTATTTCCAAGCCCACTTTATCAAGACGGTGACGGACTAGGCTCTCCAAAGAATACTCCACTCACCAGAGGTTTCCGGAAGATTGCAGAAGTGGACAATGGAACTCTCTGATCGATGTTGACTTCCTTGCCAGATCAACCTTAAGAGCCGGGTGTTTGCCGACTTCGTCGTCAAACTAACAACTACCAAACAACCTGAACTCCCCGAGAAGCAGCTGCCCTGAATCCTCCACGTCAACGAAGCCTCTGGCGAACACATCCAAGGGATTGGCATTGTCCTCACCAGTCCCTGGGGGCTCGGCTCCAGAGATTGGGAAAAATACAATTCCCCGTCACGAACAATCAAGCCGAGTACGAAGCACTCACGCCGGGTTCAAGCTTGCCAGGGGCCTCGGAGCACAGCACCTTCGCATCTATAGTGACTCAAAGCTGATGGTGAGCTAGGTGAATGGGACTTACCAGACAAAAGATAAGGTGCTTGAAAGATATCAACAATTGGCCAAGAACCTCCTGCGACATTTTGCTTAGGTGCTTCTATTTCACATTCCCCGCGAAATGAACTCGCTCGCGGACGAGCTGGCCAAGGGGGGAAAAAGGAGACACGCGGGATCTGGATGGACGGGATCTGCATCCGATGACTCGGAGGTTTTCGAGGTCGACTCTGGCTTCGGAAGCTGGATGGACGGGATCCAATACTATCTGTGGACTGGAGAACTTCCAAGTGATAGGCATCAGGCTCGCAAGCTTTGAGTGAAGGCTGCCAGATACATTTTATCGTAGGGGAAGTTATTCAGGTGGTGCTATTCCTTTCCCTTGGTGAAGTGCGTTCGCGAGGACGATTCGAAAACTATCCTCGAACAGATCCACTCCGGGGACTGCGGGAGTCATGCTGCCGGACGGAACCTTGCACTGCAAGTCCTGCGCCAGGGATACTACTGGCGAAACCTTCACAAGGACGCCAAGGAATTCAGCTGGAAATGCTCCAAGTGCCAAATGCTTCCATTTCGAGCTCCTGGCACAACCAACCGGTGCGAACGTCAGGAACTTCATCTGGACGCAACTCATATTCAAATTCGGCATCCCGCTCTCCCTGGTCTGTGATAATGGGACGACATTCACAAGTCGCGTTGTCTGAAGCCTTTGCTTCGAAAACGGCATCAATTTGAATTTTGCATGAGTTTGCCACCCCCAGTCAAACGGACAAGCTAAGGTAACAAATAAGAACTCCCTCAATACATTGAAGAAGCGAATAGAAAGGGTTGGCTCGTCATGGATCGTCGAGCTATCCACGGTGATTTAGGGTCTCAACTGCACCCCAACAGCGGCTACGGGTCAAACGCCTTTCTCACTCTTCTTCGGCGGAGAAGCACTCATGTCGGTTGAGCTCGAGGTTTACTTCCCCTGCGTCGAACATGCCAGCAGCTTCGATCCATCGGCTCTCATCTAATGGCAACGACAAAATAGTGATGCAAGGAAGCTCGAACTCGATCTTCTCGAGGAGAACAGGGAGGCAACCGCACTTCGCCAAGCCGAACACAAACGGCAGATCGAAAAATACTACAACAAACACATCTGGGAGGCCCTTTCAGGAAGGTGACCTTGTCCTGAAACTAAAAAACACCGCCGGCAGGGACATGACACCAGGCAAATGTGACCCAAACTGGGAAGGCCCCTTCACCATTTGTGATGTACTGGGACCGAACACCTACAAGTTGGCAAGGCAAGATGGCACCCTCCTTCCTAGGATGTGGAGCGGCAATGATATCAGAAAGTTCTACTCATAAAACAGTTTTAACCCACCTACAATGTCATGGATATTACATGAAATAATGGCCCTCTCAAATACTTTAGCGCTTAGGCGACTGGCAGTCAAGGGCACTTCCCTTCTCGAAGTCTCAGGCCTCTTAAATTTAACTTAGCGTCTAGGCGACTGGCAATCAAGGGTACTCCCCTTCTCGAAGTTTTAGGCCTCTTAAATATAACTTAGCGCTTAGGCAACTGGCAGTCAAGGGCACTCCCCTTCTCGAAGTTCCAGGCCTCTTAAATATAACTTAGGGCTTAGGCGACTGAAGTCAAGGGCACTACTCTTTTCGAAGTCTCAGACCTCTTAAATTTAACTTAGCGCCTAGGTGACTGGCAGTCAAGGGCACTCCCCCTTCTCGAAGTCCCGGGCCTAGTCCCAGGGCTCTTAAATATAACTTAGCGCCTACGCGACTGGTAGTCAAGGGCACTCCTCTTCTCTAAGTCTCAGGCCTCTTAAATCTTAGGCGAATGGCAGTCAATGACACTTCTCTTTTCGAAGTTCCAGGCCTTTTAAATCTAACTTAGCACCTAGACGACTGGTAGTCAAGGGCACCCCCTTCTCGGAGTCCTAGGTTACTTTACCTAACTTAGCAATTTTCCTCACATTAAGAATTTTGTACAAATGAGCAAAAGCTTATGAACAAAAACATTCTATTAATAAAAACATTAACAAAGATCTGGAATACAAAATTTTACAACTCACTATCCCTCCTCGAAGTCTCGGAGGGAGAATTTATTTCAATGTCGGCTCCCAGAGTTTGGGGAACATCCTCCAAGGGGTCTCGCGAATGGAGAGGCGAAACGGCCAGAAGCTCCTCTTCGGTCCCCTTTCCCCGAACACTCGGGCCTTCTTCCAGCATTTGGGTCCCCTCCGTGATCTCCTCAGCTCTCGTCATTTTTGGCTTCGGTAGGCGGGATGGCCACCTTCAGGTTCGGAACAAAGGCGAACATCCGCTCCAACCTCTCTGCCAACATCTTGAAGTACGACACTGGTATGAGCGGCTTCTTGAACGGATGCACTCATCCATGTCCAACCCTTCGAGATCTTCGCGGCTCACTACTCCCCGGTCAAGGAGAACCGAACCCAGCATATTCACCAAACTCTCAAGCGCCTCCTTGACAAGCTCCTTCAGCTTAAGCGAATGCCGAAATTTGTCTACTCCTTCCTGGCAGGCCTTTGCGCGGATCTGATTGAGCGCCTTCTCCAAAAACCGCTGGAGCTTGGCCTGCCGACGACTGGATTTCTCCAAGCCCCGCATGGCCGAACAGAGATGTTTTTCGGCTAGGCGACGTTGACACTCCGACTCCAGGTATCTAAGTTCCCACTCTTTTGCACTCCTCTCTTGTGCCATGGCCTTCTTGGTCAGCACCACTTGCGTCTCCTGGAGCTGCAAAACACGTGTTAGGGAAAGTCAAAACCCGAAAACTCTAGTTGGAATCTTACCGCACTTAGCAACTCGGCAGTCCTGGCGCCAAGTCTGATCACCGAATTGGGTCGCTCTTCGGGAACGCCTCGTGGGGGCTCATCCCTAAGGGCACCCTCGGACTCTTCGGCGCTCTGGTTGCCCGAAGCCGACGCCTCCCTAACACTGGAATCCGCTGAGCCTTCGCACCCCTCGCGCTGCTCTGCGGATTCGTCGCTGACCTGCACGTCATCAATGTAGGCCAGGTTTGGCTCACCCTCTTCAGAGACGGCGGCCGCCGCCGAAGAGATCCCCTCTGCGGGTGCTCCTGACGCCACCCGGGTCCTCTTCACCAGTAGCTGGGAAGGACCATCATGAGGAACCCTTTTGCTCCCGATTTGCTAGAGACGAAACCAACCCAGTTCGAGCTCTGGCCGACTTGCAGGACAGAGAATATGAATACTGAGTCAAAATCGAGAAAGGGGAAGCCTTGAAGCCTTACCCGTATAAACCTGCACGTCGTCTTCCAACTCCTACAGGTAGTCCTCTACGTCGTGGACACGCTTTTGGATCTCGTCCACCGCTCGAAAATGCGGATCTTCGAAACCGATTCCATCCCCCACAAACCTTGCCTCGCCAACTCTTCGGGGGACAACAAAGCTCACCCCCCCGGCTCGGTGAAAAAGAACCTCTTGTACCAGTCTGCAAACCCGGTGTCTCTTACCTTGAACACCTGGCAGTACTTACCTTTCAAGACGAAGCACCCATGCAGACGGGCGTTCGCCTCGCACCGAAAGACCGCCTTGAAGATTTCTATATCCCAAGGAATCCATCGATGCTACAGCTCTTTAATGAGATAGTAGATCATGGTGATCGCGTTTGGGGGAAGCTGCATTGGGATGATGCCGAAGTGGTTGAAGATATTCACGAACTCCGGCTGGAAAGGGAGGAACAGCCCGCCGCGGAGATGATGGAGGCAGACCGCAATCTTCCCTTTCGGCATGGTCTTAAACGTTGCTTCCGCCGAAGGGAACACTAGCCCAACCTCCGGGTTCCTCCCCCAGACCTGTTGTAGCTCCGCATCGAAAGTATGCGGAGGAAGAGAGCACCGCTCCCCGCGAACAGCACGGTAATCGTCCCACATTTCCTTCACTCGGCTCCGCGATTTCTTGGCCATTGCGAGTCTAAGGAAACGATAGTAGTAAGGACCCATTACCGGACCAATAGCCTTTTTATAGTCTGTAATCCAACGGTTCTGCTCCCTGAGGGCGAAATCTGACCGTCTGATTTTAGTAACCTAGGTGCCTAGACCTGTCGGGCGCACACGCCTTCTCGATTCCCCCAACGGTCACATCGCAAATTTCAAAACTCACGCAAAAAGAGAAAGAAGGGGGCGTTCCATTAAACAAATTCCCTTTTTACAAGTTTGCCATTCAAAAAAAAAAGAAAGAAAAGAAGAGAGAAGAAAGAAACGAAAAGCTTAGGGAGAAAGCTCGAACTCGGCGCTGAAAGGAGGCCTCGAATCGCTCGAGCGAAGTCCGTTCGGCGAATGTTCTCCTCTCTTAATTCTTTGACCCTGGCCTCCAGAGCGACTTTCTCCTTCTTCAGCTCTTCGATCTTGAGCGTCGCCTCCTCCAAATTGCCCTCATCCATGCTCTTGGCTACATTATCGAATAGAAACATCGCCGCACCAGTCTCTTTTTCCAAGGCCAAGAATGACTCTCAGCACAGATCCACAAGTATTTATTAGAGTCAGGGAGCCTACGTGGCAGCTGTCAGGCATGCGCGTCACGGCTACCGGGGGGGCATGTTACATTCGGATCGGCACCGCCGCATCTGGAGTGTACACGTGAAGGCTTGCGTGGCATTGGCGTCACAAGTGCTTAGCGACGAACGAAGGGGATCTCGAGGCGAAAGGCTATTGACGAAGAGGCCACGCCGAAGAGCCCACGACGAACAACCTGCACGCAACATGAGGTACAGGACTCCATACCGCTTTTAAGAGGCATGACCCCTCTCCTCCTAGACAGTACTATCCGTACAACTGAGGTCATGACGCGCCAGCCTAGCAGACATCATTGGCCTGACACCAGAGATGGAGCCCATTCCCCTGAAGTGACTTTCCGAAAACCAGATCAGAGTATAAAACCCCATTGTAATTGGGAGAAGGAGGGAGATTTTTTTTTTCTCTTTGGATTCTGTCAAAACTTTTCTCGGCTCCACCTTCTTCCCCACCTCATTGTTGTTAGGTTGTAAAAAAGCATACATTAGTGGAAATCTTTGAAACCGCCCGAACGGCGTCGTGGTTTTTCCGCTTAGTCGGTTTTCCACGTAAAAATTCCTCTTTCGATCTTCTGGTTGATTTCGAGCCTCAACAGGTAGTAAAGCTTCTGTCCTAAGTATTGCTTTCAATTTCAAAATTTGAGTGTACATAAATGAGCTTACTAGTAAGATGACTTCAAATAATTGTAAATTAATACACTGGGGTTACTTAAACTTATCAGTATAATTTCATATCACATAAGCAAATGAGATGCATATGGTATGTAATACATTTATATACCCCATCGAATCATGTGGCCTATGATGGAATATACACGAACAAACAGATAACATATAACCTGTTGGCTAGAGGTTTGAAAAATCCTCAAAGAAAAATAGAAACTTATATCTTAACCAAGATTTGATCCCATGCAAATCCCATCATAGGCCACATGAAATGGCCTTCAACACCAAAAAGGTCTTTCCACATGAGTTGTGGTTCTCAGATAATCAGAGAAGGATATAAAACCCCATACAACACTTGGCTAGGCTTCAAATAGTACTTGCAGTTAAACACTGATAGCAGGTACACATATATGCAATGCTATTGTTCTGTGTACTAGCCACTGTGACCTTTTGATCATATAACTTGTCTTCTTTGCACACGCCACATGTAATCATTAAACAACACGTATAGCTGAAAAATGAGTTGGCTTTGTTAGTCGATCTACGATCACCCAAATTGTATCATTTCCATTTGTTGCTTTTGGCAATCCCATAATAAAATCCATAGTTATGTCTCCCTCTTCCTTTTAGGAATAGGAAGCAGTTGTAGCTCACCTCTAAGCCTTTTATGCAAAATTTGAATATTGTTTGGAACGTCGACCTTAAGCTAGTAAGGTGTAGGTGCAAATTAAATTATCAACCTGATGCCTAGTTGACAATGACTCAATCCAAGTTACACATTGAGTTGGGTCAACAGTGGCCAGGGCATGACAAATTACTTGCTTTATCTATAATTAGTGGTACTTGCTTTGAGTTTCAAGATATTGGGAGTGCACATGAGCAGTTGTCATACATTGGTAATTTTAGCAAGAAGTATTAATATACAAGCGGTTAGTGGTGGCTCTTAATCATTGGCTTAGGCTTTTGCGTTAACTGGTGTCCAGTCATTTATGTATTGGGCCATAGTTGGCCCCCTTGATTTCCCCTCCAACACATTATGAGAAGGAAAATTGAACTATGGGAATAAGAGTTCAGATTTTCCTGAGAGGCCTGCTGGGTCGAGCATTTTCTCTGATTTCCTTTTCAATTTATTATTATTGTTATTGTTATGTTATTATTATTATTATTTTTAACAAATATTGTCTTAAACTGAATACAAAAAGAAAATGAACTCATAGGAAGCTGGATGATTCCGTAATTGTTGAGTCATTTGAAGATGTGGGTCTTTGTAGAAGACCATGTCAAAAATCTTGTCATTATGTCTGCACTCTCACTTTCTTCGCTGCACACTTGCGTCAAGCCATTAACCCAATAGTTGACGAATAGCTTCTGCCAGCTTTGTTAAGGGATTCTGGTTATTTGTTCAGTTTAGCTCCCTGAGGAAAGCACATTTAATTAGAAAAATAGAAGCTAGCTATTCGAATGGTTTCTATATGAAAACATGCGATCATTCAACATAGAATTTTATATGTGCTTTATGACAGTAATTACTTCTTTCACAAATCTTTAGCTTATTCTTCTTTAGACAACCAAGTACTTTTGTGGCACAAGAGCTAGTCAATCTATCTCTTTGTAATCCAGATCATTGAAGACTCTCAGCAAAAGTTTTTTTCTGGTGGTAAAACCAGTAGAAGAGCCATTGAAGCTCTTCATACCTCGTGAGATATATTTAATTCTCACTAGCTTCTCTCTTTTCACAATGTGTAATTCATGTATCTGTTTTTATATGAAAAGTTATAAGAATGCACGTATTGGTAAGGACTTTTCCATACATTAAAATTGTAAGCATTTGTCTGGCAGAAATTTTGATTTGCTTTTCATCAAACTATCTGACGTTTTTTCTGGTTCTTTTTCTAGACTTGCTTGTCTTGTTGAAAAAGGCAAATATTAAGATATGAAACCTTTGAGAAGGCGGTTTAATGGTTGTTCGCTGCCTCAGTTGTTCTTTGGTGGG
The DNA here is from genome assembly GCA_002786265.1 of Apostasia shenzhenica. Classification (NCBI taxonomy): domain Eukaryota; kingdom Viridiplantae; phylum Streptophyta; class Magnoliopsida; order Asparagales; family Orchidaceae; genus Apostasia; species Apostasia shenzhenica. The sequence goes on from KZ451998.1 coordinate 757,902, forward strand.
TGGGTTTGTGGTGTATGATAGTCAGCATTGAATGGTAGACGGCCAACCAACTTCACCCTGGAAAAGTGGTTACATTATTTTTCATACACTTCCTTCTGTGATCTCCAGGAAGATGATCCTGATCACTGCATTTTTTAGCCGAATTTTTGCCAGCTGAGTTCAGCTTTGTCTCTTTTCTCTTTCGATTAGCCTCATATTCCTTATTCTTGTGTGATTTTTTTCAAGATCCTTATGCTGTCAGCCGCCCTGACTTGAAAATCCAGTGAGTTCACAGAACTTACGTTTGCGAAGCTAAATTCTAGGCACAATACATGCTCATATTGATTGTTAAACTTGGTTTAAGTCAAGCAATTACCTAATGCACCTGAATGGCTTGATTGTTTCTGATTATCGTTGATGATGTTGCAAATAGATAATCAATCCATTACTTGAATTTTTCTAGTTTACTGTCACTGTTGGAATAGTTATGCATGTATGATCATCTCTCGATCAAAACAGGAGAAGAGATTCCATTTAGGTAGTAACTTGCTATCTTCCATTCATTTGGCTGTTTTTGAAATATTAGTTGGGAGAAGATTAAAAAAAAAATTGTGGAAAGAGGGTAAAGAGTTATGCTGGGAGAAAGGTCATTAGTTATATTCACTATGTGCTGCTTGAACTTTTAAGTCCAATAGAGCAAACAGAGAGCAGCAGTGCAAGGTTGCTGTAACTCGCACATACTATATCTTATCGTATCGTTTTTTCGGAGATTTGTAATTCAACTGTGATAATCAAATCCCAACGAAAAGGAGGAGGAATAGGCAGAAGAGATGGGAGCATTATAACTGAAATCCAGAATGTAGACAAGCCAAAGCCTGGTTACCAATGCAGTATTGCAGCCACCTTTCAGTATGCAAGTGCAGCTCTTCTGTGTACATTACTTCCCTTTTAGCATCATATTTTTCTTCTTTCAGCTTCTAGCATTTTTCTAAACTTCTAATGCATAACTTCTCTCAGATTTTCTCATGCATTAGCATTTTTCAGTGGAAACAGCATTAAGTTGTGACCCTTGATTCGGCCCAAATTGTTTTAATTCGGGTCAATCAAGTTACTCTTCTTGTTCGCGTTCGGAATGATTAGACGTAGGTGGCTTTTCAAGTCCGCCGTCAGGTTCGAAAATTTTGACCTGTTTTGAATTTTCTGTTCTATATCTTGGATTATCTATGTCTGTTAAATGTAGATGCTCCGAGAACAAGTTGTGTTGATCCATTAATGGTTACTTTTTCTTGATATATCTGTCAACCTCTGAATTTCTATTGTTTCTTCGAAGTTCTTGTTATTCGCTTTCATTTTCTTTAAAAATCCGCGACCTGTGTTCGTTCTTGTCGCTGTTTTGAAGTCAAATTCCTAAGCTAGCTTGTTGACATTCTGGTGTAGATTTCATGCTTTTGTGTTATTCTTTTGCATATATTTTATTGGGTAAATTACATAAGGGCTAATGAGATTGAAAAGGTATTGTAAATTGATTTTAATTTTTTAAAAAACTAAAATTGAGTTCTTGTAGTTATAAGGGTCTTCCAGAACGGGCCTTTTATTTGGTGAGTAACATTGATGAAGCTGTTGTGAAAGCTATGAACGTTCCAGACTAACAGATTCGGTTCCATAACCATGAGTTTCAATGCACAAGATGTAGCATTCGTGTAGTTCAAGAGAATCTAGCTACAAGAGAACCAAGAACAAAGGGATCGCTTGGATCCCGCCAGTGAATAAAAAGCTCGATCTTCATTGGATCTCACCTGAATCACCCCATCTATCCTTTTGAGGAAATGTTTGGTTTCAAACTCCGATTCGAAGAGGAGTATGCCATGCCAATGTGCTTTTCACAATGCCTTTCAAATCCTCCCAGTCATTATCCTACTGTAATAATTCTTGCTAAGATCAACGGGGTGGTTTGGCACCTCTGTGGTTGTAGTATGTTCAAAGGGTTGAGCTATATTGGAGGCTTTGGGAAAGTTGAAATAGGAGAGCACTCATCTTAGGGGTGGGCTTCCTACTTAGATGTTTTCAGCAGTTATTTGCTCCACACTTGACTACCCAAGAGTATTTAGCCTTACGAGGTGGTCCTTGCTGATTCACACGGGATTTCACGTGTGCCATGAACTAGCTAGCTCTGGATTCGTCTGGCATTATCCGCTAATTTTTCAACACCAGTCGATTCGAACCTCCACTTAGTTTCACAGGTTCTTATGCATTACTTTTCCGTCTGCCACTAGAAACACCACTTTCCATCTGACTTGCATGTGTTAAGGGTTTTTTTTTCACTATTCAAAGATCGGCCCTTTTTATCTTTGTGTTTTCACGTTGAAATTTCTTTGTAGATGAAGAGATGTTAAAGGACTTATTGCTTCCCGGGCAGCAAGGGTCAGAGGACAATCACTCATTCTTAAAACTAGTATTCTGAAGACCAAAGTGTCAGGTAGAAAAGGGGAGAGAGCCCTTAGGTGGAGGGTGAAGGCCTCCTTCCGGGGAGGCCCGATCTTAGTGTCTGTCCACCTCACGCCTATACGAGGGATTATGCATGGGTATATTAAAACTGTGCTTTCAAGTAGCATTGCTGTTATTTTTTTGCGGCATTTATTGTTGCTGGAAGTATGTGGTTCCCTTATACCCCTACACTCGAGGGCCAATCTCTGTCTAGCCCGAGAAAACCTTTACATGCCTCTGTTGCCTTTTGAGAGGTCGGCGATTGCTAACAATTTTGGCTTCATGCAGGTGAGTTGCAGCCTGCAATCCAAACTGAGGATGGGTTTTGGAGTTAGCTCACCCTTTAAGTTAGTTGAAAGATTGTTATCGGCTCACGGACGCAAGATGACCTTGCTTTTTCAGAGTAAGGGATAGAGAAAATACCTTGAGCCAATGTCTGAGTACTCGTAACTTCGGGAGAAGGGGTGCTGAGCACTGTAACCTCCTTTTTGAGGAGGCACCCTTTCTCCTGAAGTTACGGGACTATTTTGTTGTCTGAATTATTTTTATATTTTAAAGAAGGGTAAATTATATTTGGGTTTTTGAATTTAAAGTATAATAACACTCATGTCTACGCTTTTAAAATTTAACATTTGGATCTTTGATTTTTAAAAGAGTTAATGGTAATTTTAAAAAAAATTAATAATAAAAAAATAAAAAAGAAATTATTTGATATTTTATTAAACCTCAGGAACCCTGATGTTATAATGTGGACCTGTGCATTATTAAGTCTTAAACTCAGGGACTTGGGTGTAATTTATTGAATGTAATAAAATGCCTTATAACAAAATTACATAATTGTCCCTTAACCTTATTGTTTTTCTCTCCCCTCCAATCGACTTGGCGGGGAGAAATTATTGCGTCTTGGCGGGGAGAAATTATTGCGTTTGGATGGTGCTCCATCCAGACGTTCAATCAGAGGGAGTCACGTATTTTGGATCCAGCTGTATTGTACATGTGGCGTCCTCTGATTGGCGTCCTCTGATTGGCGTCCGGATGGAGCACCATCTGGACGCAATAGTTTCTCCCGGCGGGAGGTTATCAAAGCAGGGGCCGAACCTGGATCCCACGAAGCAGCAGCCCTCACTTCCAGTTCAAGGCCCTGACCTCCACCAGCCTCATCAGCACCTCCCCTCCTTCGCCCTCCTCGCCGCTGAAGAACTTCCCCAGCTCCACCTCCATCCATCCGTCGCTCCTCTCCCTCGGCATAAGCTCGGAGTTCTCCTCCCTGGCAGGCAGCCGTGGCAACAGGCAGATGTTGCATGGGGCTGCAGCGAGATCTCCCTCGGCCTCCACCGTCGCTTGCTGCGCCGGCGCCGTCAGGCCATAAGCGCCCTCCGCGATCTTGAAGACGAGGTAAGCCGCATATTCTGTCATCGGGGAGAGCTCATGTCGGCAAATCCGGCCGCTAATATCCAGCCAGCAGACGTCCAACAGCTCTGCTATCTCTTCAAATCTGAAGTTAAGTAGGCATGTTCAGCATTTTTTTTTTATTTATTAAAATTCTGCAGAATATTTTTATATTTTATATTGGCAATCGATCGGCGTATATATCATCTGTAGTTAAAGAGGGCGGAGAGTGATAATCAGGTTATATTCCAAAAAAAAATTACTGGAATAAAGTACTGCTCCTGACAGACTTCTAAGCTGATAAATAAAAGAATACAACAAATCGTCCCACATTAAAAATGAATGAGAGATTTTGAGCTATATAAGTAAATAATATAATCCTAAATAATAGAGATATTTTTTATTACAATGAAAAACTACATAGTTAAGTCTAGATGAATTTTTGAGAAATACTTAGGTTATATAATTTCCTAAAGCCAAAATAGACAATAACTCTATATCATGAGATATTACAATGTCATCTTATATATATTTTAATATAAAATTTTTATTTTATTTATTTATGCATAATTTATAAAATATGATTATCAATTTTATTCAAATTCAAAATAAATTTTAATAAAAAAATTATTTCTCATTGTACATGTTTCTTAAGACGATCAAAATCCTTTTAACTTGTTATCCCGGAGTTTCAAATTTGTTGAGTTTGACCTGAACACAAATCCGATTGGATCCTGATCTTCCTGATTAATGAATGAGTTGAAACTTATGACTCGAGTTTAACTCAATTATTTATACTATCTATTATAATTGATCTTAAACACACTCTCTATCTCTCCCGCAAAGGTGCGCGTTTGCGTGGAGGGTGGCAGACTGCCTGTGCTGGCCACCCCCCCCCCCCACACACACACACTCTCTCTCCCCTGCGCAGGCGCGCATGCACCTGTGTGGAGGGTGACAGGATGCCAACGCTCGTCCCCCTCTCTCCTTCATAGTTGCGTAGGCCTGTATAGAGGGTGGCAAAACGCTGGTTCCATTCTCATTCACTCTCTATCTTTAGAACCAATGAGCCCATGATGGCAAGGCGGCGCTGGAGAGGCGATGGCAACGAGGTAGTGACAGTGAGATAGCATCGGCAAGGCGATGATAACGAGACAGCGATGAGTAATAATAAAAAATTTGTAATGGCATAAATTTGAAAATTTAAAGTGTTAAAGGGCAAAATTAAAAATCTGTTAAAACCAACATGACCTTCTTTATAATATTAGGTAAATTGTATAATTTTTAGTAAATTTTTAAAAAATTATAAACTAAATAGTAATTATGAGTTAATTAGAAGTATCTTTCAATAATTAACTAAAAAAACATTGACATTGGAGGAGCTCTTGAGAATTAAAAGCAAAGAAAATAAAATAAAGTGTTGAAGGGAAAAAATAATTTGAAAAATTTTTGTGAATTTTTAAAAAATATGTATTATGTGAAACAAAATTAATTATATTAAAATTTATATTAGATGTGAAATAAATTTGATTAATTTATTTTTATTAAATATGAAAAAGTGATTTTTTAATATTAAAGTAAGTATAGAATGAAATATAAAATAATTTTTATATTTTTTGTAAGTACTTTTTTTTTATTTTTTATTATAATTGAAAAGTATAGTGACAAAAGGTTTTAAAATTAAATTTTTTAATTTCAAACAAGCTCTTTTCTCACTGCTCTACAACAAATTAAAATTTTTAATTATAATTATTTTAGCCAAACTAAAACAATTGTTAGCAAATAAGACAAAATAAAAATCTCTAATATAAATTTTTAGAGCATACACAATAATGTAAAATTTAATAAAATGCATCAGTAATTTGTTTCATAAATTTTTTTTAAAATATTATATAAAATAATATAATTTTATCAATTTTTTGTGTCTTTGTTGTAATTATTCTTAAAAATTACTCAAAAATACTTCAAATTTGAGATAATTGCAATTAGGGAAATTACGGAAGCGTAAAGCTGAAGAAAGCGCATACTGTGATTTTGATTCAGGCAGGGAAACCCACGCCCAGTAGCGCCGATCGTCGCCCCAGATGATGGAGAGATCCCTCGCGCCTAGCTCGAAGCACTTGGATCCCCTCTCTCGCTCCAGCCAGAAGCTCTATATGAAGAGATCAACGCAAGATTCCGATCAGATATAGCAGTCTAGAGAAAGGGGCTGAGAAGAGAACCGACCTTCCGGCCGCCATCGATGAGGATCGGGCGGTCGCAGAGGCGGAGGTAGAGTTCTTTTTTGGAGGCGAAGCTGGGGGGATCGCGGGATCTCGAGAGGATGGAGATCAAGTCCGGCGGGAGGAAGCGGTGCCAGACGGCATCCGAGAGGGCCGACGAGCGGAAGGCGGCGGAGACGGCGGCGGAGCGGCAGGAGTCGCGCGGCGATGTGAGGGAGATGATGAGGGACAGGCATTCCTCCGGCAACCGCGAGAAATCAAACCTAGCGGTTTCCGCCATCTCCGATCTAGGTATGTTCCTTCGCTGCCAGCTTCAGTGGTTATATGGATTCCTTGTTAGGGCTTCGTCGTCTTCCTTAGCGATGAAGATTGAAGATAAAAAAAAAGGGAGCGCTGACTAAGCTTGGAAGTGATGTTTATTGTTGGCACTTTTGGCACTTTCCAAAAGCCTAGGGCTGCTTATTAGACCAGTTCGACCAGTAACCGGTCCGAAACCGATCCGATAAGAATCGATTCCTGGTCGAAAATGGGTTGAACCAGACCAATTCTAACCGGTTTCGGGCCGCAGAACCGGTCCGGATTGGCTCTGCTAATGCAGAACCGATTATCCGGTTCCGAACTGGTTCGGTTCCAAAATTAAAATATATATATATATACATATATATAATGTTTGGGTGCAGCGCTGCGTGGGCGCTGCCCCCAAGCATTGCAGCTGGCAGCATTAATGCTTCAGTTGCAGTGGATAAAATTAAATATTTTTTTATTAAAATGGAACGGTCAGTTTAACGTTTTGCTCCCAGCAACAGTCAAATGACCATTTTAAACTTAAAATGACTGTTTTAAGGTCATTTTAAAATTTCTAACATGTATTAAACTCCCTATAAATAGTAGAAATTTGTAAAGGGAATTTCTAGAATTTTTATCAAATTTTTCTACTCTTCTGCTTTATCAAAAAGTCTGCAAATATATTTTAATGGCTTCCCAACGTCTATTCTTTAGCATTCCTTCCTCAAGTCACTAACGAAATGTAGATCTGAATTACATTCCAAAACTCGATCATCTTCCTGCACTTGGTGAGAACTTTGATGAAACTTCAGAAGCTGATCTCGACCTATCTGCCGAACATGATCCTGAGGCAAGTGAAGATGTGGCACCGGCATTTCCCGTCAACTCAATCTTCCAGTGTCTCTAACAAATCTCGGACGAAACGCAGTAAGGTATGGGATTTTTTTGAATTAGAAATTAAACCTAGTAGCAACTCGGAGAGACCCGAATACGTTGCTATTTATAAAATTTGTAAAAATCAATACTCATACAAATAGCGTGGTACCGGTGGTGGAACTGGTACATTTAACTAGCACCTAGTTAGATTTCATAAGTTTGATAAAAGAACTTGTCAACCTACTACTGTAGAACCAACTCAAACACAATTGAATACTCAGAGTGGAACTATGTCATGGTCATTTAGAAATGATAAAGCACGTAAAAGTTTAGTTCAATTTATTGTACGAATCGAACAACTATATAAAATATGTGAAAATGAGGGATTTTTAAAATATATTATTCAATATTTACAACCTCAATATAACCGTATTTTTAGGCATACACTTAAAAAAAATTGTATGTCAATGTACGAAAAATATAGGAAATCTCTTATTCAACACCTCCGTAACATTAAGTATAGGGTTAGTTTAACATTCGATATTTAGACTTGCATTAGTAGCGCAAGTTATTTAGTTGTTACTTATCATTGTTACTTAGCTAGTTTAACAATGAAGAATGTAGAAATGGTTATTATCTTTAGATATATTAGATAATGCTCATATAGATTCAACTATTTTTTCTTACATTCATAATGTTTGTAAAATTTATGGTATAGAGAATAAAATTTTTTCTATTACTTTGGATAATATCTCAAATAATAATTCTGCAGTAAATGTTTTACAATAATTTTAAAACCTTCATTTTATGGTTTTCTTTTTCGTGTTAGATGTGCATATCATATCATAAACTTATGTGTTTCTAGTGCTTTTAATTTCGAACATTTAATTATCGATAAATTTAAGTATGCTGCAAAATGGATTCGTTTAAATTCAAATATTAGGCGTAAATGGAAACGTGTTTGCGTAAGTACTGGAAAAACATTTGTAAAATATCCATTACCCATAGAAACTAGATGGAATTTACTTCATCGTTTATTCGAATCACTTTTACTGTACGAAGATTTGCTAACTGTTTTTTACAATTCATATACACTTATGACTTTCAATTATGCTCTTATGATTGCATTTTTTTAAGTTTTTGAATTAAAGGAGTCTACTGAAAGCTTTTCAGGTTGTTATTATTCAAATATTAATTTTTCAAAATCATGGATCTATGTGGTATTAAGTTTTAAACCAAGGACCTAGTATTATGGTTAAGTTCATATTTAAATTATAGTTGGCTTGTCGATCATAACTCGGTTGACCTTGCACGTTGACCACTACTCGCTTGTTGTTCACAAGTTTGTATTGTTGATTCTTCATGTGTGGTGTTGGTCCACTTGCACACCCAAGAGGGGGGTGAATTGTGTGTAATTAGAATTTTAAAATTTAATTAATATATATACAACAACAACAACAACAACAACCAAGCCTTAATCCCACAACCAATATATTTATAATTAATATATATATTTAAAAAAAAAGTACTTTTAAAGCTATTTATTATTGTGAGGCCTTTATTATTTTCAAGCAAGAGCGTTCAAGTAAATCTTTTCAGCATGAGCAATTGAGTAATTGAGTAATTTTAAAGTGGCACCTGCAAAAGAATAACTAAGAGTAATATGTATATATGTATATATATATATATATAGATAGATAATATATAAAGTTATACTTAATATAAATATAAATATATATATATATATAATTTACCAATATATAAGATGTGAAGTGTGTGAATATGAGTTTTTTTTCTAAATAATAATAATATATTATATGGTATATTATATAATAGATATATGTATATATATTAGTACTATATATATTATATGTATATATGTATATATATATGTAATATGTACACAAAAAGAATAAGATAACAAAAAATCAGAGAAAAAAAATTACAGAGAAGTAAACGGTAGTGTGCAAAAGAAAAAAAATACAATAAGTAAATGTTAGTAAAAAAAATGCAGAAAGTAAATGTTAGTATTACTGTAAATAAATATTAGTAGTACAGGAAAATAAATGTTAGTGGTATAAGAAAGTAAATGTTAGTGGTATAGAAAAATAAATATTAGTAAGTTAGATTCAGTAAGTAAAATTATAAAATGTAAATTTGGTGATTAACTAATTTAATTATAGTGGGATGGATAAATCAAAGTATTTCTGATCGTCGGACGTTTTCTGTTAGGTAAATTAAATTTACCTAATGTACTGACCCGATTCTATTCCACTGTTATAATTAAGTTATTTGGATCATTGGTTATGTTAATTAAATTTGGAGGCGAGTAGGCCCAAACTTTAATTAACAACCTACCAATTTTAGTTATTTCACAGAATTTGGACAATTTAAATTATTAAATATTTTGAATTAACTCAATTTATTATGTCCAAAATCTTATCACTGAAATTTTACTTTGAGACTTTGAAAATAAAATAACTTTCAAGTACACCAGCCTTTAAATGGTATAAAAAATATAATACAGAAGTGAAAGAAGACACGATGTATAGTGGTTCGGTTATTTTCTTGCCTAGTCCACTCCCCTTTGTTCCTCCTTTGGGGTTTCACTATCCCAATCTTATTATGGCCAAGCTCAAGCCCTAATACAAAGAGAAAACTTATGTCTTTTCTATCCAAAGATACAAACCAATCTCTAAATCTTTTTTACTGAGGGAAAGGAATAACCTCACCTCTCTTTTTACTTGAGGACAAGTAAGAAAAACCCCTCTCCGCGCAGGGAGACTCAAAGCCAAAAATGAGAATAGAAAATAATGACCCTTATGGGTCGTACAAGAGATAAATTAGCTCAATTTGAAATTTAATGAAAGCTCTATATGCAAGAAAGTCAACTCAACTTTTTGAAGAAAATTTTAGTATTATCTTTCTCATTGTTCTGTGAAATATAAAGAGAAGAGAAAGAGAGATCAAACTCGATGAAATATTTCTATACGATATAAAATCAAGTAAACAGAAACTTCAAATACTTTTCTAGAAAATAATACTTAGCAAAAACATTTAAAACTTTTTTTGTAGATACAGTCTCATCTAAGTAGTGTATTGTAACAATGTTGGAATTATTTGAATTTTGTACGATTTATAAAAATTAAAAAGCCGAGAAACAAAAATAAAATTTCAGAGAAAAATTCGTTCACCAAAAAATTCTAAAAAAAAAGCTTTAGATAAACTAAAAGCTGAAAGAGGTACTAAAAATTTCAAGTTATTTGGAGCTGAAATGAGTAGTACAAAAATTCGTGAATCTTTAAGAAAAATCGATTCGGAGAGAAAACAGAAAATACCCGATTGAAAACACCTCCGGATCCAAGAACTCCTAGAATCGACTCCTAACGTTGTGAACAGAAACTTTAAGCTTTGGGAGAGGATTTTTCAGCTTAAGAATTAGAGAGCTTGAAGATTAAGTTGGCCAAAGAGAGGTATTAACTCAAAATCTCCCTTATTTATAGATGAAATGAGTATAACTTTTCATAAATTAATTGGGGACAAAACCAGCCACTTAGCATGTTTTATAGCTGATTTTAAGGAGTAAAAGAAGGAAATGAGAATTTAAAGTATCAAGTAATTCAAAATATCGAGTTTTGTACTAGTTGAAAGCATCCAAAATCGATCACAAAAGCATTTCATGAAATTTAATTAATATATTTTTGTAAGTAATTATTTAATTTTATTTATAATTTTTTTATTCATTTATTATAAGTAGTATATGTATATATATATATTTTTGAAAATAGATTTTATCGATTCAAATCGAAGCGATATGTTGAATAGTAAAATTATTGATTAAATTCAATCAAGAATTTCAAATATTGAAGATCAAAGAAAACACGTCATTAAAAAAAATTTACTCGTATAACTTAAAATTTTTCGAAAATCTCAATTCATCCGAAAATAAATAAAAAGCAAAAAAAAATCACAAATAAATTTAATTATATTTATTCTAATTTTCTCCAGATAAATGAGCCATAAATTTTTACACTTACATGATGGTCTAAAATTTTATAGCAAATGCATCTTTGAAGTTGACTTTTCGACTTGATGCTTCTTTTCTCAGCGATCTTGATCAACTTCATTTCTTTTTATTCTTGGCTTGATTTCATCAATCTTGAGTCAAAATCATCTCGACGATCATCCTTCTTGATCCTGAAAAGCTTAAGTACAATATATACTAATATTTAAAAAATAATTAATCGAGTATATTATTAACGTGTTTGTTTTCATCAAAATCGATAAGAGTTCAACATGTGATATTGAATTTTGATATTTAACGTGTTTAAATTAATTATATACTAATGAAATTATGTAATATTTTTAATCACAGAAATATATGTATTATTAGTGTCAAGTTGGATAGTTGGAGACGTTTTTGTACCTCATGGTTAAAAAATTGTTGAGAAATGATCAAGATTTGAAGATCAAGTGGAGCAATTTTATCTCTCATAATCGATCTATGCCATTGTATCTTTCATTTTTATTTGAGAGTGAATATATTATGAGGTTGATCTTGTATGTTAGAATAGGTTGGATGTGGATTTGAGCACTTAGTATTTCATACTTATTAGTTAGATCATTTAAAAATTAAAATTAGCTTATGTGTGCTGCTTAGTAGTAGTGAGGTTGACCTGGAGGCTGGTCGTAGGCTCTACTAAGCTCCAGGGTGGCTGGAGGTCGGCTGGAGGGTGGCCTGTTGTATTGCGGTCGACCCTCCAACAACAACCCTTGATAAAAACTTGGGATTTTTTTAGGTCGTTTTGGAGGCGATCTCAGTAGGGAGGTTGACTTTGGAGATAACCGTTGGCCTATTTTGAATCTCCAACAACTAATTATGGGTCAATTTGAGGTCGGCTTTCAGACTTATTCCAAGCCATTGGAGCCTTCATTATTTAAGGAGATGAGATTTTTTAAGGCATTTTTCTTAGCTCATTGAATACACTACTTGCTCTAAATAACTTCTGTCATTTTTCATAATTCTAAAGTGAATAAAGTATTCAAGTAAAGATTTAATCAAGTGCTCAATGCGATTTAGGTATGATTTGGACTAAGTGCTCAAGCTCCCCATCCACTCTTTTTTATCTTTCAAGATTCAATCATTAAGAAGAAGAGTGAGTGATTTGCTTTCACTTTGTGTTTGAAAAGAGCCTTCAAAAAGAGTTGGAGGAGGTGAGTGAGTGTCTTCACTTAAAAGTAAGGAGAGCTTTTAGTGAGTAGCTAAAAGAGAATTTGTGTACGGGATTCTTTGCCTAAATCAAGGAGTATACTATAGTGACATTTTTCTAATAGAGGTGGGATGGATTAGGCTCAAGTTTAAGCCAAATCACGTTATATTGTATTCTTTCTGAATGTGATTTTCTTTCATACTTGCATTTATTATTTACTTTCGCTTGTGTTAATTCTCATATTAATTGTATTTTTGAATTATTGCAGTAATTATTTTTATTAAGTAAATTAAATTTAAAATTTTTAATTACGTCTATTCACCTCTTTTTAAACGGCATACTTGTTCTAACATTTGATATAAGAGTAGACTTTCCTTAAGGTCTAACAACCTAGCTAGGAAGATAGTATGAGTTTTAGAAATCAAGAAGTCCAACCCATTCATAGATCCTCTCTCCTTAAATGGTACTGATTTTACTTATTGGAAGATGCATGTGTTAGTATTTGTGCAAATGGATTTTGATATGGCAATGGCCATTGAAAATGGCCATAAAGCCCTTAGAGATAAGGATGGAAATGTTTTAAATAGGAAGTAGAGTGAAGAAAATAAGAAAAAATATATGACAAATAGTAGACAAATAACCGCACTTTAATGTGCATTAACTACGAAAAAATTAAGCTAAGGCAACAAACTTCAGCGAAAGAAATGTGAGAAAACTAGTAGAACTTCATGAAGGCATATCCAAAGTGAAGTGGAAAAAAGAGCTCTTTATAAGAATTAATTTAATGATTTTAAAATGAAGGATAGTGAGTTTGTGATCCACATGCATTCAAGATTTAAAGAAATTTGTCATAGGTTATGAGAATTAGGAGGATCTCAAAGAATAGGGAAGTTGCATTCAAAGTGTTGGAGACATTTCATAGAACTTAGTTGTGAGTTGGCAAGGTAGATACTATAGATGTCTCTCAAAATCTTGATACTTACAAAATTAATGAGCTATTTAGCCATATGGAGTTACATAAAAGCAAGCATGGTAATGAAAAAGAAGTGAAAAAAGAAATTGCCTTGGTTGTTGAGGAAGAGACATCAAAAAAGTCAGCCTTTTCTTCCTCCCAAAAATCCTTTAAGAACCCACAAGTTGAGACCTTTTCATCTAGTAATGGTGAGAATGATAGAAACGTGAAAGTAAGTTTATAATGCAGATCATCCTCGATATCGCCTGTGCCAATGACAGAAGTGCAATTGAGGAGCTCTACATGGGACTCTAGTTATGTTTATATATTTTCCTTCATCCCTCCCATCTTATATGTTCGTGTGTTATTCATGTATTTGAGTGAGTGTTCTATAGAATGGATGTGTAGTAAGGAAAAGTTGTACAGAGTTGTTCAGGCATCCATATGCATGTTAAAAAAGTTAAAAAAAGAATAAAAAGAAACAAAATTTACATCACAAGCCTGTTGACCCGCATTGGCCCAAGCGTGACCACAACCCGCAATGGCCCCAGCAGCACCTATCGCCATGCGGTCTGTGCAGGCTGTGGGCCCATTCGCCCCCACTTCTATTGTTTCCCATGTCATCGTTGGTTTTCTCCGACTTTTTAGTTTTCGGAGGCCATCTTTAGGGATTCAGAAGTCTGATTTCAATGATTTTTCAAGCATTAAACTTGTGCTACCGTGGAGAATATTTTTTGGCAGCACCACGACGCCAAGGAAGAACTTGAAGCATTCCATTTCTGGTAGCATTGAGCTCATGCTGCCTTTGCCTTTATCTTAATCCTATGCTTTTATTGTGTTTTCTTGCACGAAGCTTGTTATTCCTCTTGTGCTCTTCTTTTCTTCTATATTTTCATACCCTGCGTGTTAATTATAACTTCATGTACAACCCACATATTCCGTTTTACTTGCTCAACATTCATCATTGTGCATTTTTTATATTGTTTTACATCATTATGCTTATGTCACCTTATTAAATTTGCTACATTAGCTCAATATAACTCCCCCATGCATGCTTTCCTCCTCTAATCACAATATTAATGGTGTAAAGGAGTTCCCCTCCCATTGACCACTATGAATAATTTGGTTATCAATTAACCTAAAAGTTTAAGCTTATTTCTCTCACATATAAGTTTATTGTTTTGAAGCGTGGAGTTTAGTATAGGTATTAATCTCGCTTTGAGATCGAGATTAATATTTCAATCAGGTCTTTTGTACTTAATTTGATATTTTTATTTTTTGAATAAAATTTATATTTAAAATTAAATATTTAAATATAAAATAATAAAAATACTCTCTATTTCTCACCAACCATCCCAGGACACTTTCGAACATGGTAGGGTTAGCATCACGACAAACCACCATTATTGTGTGCACGGCACTACGCACAGGGGTGGCCCTTGTGAGCACATGGCGTTCGTGTGCGTGCTACTGTCATGTGTTTGCAGCACCAATGCACGACAGTGGTGGCTTGTCGTGACGTTAGCCTTTTCTAGAAGGTGAGCGTGGGATGATATTTTTATTATTTTATATTTAATTATAAATTTTATTTAAAGGATGAAAAAGTATCAAATTAAATAAAAATGCTCTAATTTAAATATTAAAGTCAAACTCAAAGAAGTCATTGAAAGGATTTTAAAATTATAGACCTACTTAATATTATTCTTAAATCTTAGCGATCCTAATTCATATTTATCCTAAAATAACTCATAACTAGGGAGCTACATGAAATAAAAGCTAAACCTTAAAACCCAAATGCACTCATCCCTATAGGGCCCGTTTCATTGGCCGCTAGTCAATTTAATAAAATTAATTAGCCAAATGATTCTGATTCATCTCATAAATCTGAATTCATTTTAGAAGCGTGAAACAACTTCCAGGCCATGAAGCTGAAACCACCAAAAATATAGTTTCAAACTTGCGATCGTTTTTTCTTTTTTTTTTCAGATTTTCAGAAGAGCATATCTGAGGATAAATTCGGTATTTTTCTCATGGCTAAAATTAAGGGATAATTAAATTTAATAAATTTAAAATTTAAAGAACAATAACAAATCATCTTTTGACTCGTTATCACGTCCCTTAAATATCTCAAATTTTAATATATATTTCTATGCGAATTTTAAATTAATAATATTTAAATAAATTATAAAATTTTGAATAAATATTTTTTTATTTATTTTTATTATATATTTTATGTATTTTTATTATTTGTAAGATTTTATTGTGAAATGAAGTGATTTTTAAATTAATATTTATCTAAATAAAAATTAATTAAAATAAATTTAAAATAATTTAAAAATATTTTTATTTAAATAAAATTTAAATTTAAAACTGCTTCACTTATTATAAGCTGCCCATAGTTTTTTCATTAAAAGGAGTACTGAAAACTCTTTCTAGTTATGGTCTCCACTTGTTCGTCCCTGGAGAAGTCAAATGCTCTGTTCCACCTACAAAACAGACAATTTTGAAACAGAGGAGCGAAGGAAAAGGATCCTCAGATCGGAGATGGAGGGCATTTCCAGATTGCCGCGGGACTGCCTCTCCCTCGTCCTCGCCCTCACATCGCCCCGCGACTCCTGCCGCTCCGCCGCTGTCTCCACCGCCTTCCTCTCGGCGGCAGCCTCGGACGCCGTTTGGGAACGCTTCCTTCCGCCGGACTTGGTCGCGATCCTCTCGAGGGCCGTCGATCCGCCTTCCTTCACCTCCAGAAGGGAACTCTACTTCCACCTCTGCCACCACCCGATCCTCATCGACGGCGGCCGCAAGGTCGTTTCCCTGTTCTTCCTCTTTTTCATTTTCCGAACGACGACCGGACCCCACAGTTCTCACCGGAAATCTGTGTCGATCTCTTCGCAGAGCTTCTGGCTGGAAAGAAAGACCGGAGCGAAGTGCTACGAGGTGGGTGCGAGGGATCTCTCCATTTCCTGGAGCAACGATCCCCGTTACTGGGGCTGGCATTTAGTTCCTGAATCGACTTCACGGTGAGCATTTTTTTAAATAAATAAAATAATTTATATAATTTTTAATATATAAATTAATTTTATTTAATATTTTCACAATTAATTAATTTTATTTTTCATCATATATATATATATCTTACAAAAACTATACATATTTTTATAAAAAAATTAAAAAAATGATCATAAAAAATTTAGCTACCAACTAAATTGTATGTGAGTATGATATTAAAGTGTATAAAAAGCTATGCTAAAGCGTTATTACCTAATAAAATAGTCATTATTTCCTAAATGAAATTATGGTTGAATATGATTATTGAAATAGTACTTAAATACGACTACGATACTATGTATTTTGAATATATTTATAAAATTATGTATCGCGCAACACTGAAATTGTATTCGAAATATTTCAAATATAATTTCGGCACTATATATTGTGTGTGGCACCAAATTTGTATTCGAATACGAGTCTAAAACTATGCATGACATGTGTAACATGACAACCACTAGTAATCTGAATCTTTTCGTTTTTTGTGTTCAGATTGCTATCGGTGGAGTTATTATCTGCTACTTCTAATATTAGTTCACTAAAATTTCTTTTGCTACCTTTGCGTTTTCATCTCTATATATGATTACATCAAATGACAAATATTTTAATTTATAATCTTAAGTATATTAATCAACTTTTCTCCCTGATTTCTTTTGTGCTATGGTAGACCTGCTATATGTCATGTAGAAGTCCTTTAAAATAGACTCATAAGCAAAACTAAGAGTTCAAATAAGCAAGATATTAAAAAAATAAACATATAACATGAGTTAGCAATGAATATTCAAATAAAAGTTACACAAGTATCTTACATAATTTGTATGATATCATTTATATGTATGAAAATTGAAATAACCATCAAGTTTACACGTCAATCCATTTCTTATTTAATCGTTTTTTTAGCCTCTAATTTCTAGTTATATCGCCCCCTCTAGCCTACGAAAAATTATTATGTTCGGATGCCCTCGCCACGTCACATTTTCGGAGCTGCCTATAACAAGCACTTTTAACTTATAGGTGCCTTTGTTTATAGAGATTTCTATAACAAGCACCTATAACAAGCACAATTTTTAGATTCCTATAACAAGCACTTTTAATTCTATAACAAGCACATTTATACCTATAACAAGCAGATCCGAAAATGTGCTTGTTATGGGGTATCCGAACCCAAGTTTTTTTCCTAGCCTACACATGGAAAGCCTTGTTCCCATAAAGCCTTTTTCAAGGAGGGATGTTTGAAACATTTGCCTGCCTTCAAACCTTAAGGAAGAGTCTTCCCTAATGTAGCCTGCTCGTCGCAAAAACTTGCCATGAGGGGAAGAGAGATTGAGTGGGCAGAGTTGGCCGTCCTGTTCGAGAACGACTCCAGCTATCAAGAGAGTCTCTTGATGGAGCACGAGGTGCTCAACACGGCAAGGGAATTTAGGAGAAATCCCAACCTCATGGTCATCCAGCCCACCGCCGAGTTCCGTCCAAACAGACCCCCTGATGGAGTGGTGTGCATTTGTCGGGCTTAAGTAAAGTACGGGATGATGCTCCCTCCACAGCCGGACTTCAGAGAGATTTTGAACTCCTACCAGATTGTGCCGGCGCAGCTTTCCCCCAACGTTATTGCGTACATATACTCCTTTCTGAAGCTACTGCAGGCTCAGGAGATACTGTGGAGTTTGACGTTGTTCAGAGGCCTATTTAGCTGGATGGCGGTGCCTGGATACAGAGGATGCCTGGCCCTGAGGTCGAAAACGAGGAAGGCGATGTTCTCTGCGGCGAGTAGTTCCCATTTGGACTGGAGGGACTGCTACTTCTTCATTGGCAGGGATTTGGGGATCCCCCTGAAGCCCGGAGTCTGCCCACCTGAGTTCATTGGGGATGCCAGGTGGATGGCCGGCGAGGGGACACTGAAGAATCTGGAGAGGTTGAAGGGGCAGAACTGGCCCCTGAATGACTTCCCCAGACACATGAAGAACGACATATTTTTGCACGCGCAAGTGTTAGGATATGTCATCTTCAAGGAGACAGTTCCACCCCTGGCACGGTCCTAATGAAGAGGGCCAGGAGAGGACAGCCCCCAACCGCCCAGCTCACCAAAGAAATTGTTGAGGTGGGGGAGGGGCAAGGAGACAGAGAAGTTCTGGAGCCAGTTTGCGATGGTACAGCAGTCGATGTCGCATCTTCTTTGGAGAATATCGCAGAATACAGAAAGACTCTGGCCGAGGTGCTCAAAGGCGCAGGCAAAGGCAAGGACCCTGCAACGCCGACCAAGCCCAAGGCGATCCCCAAGAGTAATAAAGGGAATGTTCTTAGGGGAGAAAAAGGACGGGAGAAGGCCGAAGAAGAGGGCCAAAGGAAAGAAGACAAGGGCCAAGAAGGAGCCCAAGAGAAGGAAGAAGAAGGGGCGGCCGCAAGCCCCTGCCTGGACCTAATGCTGAAGGAGCTCCCTAAACGGAAGAGGGACTCCAAAGAAAAAAAAAGTCCAGAGCCCCCTTCGAAGAAGGGAAAGACCGCGGAGGAAGGTCAATCGGCTGCCAAAGAAGCATACGATTGGCAGCGGAGTGTTGAGCCGCCATATCACATCAACTTTGCGGGGAGATTTGGGGACGACGTTTCGAGGATCGCCGTGGGAACGAAAGGAGATATGAGAAAACTCCTCCTGCTCTCCCAGCAATCGTCGGAACAAAACTACGCACCCCCGGGGGACATGGGACTAGCAGTAGGAGGTGGCTTCGTCACCAAGGATCTGGAGGAGAGGATTGAGAAAATCTCGACGCCAGATGCTTATGCCAACGTAGCCAACAGGCTGGTTGCCGTAAGGATTCCTTATTAATTTCTTCACTTTCTTGGTATCCATACGGCCGGATCGTATTAATTCTTTCTCTGCTCTGTTTTTCAGGCACTCGCTCGCTTGCCTCTGCTTCTGAACAAGACCTTTAGGACGGAGGAGCAAGTGATCGAGCAAGGGAGCCAGCTTCATTGGCACGGTGAGGAAATTGAAACTCTGAGGGCTCTACTCGCAGCGAAGTCTTCTCAATACGATGCTTTGTTAGAGGAGAAGACTGCACTGCAAGAGGAGTTTGTCGTTCACAAGTTTGCAGTGGGTGCGCTGAAGGCAGACAACAAAGTCCTGCGAGAGAAGCTGAGCAAGGTCGCTGAAGACCAAGGGGCCACTATTGCGGCGAAGTTTGTAGCAGCTGTGGAGGCCTACAAAATAAGCTTACCCTGCTGAAAAGATAGGTTAGAGGGGATCAGGAGGGCGTGGGAAGGAGTAGTCTCCGCTTTAATCATGAGGGCAAGATCACCGAGGGTGATCTCGCGAAACTGGAGCCCATTTCTTGCCTTGCCAATGATCCCACTTACAAGGAAGAGGTGTTAGACTTAACTGACGACCTTATCCAACAGATGTTTGATCTCTTGGATAAGGCTAGTGAAGGGTAACCCACTTCGATGTAAAATGAGTGCTTGTAACCTTCATTTTGTATTTTGAAAATGAATAAATGGGAAATTTGTTTTTCTTTTGCGTACATGTTTTCTCTGGCATAAATGAAATGAACAGGTAGCTTTGTATGAGGTTCGAGATGATATGATGAGAACACGCTCCATAATGAATTCTCAGCAAATGAATTGAATCGTATAGAGTAATTCCCCAGGTTAAGTTTGAGATCCCGCCTAGGATGAGTTATCTGATCTGATGCCAAAAGGACTTAGGTCATTGGAAGCAGATGCTGATGCCAAAAGGACTTAGGTCGTCTGAAACATCATGAACGGCGTTTGTACTTGAGGCATAGGTTGGTTGAGTAAAGAGAGTATTTGGGGCTTTAAAGCCACACTCCTTTATAATCCTGCACAAGGAAGAAGTAATGATAATAGGAGAGATCCCGCCTAGGATGAGTTATCTGATCTGATGCCAAAAGGATTTAGATCGTCTGAAACATCGTGAACGATGTTTGTACTTGAGGCATAGGCTGACCTCCTTTGGGGCGATAGATCCTAGTGGGAGGCGAAGGCACTCTGCTTAGGGGGGACCTGTATCATAAGTAGATAACAGGAACTGCCCTAAAATTACGAGCAGGCCTTTAGGCCCTCCGCTAGCAAGGTGGGCTTACGAAAGGGTTCCAAATGTTGTTAGGAGACCCCGTCTGCCTTAGGCGTAACTAGGGTCTAAGACCTTCATATGTAAGTTGTGAGCATAATGAACCATCACGGACGAGATGATATAGCCTCGGCAACGACATTGAAGCACTGAGGTTGGGAATCATACTTGTCGCACGATGCCTGAGCAATAGATGATAGGCCAGTCATAATATGAGCATCTCGACATGAGTTATCGGTCACATAGCGTAAAAATCCCAAAATATGAGATGCTTTGAACAAAGAGAATTGCGTCGATTTAATATAGAACAATCTCTGTTGAATCTGTACAAACGAATCTCATGTAAAGAATGAGAACAGGTAGGTGCCATGGTTCAAGCATAGAAATTCTTCAAATCATCCCCGCTCCAAGTCCGGGGGATTTGAATGCCTTCGGAGGTCATGAGATAGTAAACATTTGGTCCTGCAACCTCACGTACGATATATGGGCCCTCCCAGTTGGGCTCAAGTTTGAGAACTCTCATGTTGCTGCTAGCAAGAAGTTGTCGTTTGAGGACCAGATCACCTTGGGCGAAGTCTCTGGGGTTGACCTTGCGGTTGAAGTATTATTCAATTCGGCGTTTATGTTCCAATCGTTTAAGTGCGGTCGTTTGTCTCTTTTGTTCCAAGAGATCCAGATCAACCCATCGTGAATCATCGTTCTCATTCATCCAGGTTTGTAAATCTTCAGGATCGAAGTTAGTTGCTGCTTCCACTCTGGGGGAGTAATGCTCCAGCTCGACAAGTATGACAGCATCCATTCCGAAGGCCAAGGAGAAAGGAGATTCCTGGGTATCCTCAGATGGGGCAATGTTATAAGCCCAGAGGGCGTCGAGCAGCTCACCTGGCCAACAAGTTTTGGCATCGTCGAGGCGCTTCTTCAGGATGTTCATGATATTTTTGTTGGCGGCTTCGGCCTGACCGTTCGTGTGTGGATGCCACACAGAGGCATACTTGAGGTTGATCTGATGCTTACCGCAGAAGTTGTGAATCAATTGATTTGCGAAGGGTGTGCCATTATCCGTGATAATGACCATGGGAATCCCATATATGCAGACGATGTTCGCCCATAGGAAGTTCTCGACACATTGGGCAGTAGGTTGAGCAAGAGGCTTTCCTTCTATCCATTTTGTAAAGTAATCAACAGCGATCAGCAGCCATTTGTAACTACGGATGGTCGTAGGCATCAGCCCCAGAAAGTCGAGCCCCAGACGGCAAACGGCCAAGATGAGTTGATGGGCTTAAGGTATCCGGTAGGTTGTCTCTGCATGTCAACATAGTATCGGCACTGAGGGCACTTCTCTACGAATGTTTGAGCGTCCTTATGAATGTTTGGCCAAAAGAATCCCTGGCGCAGGATTCGCATGACCAGGCTTTGGCCGCGAGCGCGAGTTCCACACTTCCCTTTGTGAATAGCCTCTATTACTTCTTGAGCTTTCTCAGGCCTCAAGCATTTTGTGAGTGGCCTGGCATAGGATCTTCTATACAGTTCGTCTCCAATGAGGACATATTTGGCACATTCGAGCTTCAGTCTTTTGGTCTCTTGTTGACTGCTAGGCTGATCCCCGTTTTTTAGATAATTGATAATTTTATCCATCCAGCAAGGTGCTTGTTCAGAGTTATGGATTTCCGCATACTCGTAGCTGGGCTTCTCGGATAGAAAATGTTGATAAAAGTCGGGGAGCCCCCCTTTTGCGAGATGGTCTGCCACCTGATTCTCCTCTCAAGGGACATGCTTCAAGGAGAAATCGTCGAACTGGAAGATTTAAGGAATGAACTTTTTCCAGATATTTCTTTAAAACCTTGTCCTTCGTTTCGTATGTGCGCTTGACTTGATTGACAACTAGTTGAGTCACTGAACACATGTATGTCTTTACCGACATTCCAAGGGCGAACTCCAGTCCTGCAATGAGAGCTTCATATTTCGCCTGACTGTTGGTAACTTTGAACTGAAGGGTTATCGCTCGATATAAGGCGACTCCCATAGGGCTGGTGAGAAGAATTCTAACTCCTTGAGATTGAAGTCCAGAAGCGCCATCGACGTGGAGAGACCATGGAATGACCTTGCTTTCAGCGGGTGGTGACTCTGAAGTGAAAAAATTTAGCAACAAAGTCAGCCAACACCTGGGTTTTGATTGCTAACCACGGGACGTATTTGATGTCAAATTTGCCGAGCTCAATGAACCATTTGAGGAGTCTTCCCAAAATCTCGAGGGTGTTTAATACCTTCAGGAGAGGCTGGTCAGTAACTACCTGGATGGTGTGCGACTGGAAGTATGGACGCAACTTCCTTGCGGCCACCAGGAGAGCAAGAGCGAGCTTATCTAGCACGGGGTATCGGGTTTCCGCATCAAGAAGTATATGGCTGATGTAGAAGATAGGGCGGTGGATCCCCTTATTATCGTTCACGAGGACATCCGAAATCGCTGCATCTGATGCCGCTAGGTAAAGGGACAAAACTTCCCCTGTTTTTGGTGTTACAAGCATTGGTGCAGTTGTAAGGTATTTCTTCAGCTCTGTGAAGGCAGCTTCACATTCATCGTTCCATTGACCTTTTTTGCCCTTGCGAAGACACCGGAAGAACGGCAAACACCTATCACCGGCCTTGGAAATGAATCTCCCTAGGCTATTGATTCGGCCGGTGAGCTTCTGAATCTCCTTTAGTGATCGGGGAGAAGGCATGCTGAGGACTGCTGAGATTTTATCTGGATTAGCCTCTATTCGTCTGATTGATATTAGGTAGCCCAAGAACTTCCCTGAGACTGCGCCAAAAGTACATTTGGTGGGGTTCAGCTTGAGATTGAACTTTTGGAGTGTATCAAAAGTTTCTCTGAGGTCTGCAAAATGCTCCTCCATGCTCCGACTCTTGACCAGAATGTCATCAATGTATGCTTCGAGGTTTCTACCCCTTTGGCCTTTGAACACGACGTCAATCATGTGCTGGTATGTTGTGCCAGCGTTTTTGAGACCGAAGGGCATAACATTGTAACAATAAGTGTCGAAGTCGGTGATAAAGGCAGTTTTTCCTGTGTCTTCCTTGGCCATTCGAATTTGGTGGTATCCTAGGAAAGCATCTAAGAAACTCATCACACTGTATTCGGATGTGCGATCTACCATCATATCGATGCGCAGAAGAGGATAGGTGTCTTTGGGACAGACCTAGTTGAGCGCCCAGAAGTCTATACACATCCTCCACTTCCTGTTGGCTTTCTTTACCATGACAATATTGGTAAGCAACTGTGGGTATTGGACTTCCCTAATGTAGTATGCTTTCAGGAGTTTGTTTACTTCTTCTTCAACAGCGTTTTGCCTCTCTCCTGCCATGACCCATTTCTTTTGCTTTGCGGGAATGGCGTTAGCAGATATACTCAAACAATATTCGCAGACAGCTCTGTCGACCCCCGAGATATCTTCGGGGGACCAAGCAAAGACATTTACATACTCAGAAAGCAAAGCAGTGACACCTGCTTGCTGATTTGCATTCATGGAAGAAGATATATTTACAATTTTTGAAGATCCTTCTCCCCCCACTGATACATTGATAGTCCCTTCCTGTGGCATGAGAGGCTAAGACTCCCTCGGGTCCAGATGGTCGACAATGAGCTGCGCTGCGATTTGGAAACATTGGGTGGCCTGCTTGAGGTCTCCACTGATGGTGACAACGCCGCTAGAGGTAGGGAACTTTGCACAGAGATAGGGCATAGAGATCACCATCCCGAAAGAGTTGTGTGTTGTTCTCCCGAGGATGGCATTACAGCCTGACCTGGCTCTGATAATCTCGAAGTTCACCATGCTCATGGCATGGCCATTGTCGTCGCAGTGCGCAGCGGCAGGGTCAACGCTGAAGATGGCATTGATGGTTCTGGCAGCAGGAGGATAGGGTCACACCGGTCGGTTGGGGTCTGGAGGCGGTGAGACCCGAGTTGGAGCTCCTGCGTCTGCTGGAGCCTTTCCCTTCTGCGCGGCATTGAATGTAGGCGCCATCAGCATGAACTCCTCAAGTTTGCCCTGGTCTTCCAACTTGTCTAGCAGGGCTCTTAATGCGCGGCACTTGTGAAGCTTGTGCCCGTAGTTCCCATGGAACTCGCAGTAATTCTCTGAATCAACTCCAGTAGGTGGTGCTGGCTTGGGCCCTGTAGGATGAACCCATCGCTGCTTCACGGTCGCCTCGTATACTTCAGTAAATGGTCGGGAGAAAAAATGTTTTTGGTCACGGGTCTGTTGCGGCCTCCTTTCATTCTTGCCATGATTCCTTCCTTTATGAATCATCGTGGACGATGGTTCGTTACCTCGATATTTCCTCTTCTTCTCCTTCTTGGCTCCGGAAATGTCGGGGGGAGAGGCTTCAGCGTCTTCCAACAGTACAAATTGACTGGCCCTCGCAACCAGCTCTGGGTAGCTTTGAGGTTTAGCCAGTTGGAGAGATTTGGATAAGTCGCCGCTCTTGAGACCCCTCCGATAGTTGTACATAGCCACGGCAGGGTCTACATCTTCTTCTTCTGTTGCCGTGGCAAAAACGCAGTTGGTGTAGTCTCGCAGACTTTCCTTCTCGCCTTGTTTGATATTTGCAAGTACCATGTCAGAAACGACCACCCGCGTCCGGCCAATGAAGCGGTCGATTAGCTCCCACTTCAGGTTCTCGTAGGAACAGATGTAACTCCTAGGAAACGTCACGAACCAATTGAAGCCGCTCCCTTCAGAGTATTGGCCAAGAGGTGACACTTGGTGGCTTCGTCGGGCTGACAATAGCGGACAGCGGCCTCGAATCCCTGAATATGCTCACGGCGATCGGTAGCACCCCTGTAGGCCTCAAGTCGGGGTGGCCTAAAGTCTTCCGGGACTGGCACTTGCCGGATGGCATCAGAGAAAGGAGCGTTGCTATCCAGCGGGCCAAAAAAAGGGTCAGGTCGATATGGGAGGGCCTGAGCTCCGGTGGGTAGATTGCTCCCGGTGAGGAAAGGAGGGAAAGCTGGAGGAAAAAAGGTAGGTTGTGGTAGTGGACATGGTGGATGAGGGTTTTGAGGGACCTCTTGAGCGGGAATAGGGTGTCTGGGCGGCCAAGAAGAGCCAGACGATTGAACAGAAGGTGCTGCGACAAGCGGGAAAGGGGCTGGAGCCACGGCAACAGGGGGAGAGGTGCAGACACCACCGCGACCGGCGGAAGAGGCTCACGGGCCGCCGCAATCGACGGGAGAGGTGCAGGGGGCAGGACGACGGCGCAAATTGGTTGAGTTTGCCTGAGGATCACTGTCGGTTGTGCTGTAAGGCCAGTAACCAAATCGGTGAGGTTCGCGAGCATCCCTTGCAACTCCGTAATACAGGTATCTCTGGAGGAAGAAGTAGATCCGGCGCGATGCCGAAACGTTGAAGCGGAAGCCTCATCACCTGGCGTCCTGACAGATGGTTCTGCTGCATGTGTGCTGCGGGCTGCAGAGTTGGTTCTGTGTGTTCTAGCCACCATCTTCTTGGGGTCTCAATGAAAGCACAACAAGGGGTCGCAGAAGAGAGAAAAATGGAGAGTCCTGAGAGACGGCAGCACGCAGTGGGTTAAGCCTATTGACTAAAGCTTATATGAGAATAATATGCATCCAGAATAGCACGCAGGTGTTTAAGGTGGTTCAGGGAAGAAATCTCCTACGTCCACCGAGCGGTCAGTGAGAGATGATTTCACTAGAAAAAGAAAGAGGGTGGTCGAAAAGACTAATACAATAAGCTAATGGAGAAAGAGAGAGAGAGAGCTTTCTTTTATCTCAAGCAAGATGTTTACAAATATGATAGAAGAGGGATTCTGCTCTTCCAGATGTCTTCCAGATCCGAGCTCTCCTGATCCGAGCCTCCCCCCCTCCTTTCCTCTTCTTCCGTTTCTTTTTCTTTGTTAGAAGCCTGTTCACGGGTATTTATAGGCGGTAGAGTGTAGATAGTGCAGCTCCGTCCGGGTTTTCTGGAAGGGAGAGGAATAAACAAACGCCAAACCTATGCCGTTGTCGGCCATTGGGGGAGCCAGAAGCAGCAAAAGGAGAGCTAGACTTTTTGATCTTGGTACTGCTTCTAGGGATCTGTGAGGACAGAAGCACGCGAGTCTTTGATTTGCGTGTTCGAAAAAAGCGTTCTGTACTGAAAACGGCGCGGTCAGACCACGCCGACTGCGACAGGTGCAGCTGAGGAACATCATCATCGATGTTACTAGAGGTAATCCTGAATCGTCGTGGACGATGGTTGACCGAACACGCGTGGCCGAGGTTTGAGACCTACAAGAATAAAAGCATTTAAATAAGAAATTAGTGTCACCTGGAAGCCACGTATATGGTTGTGATGCAGCGCTGAAACCATGTGTTAATAGTACGTGATACGAAATTGTATTTTAAATATGATTTTAAAACAGTGCATTGCATAGCACATCAAAATTATATTCGAATACAATACATACCAATGTTAATTACACAACATCGAAATTGTATTTGAATACAATTTTTGCACTATGTATTGTACATGATGCTGAAATTGTATTTGAATACGATTTCGAAACTATCTACTATATATGACATCAAAATTGTATTTGAATGTAATACACTCCTGTGTTAATCACATAATACTAAAATTGTATTTAAATACAATTTTAGTACTATATATTTTGCGTGACGCTAAAATTATATTTAAATACACTTCCAAAACATTGCATTGCATATGACATCAAAATTATATTTAAATACAGTATACGCAAAATTATATCAGAATATAATACACGTCCGTGTGAATCACTCAACACCAAAATTGTATCCGAATATAATTCTGACAGTTTGTATTATGCATAATGCCGGAATTGCATTCGAATATAATTCAACATTACGTATTATAAGCTGTGCTAAAATCATAATCGAATATAATTTTCAGCACTATGTATTTCAAGTGATGTCAGAATTTTATTCGAATATAATTCCGGTACTGTGCATCCTTAATGCCAACTTGGACAGGTGTCACTCCTAGAGCATTTTGAAATGTGCACAATATATATATATATTTATTTATTTATTTCAGAGATGATGAAACACCATCATATGATGTTTAGCCTGTTCATCCCCCACTATAATCTTCTTAGAAAGGGTGGAGCTCGGATCAATTCAGTTTAGTTCCACGAAAAATTATAACTGAGCCAACAAGACTCGGTTCAATCCGAGCCGTTGGTTCTGAACCAAAGTTTTCAGTTTAGGTTTAATTCGATTGTAGTTCTAATATTAAAGCATAATTGTCCATAATATCACTATAAAAAATACAATAATAATGAAGCCAAAATTAAATAATTTTTCATAATCCAATGAAATTTTAATTAGTTAAAATTATAAATTTCATCCTTGAATTTATTAACCACATAATTAAGCTTATTTGGGTCAATTTTGGTTTACTCGAATAATAGAATTGAGAACTGATCTGAATCATCTATTCTAATAAGTCAAGAGCCGGACCGAAACCGAATTAATTGGTTCGATTCGGTTCTGTGTTTACTCGAATAATAGAACGGCACAATCTAGCACCGCCATACCCTCAAGGTCGTATTCTGGCAGTAGTGTCCTAATGACTCTGCTTTGAGTTCTCTTGGAAGAATCTCCTTCGATCACCAGGTCCGATAGTATTTGAATATCTGGGCTCTTACATTCTTGCTAATTAAGAACTTCTTACAGAAGTCAAAGATAAACCGACTTTTAATCATATGCACCGTTGTAGTCTTTTCCATTACGTCATTCGTCTAAAAATCGAGTTATTCAATTCAAACTCGAATGAAATTGTTTTGAGGTTTAACTGAATAGAACTTTACTTAATTAATCATGTAGCTCACCAACCTCTTTGAATCTCTCACAGTTTCAAAGAGGTGGCTGAGCTGCTGCACGTCTGCTGGCTGGACATCGCCGGAAGGATCGCTTGCCGGGAGCTCTCCCCCAACACGGCGTATGCAGCCCACATCATCTTCAAGCTCTCCGACCAGCCTTACGGCCTGACGACGCCGGCGCAGAAGGCAACGGTGGTGGTCGGAGCTCACGCCGCTGAACGCCAAGTATGTTTGCATCCGTGGCGCGCTGGCGATGAGCGCACCGCCGTCGGCCGGAGCGATGGGTGGATGGCGGTCAAGTTGGGGGAGTTCTTCAACGGCGACGGGGCGGCGGCGGAGGGGGAGGAGGTGACGATGCGGCTGAGCGAGGTGGAGTACCTGGAAGCAAAAGGTGGCCTCATTGTGCGCGGCATTGAGGTCAGCCCAGTCGTCTGACCAGTTATTCGGAGAAATCCTGGGTGAAGCGAGCGCACCACCGTTTATGTGCTCCGAGTGGGCCCGTGCACATGTGGCGATCTGAGAGGCGCCCCGTACCTAAAGAAGTTATTGGGTGCGGACGACGCACCGTCCGGAACCCAATCAGAGGGCGACATGTGTGCCATACAGCTAGGTCCGGGCACACGTGACGCCCTCCGATTGGGCATCCGAACAGTGCGTCGTCCGCACCCAATAGTTTTTCTCATACCTAGGGCCTCGTTTGATTCGAGACAATTTTTACTCAATGTAAATTTTAATTATAAAAATTAACTTTATTTCACATTTAATACAAATATAAATATTAGAATTTAAAGTATTTCACATTTTATACACTTTTTAATATTAAAATAAATCTCTCTCCTATTAAATTTTAAAAATAAAATATTTTTTTCCCTTGTCTGAAAAAAAACTCGAACTAAACGAGGTAAAAGTTTTTTTAAATATTTTATCTTATATATTTAATGGGAAAAAAATTAGTTTAATATTGAGAAATGTATAGAATATGAAATAAAGTTAATTCTAATATTCGTATTTGTATTTGATGTGAATTAAATTTTACTTTTATAGTTGAAATTTATATTAGGCTGAAAAAAAATGTCCGAACCAAACGAGCCTTTTTAGGCCCTGTTTGGCCCGAGGACCAAAACAAAATTAAAACAGGACCAAAATGGTACTAATTTAAAAAACAATAATAATAATAATAAATAAATTTTTTAAATTTTCTATACAAATTTAAATATAAAAATATTATTTTACTCTACGTACATACTCAACAATTA
The DNA here is from genome assembly GCA_002786265.1 of Apostasia shenzhenica. Classification (NCBI taxonomy): domain Eukaryota; kingdom Viridiplantae; phylum Streptophyta; class Magnoliopsida; order Asparagales; family Orchidaceae; genus Apostasia; species Apostasia shenzhenica. Next base: position 787,547 of record KZ451998.1, read on the forward strand.
AAAATAAAAATATCAACTTTATTTCACATTCTAAATCAAAATATTCAAATCGAGTATTTTGATCTAAGATGTCAAATAAAGTTTATATTTTTATTAAAAATTAATGAGTATGTGAAGTAAAATATTATTTTTTATATTAAAATTTATGTAGAATAATTAAAATAATTTATTTATTATTATTATTATTATTGTTATTTTTTAAACTAGTATTATTGTGGTCCTGTTTTGGTCCTCACGCTAGAGTATCAAAATCTGGAAAATTACGTGCCCGTGCCACATAGATCTAATTGTTTTATATATTTGATATCAAAAAATTTAATATTACATATTGTCATAAAAATTATAACTTATACCATAAGTTCATATATATAATAAAAATTATAATTTTTATAGCTAATATATAATATTAAAATTTAGGTATAAAATATGAAAAATATCTAGATTTTAGTGTTTTGCATGTAACTGCCTTGTAAAAATTTTACATTTTCTATTCTTAAGTATTAAAATTATTTCAATTGTGAAATCTTATAAAAGTATAGGATCGTAAGTAGGGCTGTTATTGATCCGATTTTGAGCCAATACCGGCTTGATGGCTCGACTCGAAATCGGATTGATTATATTTCGATCGACTTGAAAGCGACGCGAGCTTGATTGGGTTCGACTTCAAGCCGACTCGAGTCAAATATCAATTTTTTTTTAGCCGATCTCGAGCCGGGTAAGCTTGACTTGATCTGGCTCGAGATCGGTTCGGTTTATAATATATATATATATA
>KZ451998.1:788343-806877 GCA_002786265.1 Apostasia shenzhenica
GAGATATATCTAGTATTCATATTTATTTATATTTAAATAATAGTGTAAAATCGTGCTATTAATGCGTGTCAGTGATTTTATTAGGATAAGCCTTCCAACAGCATTCTAAAAGGTAAAATTTTAAACCTACTAAATGTTGGGATATTACAGGCTTCTCTTACATAATTTTCCGTACGTAAAATCTCAAACAAATAAAAAAAACAACCAATGGTACATCATATAGGGAAATTCTAAGTACAAGATTTCTTTTCGACATCTCTCTTTCTATCCTATATAGAGTAATATTCCCTCAGATGCATCAGCACATGAACCTTATCTCTAAGATCACTATTAGCCTTCCTTGTTTCCCCTAATCAATCAACTTATATTTGAGTGGTTATACAATTCATAAGGGGAGTTAACAGGCCTAAAAGATTGTCCTAATCGCAACGTACTAATCGTGTCGAATTCTGCAAGAAATGATTTTAGCTATTTGGGTTGTATAATTTGCTATCAGGCTAATACGCCACTAAAAATAGTTCATTTCGTGGCAACTGAGGTTGGTATAGTTTCGTTAACAGGTTCCTAAGATACATATAAAACATTAAAATATATTCCAAAATGACAATATACGTAAGATTTAATGGCCTCTTCATCTAATCGTATAGGCATAATGGAAAATTCTATGTTATGGAGATGAGCCATGTAGGTTTTCATTACTAACATTTGGGGCCTATCACCGATTAAGAAAGGTGATTAATATCGGCATAACAAACATAAATATAAATACCTAGACAAAATTATCGAATCTAGTAAGGTGGTTGAGTTCTCGGATTATAACTTTTCATTGAGCGCATAGCTCTAATAATTAAAGAAATATCTGTCCTTTTATTCTCGGTAAATAATCTCTCTTGAGCCAGCTCCGAGGGATCGCACTTCACCTGCTGGCTTTGGTGGAAGTAAAGCTCTTGCGCCCTCTCTAATTTGACAAGACAAGCTTTTCAGAACACATCAACCTTTCGCTTCGATCCTGGGAAAAAGATTATTTAAGGTTATTTATTTTTCTATAGGAGAGGACAGGCAGCAAGGTTTGTGTTTTTTTTTCCATGTTTTAATTTTTATTTTTGGGATTGATGTTGAATTAACATACATAATATATATGATGTATCGTAATGTGCTCCACTTGATCTTCAATACTTGAGACTTTCTCTCCAATTTAATTAGATCTCAATTTTAATATAAAATTGAGATGCAACTTTAATAAACCTGAGATTAAGAACACTAAACAATTATGTTAGTACACATTAACTTAAACATATTGTTAAACATCAAAATCACAATATTACCACAAGGGATGAACCAACAAAAACTTTAGAAGAAATTACTAAAAGATCTCAATAGTTTATTTTAATTATATTTTAGTTTATAATTTTTAAAATATTTTGATAGATTTTTATAGTTTATCTAATATTACAAATAAGATCCTGTTATAGTTATTATTAACAAATTTTTAATTTTTAAAAATATGCTTTTGTGACTTCTTCCATAGCTATCTGTGGACTAAAATATAATTAAAAGTTAGTTATAGAAATCTTTTATTAATTAATCCAAAAAGATAATTAATCTCTCTTCTCTCTATTTTTGTATGTTTTATAACTTTAATTAAAATTTTAATTCTCCAAAAACGTATTTTTACAGATAAATAGGAATAAAAAATTTAAATTTAAAATATTAAAACTTTTAAATGAAAAAAGGAAAATTTTAAGCTCTATCTTTCCTTTTTTAAAAACAAACTTGGTATAAAGAATAAAAATTTGGTTTTTCCTTACTTTTCTCTATGCTCTAAATATCTAAAATATAAAAATTTTAAATAAAAAAGTTTAAAATTTAATTTATCCCCTATATTTCTCACTTTCCCATCTCTAAAAATATAAATTAAAATATTAAAAAGTGCAAATTACCGAATGTGGATAATAGATTACCTATAATTACAATTATGACCTATAATTTTACAAACTTTCATTTACATTCTTAATATTTTTTTGAAATCATTTACTAAGGTATTATAATTTGAAATAAGGATCTAAATGTAAAAAAAAGGGCTTAATTATAGTCTGAACCAGGGACTTAATTGAATAATTTAAAAAATATAGATTAACATATAATTATTGGATAATTATAGGGAGATATCAGTAACTTATCCTACTAAAAATATTAAAAACTTTGAAATAAGAAAAATTAAAATTTAAGAAGTATTTAATTTAATGTTATTTTAATTTTACATTATGTTATTTAAATTTCGTATTTTGAGTGATAATTTTATAAATATTTATATTATTATTTAAATATTTTCTAAAAAATATAGTATTTGAAATTGAGATATACAAGAAAAAAATAAAATTAGAAATAATTTTAGATATTTTAAAATGTAATATTTTGAAAATTTTAAAATGTAAATTTAATTAATTGACTTTAATATTTATCTTTAGTAAGATAGAGAGGAGTACTACATTTAAATTTTAAATTTTCTTAGAGTGTAGATCAAAGTTTTAATATTAAATTTCCTGATTAATTTCTTGTTCAGTTCGGTAGAAAAAGAATCTATAAGTTTGAAATTTTATAATTCTAAATTTAAAAAGAAACTGAAAATTTACTTTTTTAACTTAATAAATTTTTTATTTAAAATTATAAATTAAAAAATCAATTACTGTCGAATTAAGTCTGACGGACGAAAATTTTTTGGGTTCAAATAGCTCGCCACGTCACTTTTTTATACACTAATTAAATGGCGACAGCTGGTAGCGGGCGGTCCACTGCAGCTGAGTTCAGAGATCAATGTGCTTGTTATAGATATAAAAATATTTATTATAGGCATAAAAGTGCTTGTTATAAGCATAAAAATACTTATTATAAACATAAATGTGCTTTTTATAGGTTGTTATAGACATAAATATGCTTGTTATGAGCCTATAATAAGTACTTTTATGCCTATAATAAGCATATTTATGCCTATAACAAGCACATTGATCTCTGAACCCAGCTGCAATGGGCCACTCGCTGCCAGCTGTCGTCATTTAATTGGTATATGAAAAGATGACGTGGTGAGTTCTTCGAACCTAATAATTTTTCCTGACGAACAGAGATTCTGAAGCTAAAACTTAAAATTTATATATTTAAAGTTTAAAATTTATAAAATTAAATAATGTAAAATTTAATTTAATCATTAGCTGAGAGAAGTTTTAAAATGAAATATTAAAATTTGAACCTTCTAAGATTAAATAAAGCATATTAAAATCACATTTATGAGAGAATTACATATGTAATCTCAAAATTAGCTTTTTTACTTTTTTAAATCCTAAAATTAAATATTTTATGTTTATCACATTATGCTTTAAATATGCATAAACTGCATTTTATTAATTAAATTGGAGAAGATCTAATCATTTATATAATTTAAAAAAAAAATCTAGCTATTCATTAATACGATAGAGTCTTATTTGTAATTATGTATTTAAAATATAAATATTTAATTCTGTTAGTTAAATAAGTATTTTTTTTAAATTGAGATGTAAAATTTTCCAATTTATTTATTAATAGTAAAATTAGAAAGGCATTATAATTAGATCTAATTTTTTTTGAAATCCTTTATATTTTGAAAAAAAAATTAGAACGAAAATGTTTTTTTTTAAGAAAAAATATTCCTCAATTTTACCTCACACATATTCACGGGCTCTCTTGCAATATAAAAATTAACTTAATATATCAAATCAAAAATCAATTTTAATATTAAAATTTAATTATAATTTATATTATATTAATAATTTAAAAAAATAATTTTATTTTACATGTATATTAAAATAATAATCAACTTCCTTCACATCACACATATATTTAATTAATTTCATTTTACACGTAAATTTTAATAAAATTTCTTTATTTAAATTTAAATTTATTTTTATTATAGTTAATTTTTGCAAATAAATATAGCTATTTAAAATTGATGAGTGACATCTCTCAAAAAAATATTTGTTTCAAAATAATTTTAATATTATATTATATTATTTAAAAAATAATTTTTTAATTTAATGATATCTATGTATAATTTTTTATAAAATTATAATATAATTAATTAAAATATATAAATATTATGATATAATTTCAAAATAACAACCAACCAATTGCTGTTTAAATAAATTTATGAGATTTAGCTACACTGTGAGATGCGGGCGGGTCTGGGCGGGTCGGGTCGGGTAGAATCGGACTTATATTTCCCAGCAACTGTGGAACCACCGGCACAAAAAACCGAGTTTGTGGAAGGCTGGAAGCCAAATTTATATCCCGAGAAACCCTAGTAGCTGCTGGGCTTGGCATCTGCCTCGTCGCTGAGCGCTGCCGACTCCATCATAGTTCTTGGCTTCCTCAGCAACGTGTCTTATTGCCATGCAGAATGCTGATTCTTCAGCAGTGCGTAGGTTCTCGATCTGTTCTTGGTGGGCTTTTCGTTTTCTAATTTATGTTTGGTTCTCACTGGTGACTCTGAGCTGAGCGTGGCCTTTCGCGCAAAGTCTAGTTCTCCCTGCCTGCCTCTCCCCTGCTCTTCTAGATCTTCGTTCTGCTCCTCCAATCCGTGGCGCGGCCTTCGTTCGTCGTTTCCCCTAGGTCAATTCAAAGTCGAGGAGGAAGGTGAAAGCTGATTTGGTAGAGAGCGCTCTCTCGGCCTTCCATGGTCATCCCTCTCTCTCTCTCGTTCTCTGTCGCTCTGGAAAGGTATCGCGAAATGCTACATGGTTTATGAAGATCACGTCTTGCTTTTGATTTTTGATTTCTCGGCTTGCTTTCACTGGGTTTAGGGTTCAGCCACACAGTCCATTAACTTAGGGAAATTTATTTCCCTTAATTCTTTTTGTTTTGATGATGGCTTTTAAAAACAGTCTTCTTTTTGTTTGCTTGGTAAGTCAAAACCAAGGGGTATGCTTATTTCTTCGTAATGGTATAATTTGACAATGGCATGGTTCCATATCCCCCTTTCCTCTCGGTTTCTCTAGGATTTCAGTGTGCCGACTTTGTTCATACAGTTTTTTAATGGAGGTAGTTTTTGGTTTTGTTTTTTCTCTTCTGTAATTTATGTTTTGCGTCCGTCTGAAATTCAATGTGAATGTAATTTCAAAATTCAGTTCACAATTCAGTCTTTCAGGACGACTTCTTGATGGTGGGAATAATATTTTATCTTGGTTAAGCTGTTGTGCACATGATTGATCATGATGTAAACAGATTGGAAGATTCATGAGTGTTATTTTACATTTGCCTATATTACATTCGTTAATTGGGAATTTTATTATGAGATGAAGCAGAATCTAATGTAACCTTTATCCAAACAGAAATTTCTGAAACTAGATTCAAAAATAGTTTTAAGCTTTTGTTTTTCCAAACAGAAATTAGAAATTTCTGAAACTAGATTCAAGATTTTTTTTTTCCAAATAGAATTTGAGTCTGAAACTGCCACAATATTTGAATTCGATTCTACATATCATGAAGCTGAAGCAACTACCAAACAGGCCCTTAGTCTTTCTTTATATCGACATGGCTAGGCATCAGTTGGCCGGTTGAGTGATTCAGAAGCCCCTATTAATGTTCTTTGGGTTTTATTTTGTTGTTGCAGATCTCTGCTTTAGTTTTCTCACACAATTTCCTGATTCCTCGAGTAAAAGATAACGTATTTTTTGCTCTTGCCTAGAAATTTTGTAGCATGTTCCTGCAATTTTCTGTGCACATTGTTGTTTGCTTCTATGCTTTGCTTTTATTGAATCACTTCTAAAATTTCTCTCTTTTTCGTTTGGCTGTATGTATGGGTATTTGTATCTTTCAACTCCATTTGACATTGCAAAGGTTGTTCATTTCCTTGTAAATATATCATGGCGTTACCATAACTAATCTACTCATTATAATAGTATTATTCTTCCTCACAATTTACAAGAAAGATAAAAAGAATGCCTATGAGGTGATCTGGGCCAGTGGTTATTGGTATCTCTGGCAATTAAGAAGAGAAAAAATTAGTGTAGGAATTGACAGTGTAGTTCTAGAAAGTTCTCATTGCAATATAGATTAATGTATAGTCTACCTAGTCACAAGAAATGTCGACAAAGACGGTGATGCGTTTTTATGTATGAAGTTGATTGTCCCATATGTTGGATGGCACAAAATTTAGTATGTTTAACGATTTGAATTTGGTAATCATTTCTAATTGCCATATAGGTCAGCACAAACCTCCTGACTAGATTAATGACTCTATACCTAAAAAAGTCCTCTAGTCGTTGTAAAGTAATCGACTTGCATGTGATCTACTTACCAAGCATTCACATGTTAGTTCATTGCTTCTTTCAGCCACTTTACCACTTTTTGCATGAAGCTAGAACCAAACCAAACCAATCATTAATGTTTTGGTTAATCATTGTTTTGATTTGTAGAAAGGTCATGTGTCTAGGGCTTTCAAGTTATTGTAACTCTTGGTTTTAGTTATAGGGCTACTGAAATATTGCTCTTTCATTGTTCTACTAGACCTGCAAGCTCTTGGAGATGGAGAGACCAAGCACCAAGAGCTTACAGGAGACCGCTTCTTCAGTTTGTGCTGGTATGTTATCCTTTTTATACTATTGTATTTGCTTAAACCTAAATGTTTGGATAATTACATCTTGCTTTTGAAGTAATTGATCTAGCTAATTGGAGTTGTTTTGGGCTACCTTTGCCCTTCTGTGGTCAGTTTAAGTCATAGTCATAACATATTATTGTATATTGTTGAGCTTCTCCTGGCCTAATGGGGAGGAAGCTTGTCTGAAACCAGGGAGGGAGGAGTCGTAGGTTTGAATCCACGTTGCTACAATTTTCAAGTGGGGTAAGAGAATTGTGGTGTTTGAGGTAGAAGAATAAAAAAAAAAAAAACATATTACTATATATTTTGTCATTGGACCAAAAATAGCTTGATAGATCTTTAAACTTTTCTATCTTTTTTATTAGGGATAATTCCATTTAGGCTCCTGAGGTTTGCCTAGTTTGCCATAAAGGTTCAAAAAAATCAAAACATGTCACCAAGGTCTACAACAATTATTATAAAATTCATTAGGGCCTTAACTATTTCTAAAAAGCTTCCAATCAAGTCCAATATAATATTTTTCATTTAAAATATCATTAATTTGTCCAAAAAATAAAATTAAAATAAATATTTTTTCAATTACCATTTTGCCCCACGCATGCGGCTTGCGTGCAGGTCGCCGCCCTTGCCGTTGCTCGCTGCTGCTTCGGTCACGGGCGCAACCTCGCGCTCAGGCGATCTCACGCGGCCTCCCTCGCGCACAGGCAGCCACGCGCGCAGGCAGCCGCCCTCGCTCACAGGCAGCCACGCGTAGGCAGCCTTGTGCGCAGCCTCAGGCACAGGCAATCGCTCTAGTGCTGCTTCAGCCACGCGAGCGGCCTTGTACGCAGCCTCACGCGCAACGCGGCCTAGGGCACAGGCGGCTGCCATCATGTCGGTGGACGACTCGATTCAGCAGGCTGAAAATAGTGATGGTATATTTTGAAAATTGATAGATTAAGTAAGACTATTTTTGTCTTTTTTAAAATACATAACAAATTCTGTTACGAAGGGAATACAATGTCCTGTGTAATTTTTTTTATGAACTTGAATGACATATTTTGAGATTTGTGAACTTTTATGACAAAGTAAGCAAACATCAGGGGCCTAATTGGAATTACCCCATTTTATTGTCATTTGTTTCATGTTTGTTTCTTATACCTTGTTCTTTTGGTAAATCCTTATTGTCTTTTGGTGTTAGGAGTATTTATTTTTATATTATTTCACACCTTTAGAAATAATTTGATGTTGAATATTTTATCCATTTATCTTTTGTTTCACGGGTCATTTGTATCATGAAAAAAAAGTCTTAGTATGTCGGCTACTGGCCACTCGAGATTGTGAAGAAGGATAATTCCCTTTTTATAAAGTAGTTCGGCTATGGTAATGCCATGGTTCAGTTCAACGTCATTTACAATATCAAATATGGGGTCGAAATGGGCAAGATGCACATTTGTACAGCCAAATAAAAAGTGGGAGCCCTAATAAAAATACCCTTAGGAACAATTATGGCATCAAATACAAAGAAGTCTAAAACAATGATGAGATTTTCATAACAACTCAAAAGAGAAAATACAAATCTTGAATTCCAAGACCAAATGGATTAGCAAGCATGATTCAGACAAGGGAATATTAAATCAAGTTTGAAGAGGTTCAACATTATGACCATATTAGAGAATAGCTGCAATGGAAGCCAAATCACAAATAGAGATGAGTCTGGAAGAACCAGAAAACCAAGCAAATTAAAACATCAAAATTATATTATAAGAAAAAACTGTTTGTGTAAACAAACAGCATCAAACATCGCTTCCTTTGAGGAATAGATAGTTTTATAATACATGTTTAGATCCTGACATAAGTTTTGTTGACTACTCTTTAATCAATTCAAATTTCTACATTATTGAACAAATTGAGTAAAATTACTCCCAATTGAAAAATTATGATTTAGAATTGAGGTGGACTGACCCAAACTCAAATAAATGTAAATTGTCAACTCTAGACAAGAACTTTGGGAGATCTGGTCATCCTGTTTAAATTAGAACTGACATCAAACAAAGAGATTTAATAAACTAACACCGATTAGGAAAATATTATAAATTACTGCTCAATGGCAATGGCATCTATCATCTCTGATCGGAAATCCATCTATCTTTACTAGGGTATTAGCTGTCCTTTCTTGCTTCCTTGTTGGATACTGAATTTTTGTTGATCTGTTAAGGGAAGCAAGGTTTGGTTGCATTTTTGAGTCTAATTATTTCTAGCTTTTATTGTAAATTATGTTGTGGACGCATTAATTTGGTGGACATCCAGTTTTGCTAGTCTTGTTTCTGGTTTGTGTGTTCCTGCATTCCCACTTTTGTGTTTGGTTTGATGTTTATGTCAAATCTTCATAAACTCTAGAAGTTGTTTCCTTTTTGTCTTTGGGTTGTGTTTGTTATTCTCTGTTGCAACATATGCTTCTTTCTTAACTTTCTTTAATTCATTGCCCTATGGCTGTGGAGTCTATAAAAAATGTTTTTTTTTTTATCTCAGAGATGTATTCTGAATTGCAATAAGCGAATAGCGCACTGTCTTAATTATGGCTTACTTTGTTTGCCATTTGCTTTAGTACATGAAGTTTTTTATCCATTCCTACAGTCTTACATCTCATTTAGCTGTATATCTTATTTCTTTTGTTATTATTTGATGACATTTATTTTGAAAATCAATCATTTGCAGGGTTTTACTGAACTTCGAGATTTGATGGTTGCAGTTGATGCTTGATCAGTGTTAGATGGTGCTCTCCTTAGTTGTACTTTTCTCTGTGTCCGTATGATGGACTTCACTTTCTTATCTTTTTGATTACCACTTGATTAAGTCTGATGAAAGAAAGGGACGGGTCTGATTTTTTCTCTAGCTGTCTCATGGCCGACAACTCCTTTGCAGTTCAGGAACTAATTAATAACAACTCCTTGGCAGTCCAGGAATTAATGAGCGGCAATTCCTTGGTTGTCCCAGAGCACAGTTTGGTGTCTGCAAGCAATTCTCTAGTTATTGGACAGGAGTTCCCGGATGTGGAAACATGCAGGAGGGCGTTTAAAGACATTGCTATTGCTTTTCATTTTGACCTTCGTATTGTGAAGTCAGACCGCAGCCGATTCATTGCTAAGTGTTCCAAGGAAGGATGTCCTTGGAGGGTTCATGTGGCCAAGTGCAATGGTGGTCCTACTTTCTCCATAAGAACCTTGCATGGAGAACATACATGTGAAGGTGTTCGTAATCTTCATCATCAACAAGCAACTGTTGGTTGGGTTGCTAGATCTGTGGAGTCCAGAGTGAGGGATAATCCAAGGTATAAGCCAAAGGAAATACTGCAGGACATACGTGAGCAACACGGTGTTGCAGTTTCTTACATGCAAGCATGGAGAGGGAAAGAAAGGAGTTTGGCTGCAGTTCATGGTACATTTGAAGATGGATATCGCCTTCTTCCCGAATACTGTGAGCAGATTAGGAAAACAAATCCAGGAAGTATTGCATTAGTTTATGCTACTGGTCAGGAAAACTGCTTCCATGGGCTTTTTATTTCATACCGCGCTTCAATATATGGTTTTTTACATGCTTGCAGACCACTTCTTGAGCTTGACAAGGCAAGTCTTAAAGGAAAATATCTTGGGACCTTGCTCTGTGCTTCAGCTGTAGATGCTGATCACACACTATTTCCACTTGCTTTTGCAATTGTGGATGCGGAGAGTGATGATAACTGGATGTGGTTCCTATCAGAATTGAGAAAGCTTCTTGGGGTAAACACTGACAAGATGCCAACACTTACAATTTTGTCAGAAAGACATAAAGGGATTGTGGATGCAGTTGAAACCCACTTCCCCAGTGCTTTTCATGGATTCTGTCTACGTTATGTTAGCGAGAGCTTCCGCGATGAGTTCAAAAATACGAAATTGGTGAATCTATTCTGGAATGCCGTGTATGCTCTAACCTCTGCCGAATTTGAAGCAAAAGTGGCTGAGATGATGGAAATTCAAGATGTCATGCCTTGGTTTCACCTCTTCCCCCCTAATCTTTGGGCTGTTGCATACTTTGAAGGCATGCGCTATGGTCATTTCACTCTAGCCATCACTGAAGCGCTCTATCACTGGGCTCTTGAAGGTCATGAATTACCAATAGTTCAGATGATGGAACACATTCGCAGCCAATTAACAGTCTGGTTTGATGAGCGCCGGAATCTAGGCTTGTCTTGGACATCGATACTCGTGCCTTCTGCAGAGAGACTTACTCTGGAAGCAATTGCTGATTCACATTGCTACCAGGTTCTCCGTGCAAACAAAGTGGAGTTTGAAATCGTGTCATCGGAAAGAACAAACATTATTGATATACAAAGACGCTGCTGCTCTTGTCGGCGATGGCAAATCTATGGCATTCCATGTGCACATGCTGCTGCGGCACTTCTGTCATGTGGTGAAGATGTCCGCTTATATGCACAAGAGTGTTTTAGTGTCAGGAAATACCTTGAGGCCTACTCAGAGATTATATACCCGGTACCCGACAGAAACCTCTGGAAAGGATTTGTCGAAGGAACTGACGGCGGCTTCCAAAAAGCTGATATCATTATTCGTCCGCCTAAAACTCGCCGGCCACCTGGTCGTCCTAAAAAGAAAGTTCTTCGAATAGAAAGTTTAAAGCGGCCAAAGAAGGTTGTACAATGTGGACGTTGTCATCTTTTAGGTCATTCTCAAAAGAAATGTACATTTCAGATTTAAGTCTGTGTGTATTCGGTTGACAGCTAGAAACGGATGTTTTAACTTCATAACGTGCACTAGCAGTTGAATTTGAAAACAGCTCAGTTGCATTCTAAATATAATCCATTATTTATATGGCAAGTACATCGTTTAGTGTAATTAAGAGAGATTTATTTAGCTGATCCCAACTAGTTTTAAATTAAAGCATTTTTTGTTGTTGTAAACCCAAGGGCATTTTCCAGTTACAGTCAATGTCACTGCAGTTCTGTGTGTGTTTTGCTGATAATTTAGCCTGACTTGCTGCTCCCCTTTCCACTTTTTTCTATGCTGCCTTATTCTTTGTCCATGCACAAGGATGATTGCGATGCTTGCATCTCTGCAGCTTGTTTTTACTGCGTTTCATGACTAACTGGGATGATTGCAGTGATGCTTCTCAGTACATGTTCACAGCTCGTCGCAGTCTGAATTCTGAAGGAAAGTTAAACCAACTGATTGCTGTAAGTGCAAAAATCTTGTGGTGAATTAGAGCCATAGGCTTCAGATTTGTGAGTGTTATATTTTTTTTTTTGTATTGTAATAGATGATTCCAACAACTCTGAGCTACCAGCTGAAAATTGCTTCTGAAACCTTTCCCCTGTTTATTGTCTTTGATACTGTGTACAGTTTACTGAAGAACTACTGCCATTGCAATACGATTATTGCTCTATTGTGCGGATCTTCTCGAAGTGTTTTGCTTACAGCACACTCAGTATTCCAAACAAAGAAATTGTGTATCACACCACTCAACTGGCTGGCCTACTTCAAACTCAGAAATACTAATTGGCCGATAACCAGGTATTTCTTCATGTCAGATTTAAGCTGCTCTTTGATCTAACTTTACCAGTTTGTATGTTTTGAGTAGTATTATTATTCTAGTGTGCTGAATCAGTATGGGAACGCGCCGTTGCCGGGTCCCAAGTCCCGGATGAGAAATGCGGAGGGTTTGCGTTTAGGTAGTCGACAGCCAGCGTAAACTTGTCGAATCAATCATGAATATGAATCCTTTAGAAAATTGCGTTAAAGCTAGGGCGTTCCCTTGGAAGGCGACGCGCTGTATTGCCTGAAATACAGTGAAAAATGGGCAAGGGGCCGTGCATCGGCGCCCGGGTGTAGTGAAAAAATGAGCAAATGTCCCACATCATGGACGGATGCGGGTAAAGAAGCTAGTCCATCATAGTAGAACTCAAGTCAGTAGGATTAGATTAGGAACTTGGAATATAGGCAGCCTGACGGGCAAGCTAATGGGAGTGGTGGAATATTATGATTCATAGAAAGATTAATTATTTTGTGCCTGCAGGAAAACAAATGGGTTGGAGAGAAAGTAAGGAAATTGATGGCCTAGGTTTTAAACTTTGGTACTCCTGGTAAGAATAAAATAAGAACGGAGTGGGTTATAATTCTGGATAAGAGCTTGAAGGATCATGTAGTGGAAGTTAAGGAGAAATTGTGATAAGAATTATGGCTTTAAAAATTATAATCAATGGAATGATTTTTAATATGTAAGTGTGTATGCTCCCAAGTTGGCTTAGATGCGAGCACAAAGGAAAAAATTTTGGAATGATTTAGAAGAGTTAATACAAGAGATACCTCAGGAGGAAAGATTATTTATTGGAGGAGATTTTAAATGGACATGTTTGGACGTGTTGCTGAGGAATTTAATAATATCCATGGTGGATATGGTTTTGGAGAGATAAATGAGGAGGGTAAAACTATTTTAGAGTTTTCTTCAGCATATGATCTTGTAATTGCTAATACTTTATTCAAGAAGAGAATGAGCATGTTATCCACGTACAAAAAATGGAACTTCAAGAACTCAGATTGATTATTTTCTTATAAGGAAACGAGATCGCTTGGATTGTAAAAATTGTAAAGTCTTCCAAGTGAATGTTTGACTACCCAACATCGATTAATAGTTTTAAATTCCGAGATAAAGTATTTGAGAAGAAATAATAAAGTCAAAATCCTATCCTCGGACTCGATGGTGGAATCTAAAGAATGAAGAACAAATGTATATTTAAGAAAAGAAGTTCTAGAACTTGGGCAATGGAATTATTAACGGGGAAACTGATCTTATGTGGTTGACAGTTGCTAACTGTATTCGTAAGGTGGCAAAGGATGTGCTCGGGAGAATCCAAAGGAAGATTCCAAATAATAAAGATACTTGGTGGTGGAAAAGATGATGTACAAGAAAAAATTAAGGAGAAGAAGATTTGTTATAGAGATTGGTTTAAAAAACAAAAATAATGATAAGTGGGAGAAAATATAAAGTGGCTCGACGAGAGTCTAAGAAAGCAATAGGCAATGCAAAAAATATGGCTTTTGAGGATTTATATAAGAAGCTAGACACTAAAGAAGGAGAAAGACAATTATATAGGATTGCCAAGGCAAGAGATAGAAAAAACTAAAAGATTTAATTGAAGTAAAATGTATTAAAGATGAAAATCAAAGAGTACTTTTTATGAAGAGAAGATCAAAAATAGATGGAAGAGTTACTTTCAACAGCTTTCTCAATGAAGATTTGAAAATTCAATTGATTTTACAGAATTCCGCCACCCTAAAAGAAAGTAAAAATTACTCTTACATCCGACGTATTAGTAAAGCTGAAGTCTGGAAAGCTTTAAAGGAAGATGAAACATAAAAAAAGCAGTAGGACCAGATAACATCCCCAATTGATGTTTGGCAGTGCTTAGAGAGATGGAAGGAGTCTTCTTGGCCTTACTAGATTGTTTTAAATGATTTTTGAAGACTAAAAGGATGCCAAAATGAATGGAGAAAGGTATATTAAAGTACCCTATTTATATAAGAACAAAGGCGATGTACAAATTGTGCCGAATTATAGAGGAATTAACAATTAATGAGTCATAACTTTAAAAACTTTGCGGAAGAGGGTGATTCGAAACAAAGGTCTACGCCGCATTTTTAATTTACTTTTCATGGTATTACAGGGAGGGGGAAATCAGTTATGGTTTTTATGCCGGTAGAATCTACTATAGAACGCCATTCCATTTATTAAGAAGTTTAATAGGAGAAATTTTAGAGAGAAGAAAGGAAAACATTACATTTGGTTTTTTATTGATTTGGCAAAAAGCTTATGCATAAAGTCTCAAGAGAAGTACTTTGGAGAGTTTTTAGAAAAGAAAGAGAATATGCACTGCTTATATTCAAGTTATTAAAGACATGTCATGAAGGAGCTCTTACCTACTGTTCGGACAACAGAGAGAGGTTTTGGACTAAGCGTTTTCCTATTAAGAGTTGGATTACACCAGGCTCGCCATTTTAAGTCCGGTATCTTTTGCTTTGCATTATGGAAGTCATGACTGAAATATCCAAGATGAAGTGCCCCGATGGCGGATGCCGTCTTCGCAGATGATGATTGTTGCTTATGACAAAACTAAAGAGGGAGCTAAAGCGAAAACTAGCAGCTCTTTGGTAGGAATGCTTCTAGAATCTAAAGGTTTGCATCTCAGTAGTCAAAACTGAAATATATGCGAGTGGCACATTTAAGTCAAGAAAGAAATAGTTATATTGGAGATGTGACAATTCGGTGATCAAATTGTCAAGAAGCAGTGAGCGCTTTTTAAGATACCTTGGATCAATTATACAAAATTGATGGCGAAAATAGATAATGACGTTATTAAGCAGGATCCAAGCAGGCTGGGTAAACATGGAGAAATGCCTTCTGGAAGTTGTCTTATGCCCGATAGCAAAAATCCCATCAAAATTCAAGGGTAAATTTATAAAAACTGTTTGTAAAGACCAGCCGATGATATAGTGAGTGCTTGAATGTCTGCGCCTAAGAAAGAAACATACATAAATTAAAATAAATGTGCATTGAAAATGAGGATGTTATAGGTGGATGTGTGGATATACAGCGAAGAGCGATAGAATGAGAAATGAGCTATATATCGCGAAAAGAAAGTTGGTGTTCCCACCAATTGAGGATAAACTTAGAGAAAGTCGGTTCGAATGCGTTTGGACATCTAAATCGCAGGCCAATTGAAGCTCACAGTTAGAAAAATTGAGTTACTGGATTTTGCCACATGTACAAAGAGGAAGAGGGAGACCAAAAAAGACATGGCAAGAAACTATAAGGAGTGATCTTAGTTACTGTAAACTTAGATAAGAATTTGGTAACTGATAGAGCGCAATGGAAACACAAGGATTCATGTAGCCACGACCCCACCTAGTGGGATTAAGGCTTGGTTGTTGTTGTTGTTGTTGTTGTTGTTGCTGAATCAGTATGGGTTGACCACCTGATACACATGGGTGGGCTTATTTTTGGGTCTAGATTGGATCTTTTACATGTCATCATTTTGTTCTAGTAACTTTTGAAGAACTATAGGAGTATTTTCTTTCTTTTTTTGTAAAAAGTACTTTGGAGATTTAAAGAAAATTTCATAAAGAGCATTAGGCTAGCTCATGTCATGTGGATCTGAATGTTGTTGATAAAAATTTGATCCTAAGTCCTACGAGTCAGCTATATGGATTTCTCTTCTACATTCAGTTATGTGTAAACCAACACTTTCATGCTGGCTCTCTCTTTTTGATACAGTCATCTCTAATGTGGTGAAGAAATAAAAAAATTTATTGTATTAGGACACATCAAACTAAAATTTATTAAAACCAAATTCTAGAGAATTCAGAATAGGTAGTCTTGGTGTGAAATAAATAGAAGGAAAATTAGATAGGCCAAAAGTTTAATATTAAATGAAAGTATTTGAATGGGTTAGAATTTTCACCACTGTTTGTACTGAAGAGGAGAAACTAATACAATTTTTACTTTCAAATAATTGGTTTAAGTTTTACTTCAAATAGTTTGTGTGCAGTTATTAATGTTGATAATGATATTCAAGGACTTGTGATATAGATGGAGACTAGAGTTGAATCAGTTTTGGATTTATCCTAAAAATATTTTGTTAGTTTGTATGAATTTCTTGTGTTAAGAAGAGTGAGTCATTTACATGTCTTAGATTAATTATACAGGATAACAGTAAAATAGATGGTAATATTATTAGCAGAATTCAAGCAGAATAAATAAAATAGATGAATGCTTCTAATGTATTATGATGAAAAAATTTCATTCAGATTTAAAAGTAAATTTTATAGAACAGTTGTGAGATCAATAATATTATATAGTGTTGAATGATGAGTTACAAATTAGAAATATACAAAGAAGATGAGTCATAGAAATGAGAATGCGAAAGTGGATTAGTGGAGATACTCAAAAGATGAAAAATAAGTATATCCATGGGACGGTTAAAGTGACTTCAATTGAGGATAAGCTCAAGGAGAATTGGCTTGATGGTTTGGTTATAGAAATTGTAGGTCGATAGAAACTGTAGTAAGAAATATTGAATTATTAGATCTTGCTCATGTAAACTCGAAATTTGCCCGAAACTCGGAATTGGTTTGAAAATTTTAAATCGAATCATGAGCTAAGGACTTTAGTCGAAGTTCATTTTGAGTCAATTTCGAGTTGGCCCTTCCTCGCTTGAAATATGATTCGGTTTGGCTCAAAATTATATGTATAGCATAAATAATTTTGATATATATAACATATATAAGAAATATTATTATATACAACTTAGTTAGTAGTTTAGTAGTAGAGCAGAGAAAGTTTAAGATTTATTCTTCTTAGGTCCAGGAATCAAATTCTCTTGAATATATAATAGTTTTATATTTTTTTACAATTACGAGCTGACTAAAATCATAATTCTAGCCGAGCTGGCTCAATCATGTCTCATTTCGGTTTTAGACTGATTTCGAGCTGATCTGAGCTCAAATTTTCAATTTCAAGTTGCCTTCGGCTGGCCCGAAATTGGTTCGATAACAACCCTATTAAAAATAGAGTAAATTGTGTTTGGGTTTTTGAGGTTAGACAAATATTGCAAATATATCTCAATTTTTAAAATTCTCAATTTTGATCTCTTAGATAAGAGTTTCGCGTTGTCGTCAGGTTTCAATAATAACAAAGTTGTTCAAGTGAACGCAAATGACCTTTTTGTTGACTTTTATTTTAGCTTTTTTATTAGCGTACATGATTTTTATCGAAAAGGATTGACAAAAAGGCGGAAACAAATCTCAAAGGTGTAAAAGTAGCACAAACACCACTCTAAAGGATTTAAATTAAGAATTTTTATAAGTTGAGATTTATTTGTAATACTTGTCTAGTTTTAAGGGCTCAAATTTAAATTTTCTCATAAAATATCATTAGGGCGTTAGGAGCGTTTGGTTCATTGTTATTTTAATGTTAATATCATATTATTTAAATATAATGATATTTGAATGTAATTATTTAATTAATAATTTTATAATTTTTTAAATAAAAATATCGTTAAATTAAATAGCGAACCAAATGCACCATTAAACCTATTTTATCAAATTCTAATTTTTTTTGATTGTATAGAAAATTTTAATTAATATGTTTATACATGTGACAAATTGATTATATGTTGATTCAATTTCAACTCAAATAAATTGGTATAGGTGAAAAGAAAATTGATTTAATTTTAATAATATATTTTTAAATTCTAAGCAGAAAAAATCATTTTTCCAAATTGGTTTCTCATCTGGATTTATCAATTTGGCTCAGTTTGGGAGGGAACCATGGCTCTAAAATCGAACCGGATCGAGCGGTTCATCGATTGAACTATGAATCGATAGTCGAATCGGTCCGGTCTAAGCTTGGAACCGGGCTTGCTATAGAATTGGGTTGAACCGAAAAAAATTGGGATTGAATCATCGAATCGTTGAACTGTTACGATTCAACTGAGTTTCAACTTAATATTTCTATAAACTTATATAAATATATTTTGAAACTTCTAAGTGGTAACATGGAATTATAATTTTATAAGGAATGACTCACATAGCTCCTATGGGTTATGATTTGATTAATATGTTATTTTTATTTTAATTTTTAATTAATTTTTTAAAAAAAATTTCATACTATTCATCATTTAATATAATTTTTATTTTATTTTATTAGTATTTATTTAACGCGCCGTTGCCGGGTCCCAAGTCCCGGATGAGAAATGCGGAGGGTTGCGTTAGGTAGTCGACAGCCAGCGTAAAACTTGTCGAATCAATCATGATATGAATCCTTTAGAAAATTGCGTTAAAGCTAGGGCGTTCCCTGGAAGCGACGCGCTGTATTGCCTGAAT